>CM041777.1:197248833-197451002 GCA_023374045.1 Limonium bicolor | reverse complement strand
GCGAAAGGTAAGAATCCAGCGCCCGTCCGGGGTCGCACCAGGACTTCTGAGGCGCCTAAAAATAAGCTCGCACTGCCACAAAAACTTGTTAATGTTTTGGGGGCCAAGCAGATGAATCTCTACGACAAGATCATGTTGAAGTCATCTCAAACTAACAACTTCATGATGACGCTTCCAAAGTCGATGTTTCACTACGAAGAAGATATGATGACGGCAATCAACTTTGAGGACATCAGAGAGATGATGTGTGGAGATTATCTGAACATTAACATTATTCAAGCTTATCTAAAGTAAGTGTTCTTTCCTCATACTGTAAAAACATATAGAATAAGTATCTATGAAGTTGCATTGGCTAACTTTTTATAGTACATGTGATATAATAGATGTCTGCTTGAGAGATGTGGAGAAGGACATGACCTCCATTACTGCGGTGTGCCCGGAGCGTTTATCGTACGACTCAGTCACTAGGGACCCGGGGAGGTTTTGTGAATACATGATTCATTGCTTCAATGTTGTTGATCAACAGAATAAATTATTCATTCTAATGCCGTATCACCAAACGTGAGTTCTAATATAAAATTACATACTAATTAGCTAACTTTTTTACCTTCATTTCTCATTTCATTTTGTATTTGACATTGTAGCCACCACTGGGCTTTGTTTATTGATAAGTGCAAAACATATAGACTATTTAAGGTTTAATCACCTTATTAATTATAGCATTTTTAGTAATGTTTCTCACTTATCTAGGGTTTTTCCTATAATAATATTATTATATTAACTGATGTATTTTATGTGTTAAATTGTAGGAAAATACCTAAAACATACGTATCTTTATAAAGGATTAAAGAAGGTCACGTGGAGGAGGGGTATGCATGCATGATTTTCATGCAACCGCCTCATTAGGGGCGGACCACTCTGAGGCAACCGCCTGGCGGTCAATGTGGCGGACGGTGGAGGAGGCTACCGCCTTCAAACTGGCGGACAAGACCATGGAGAACCGCCAAGTAACAGGCGGACAACATAGAGGAGACCGCTCCTTATCTAGCGGACACGTGTAAATGTTTAGGAAATCAACGGTTATCTTCTACGCCGACTCGCTCTGCAACTTGAGACGGCGCCTACCAGAATCACGCACGCGTTGCAGACCTGTCCCCTGCGCAATCAATGAGCTTCAATGGGGAGCTGCAATCATCGAGCTCAATCAATGAAGCTGCTGCTCTGCTTCTTCTTCCTCTATAAATACGAGCTTCATTCCTCCTTACTGAGTGTCCTTCCAGAGGTTCCGTCCGTGGTTCCTCTGGAGTTCCAATTCACACCATCATTCCATCTTCGAACCACTTCACCTTCACTCACTCATTCATTCCATTTCTAATCTCCCGCTTCTCCATTTGTTTTCTTTTCATTTCATTATATGTATACTCTGGGAATAATTATTATGTATCTGTATTAATTATGCAATATGTTTTACTGGTTTTAGTTTTAATAAAGTTTGTTACGGTTAAAGGTTTTCTCGCCATCTTTTTAATAAACCTCATGAATTTATTAAAATGCTCTACTAAGTCTGTTTTTGATTTCATCGGTTGGAAACAGATGGGTTGATTAAGCCGTAAAACTGGGGGAAACTTATTTTCATCGTTTAAGTTAGTACTCAGTTGCAAATGTAATCCCTCAACACTCCACTGCCGTTCGCAGGCTTTTGCTTGAGTTTTCATCGGACCTTGCATTACAGGTGAACGAGTTCTTATGAGTTTTCATCGGACCTTAAGAAAATATCAGGAATCTTGCCAAACAGTTATAATTAAACCAGTAGACCTAGCATGAAAGAGCAGATATTATATTAATGTGAACCAGAGTCCCCTTTAGTTTATTTGCTTACTTAGTTAATTTTATTAACTGTTTTTTTTATGTAACAAGTCAATTAATCCCCCCTCTTTGTGACACGCTTAGGTACTATAATATGTATATTAGTCCCGTGGTTCGATATCCGGTTGCTTACATTTCACTATACTACTGCGACCGGGATTTGTTTGCAGCCTGACGTTTATTTTGAGTTTTTAATTTCTTTCTTTTAATTTTACACCAGTTTAACCACTCACTTTATAACGTCTGCAAAATGGCGCCGTTGCCGGGGACTAGATTTATTCTAGTTCCTAAGCCCCGGATAATTCACCTGTTAATTATAAATATTTTGTTCTATTATTTCTGTTAATATTATTGTTAATATTAATATTCTTCTATATTTTGTTAATATTAATTATCTAATAATCTGTTAATATTAATTGGACATATGACATTGGACACCTGACTTTGGCCATCTAACTTCGGACTCCGGACATCTGACTTCTAACATCTAATTACTAACTCTTATTATTGTCATTTAATTTCCATTGTCTCTAACATTTTAATTTCCATTGTCTCTAACATTTAATTTCCATTGTCCCTAACATTTAATTTTATGTAAATTAACTACTAACTTATTATTTATGTCATTTTTATAACTAACTTGTGATTTTATAACCTTGTTAATATGTTACGAAAGTCTGTTTCGTTTTAAATCAAAAAAAAATGCAGGCCGTGTCCGCCTCCTGACACGCGGACACCACACAAGGCTTGTCCGCCACTTACCGCGCGGACTCCACCCACGCGACCGCCTCGCGGACGCCTCACTCTTGTCCGCCAGATATCGTGCGGACGCCACACAAGAGACCGCCTCGCGGACGCGACTCGGTATAGAAAAAAAAATTTCTAAACACCGCGTTTCACTCAAGTCCCGTTCTTCCCCAAATTCAGTTCGAACCGGTACAGAGGAGAACGAACAAGCCGCGCAACTCCCCTCCTCTTCAATTCAACACAACTTCCTCAATTCTCCACCAAATTACGCAAGGTTAGTACCGAAATCTTTGTTTTTCAATTCTTAACGTTTCTATAGTTTCAAATCCACAAATAATGAACTACACTAGGAGAAATTAAGGACTGAACTTTCGAACCCTAGGTCGACCCGTTCGAAAATTCGAGCTTAATATGCGATTTTGGTCTCAGGTTCTTCTTCTATAAATCATAATATACATACACAAGGTTAAATCTACACTAATTATACTTAAATTTGTCGTTTTGGATGAATTTCAAATTTAGGTATATGTAAATACGAGACTTGCTATGTTAAAATAGCATTCTCCAATTGTATTATGCCTTGTTTATTAAACGAATGAATTATGATTATAGGTTGTTATATGTGGATTTAGGCTGATAACGGTATTAAATTACCTTGCGTTTGACTGAATTAATTGTGGAGAATCGTAGATTTTTAGGGGAGATTCTGTCGATTTTTCGACAGAATTTATGTTGTATAATTATTCTGTTTATATTTCATATTATTTGTTCTTCTTGTTTTCTATTTTGTTAATATTACTAAAATGTTTATGTCAAATATTAATGCTTTGTTAATAATATTAATTTTTATGTTGTTTTTAATATTAATATTTATGTTGCTATTAATATTAGTTTTTATGTTGCTTTTTTTTATTAATATTTGTTAACTCTTAATGTTCTTATTTTATGTAGTACTTTATTATGTTGTGTACTAACATTTTGTAGACTTATACTGTTTAAACCTTATCAAACTTCTGGAAGGTAACAGTTCGGTTTGCTTCATGTTTTTTTTTGTAGTACTGTATTATTTTTGCTTTAAGTTTTTTATGCCTAATTATTTATGTTTATCATATTTTTATTTCTTTTTGGTGCCACTTGAGTTCTGCTGGCTATATAGATTATCTTTTCAGAATAAATATTTGAATATATAGCTGAACTCACCTTTGGAAAGCAACCTCAGTTGCTTTGGAATTTCAATATCTTCGGTTGAACACTTGCGCGAACTCAAGTGTGAGGAACGTCTCACCCCTGTCAAAGCTCTAAGTGTGAGGAAGGATACCTTCCTCAATCTACGATACAAGGGGAGTTTCAGTTCTTCCTTTATTTTATTAATGTTTAACCCGTATTTATTTAATCCTTTATGAGTCTGTCATAATTTGAAAGGTCATTTTCTTGATTTTAATTCTATCAATGAGGACATTGCTCCTCTTAAGTGGAGGAAGGAGAGACCTTTCCCTGAAATTATGACAGTAGTTCGATAATGCCACACTCACTTTTTGCTACTCTAAACTGCCTAAAATTAAAAAAAATTTGATAAAAATGAGATAAAATAATTGTAGAAGTGTCTGAAATTATGTCAAGTGACAACTGAAAGATGGTTTTATTTAAAGGAGTTTGTATAAAAATTATTTTCCATCAAAATACTCTATTTCCACTCAAAATATGATAGATCTGCTAGTTGTAAAAACCAATTTAGTTTAGCTTGGGATTATGGAAATATGTGGAAAGTCAAGGAAAGAAAGGATAAAGACAAGGTACTCGCTGTTTATGAATTTTTCTAACCAAAACAGGCCTCTCTATCCGGTTATTAAGTTCTTTGGGGTGCTTTAACACCTATACCTAAGGTCTCGTGACCTGGGATAGAAGACCCAACACCGCTACAAGGAATAGAGAGAAAAGTGGGGTACAGAAAAATAATGCAATTTTTTAAAAAATTGGATGTTTGTATATACAATTTTTGCATTCAAAAAAATGATAATAAATTGCAATTAATATTTATGAACATGAGTACGTGGGTGTTGAAAGGTATTGCGGAATAAGGCATTACTTCACACCCCTTGTCATCCCGGGTTAGTGAATGAAATTGGTTGGAAATCCCAGGTTAATCTAACTTTTTTCTGCAGTTAGTCTTTCTGTGCTTTTATTAATTGTTTTTTCACTGTTTATAAAAACCTACTTCTAAGAGCAGAATTATTCTTTCAATTGTCACTTTGTCTAATTCCCTTCTAACTTATTTAATCTTGTTTTTTATTTTGGCTTAGAGATAATTATATTCCTTATTTGCTTGAGGACAAGCAAAAGTCAAGTGTGAGGAAGTTTGATAAGTGCAAAACACATATAGACTATTTAAGGTTTAATCACCTTATTAATTATAGCATTTTTAGTAATGTTTCTCACTTATCTAGGGTTTTTCTATAATTATATTATTATATTAACTGATGTATTTTATGTGTTAAATTATAGGAAAAATACCTAAAACATACGTATCTTTATAAGGGATTAAAGAAGGTCACGTGGAGGAGGGGTATGCATGCATGATTTTCATGCAACCGCCTCATTAGGGGCGGACCACTCTGAGGCAACCGCCTGGCGGTCAATGTGGCGGACGGTGGAGGAGGCTACCGCCCTTCAAACTGGCGGACAAGACCATGGAGAACCGCCAAGTAACAGGCGGACAACATAGAGGAGACCGCTCCTTATCTAGCGGACACGTGTAAATGTGTAGGAAATCAACGGTTATCTTCTACGCCGACTCGCTCTGCAACTTGAGACGGCGCCTACCAGAAATCACGCACGCGTTGCAGACCTGTCCCTGCGCAATCAATGAGCTTCAATGGGGCTGCAATCATCGAGCTCAATCAATGAAGCTGCTGCTCTGCTTCTTCTTCCTCTATAAATACGAGCTTCATTCCTCCTTACTGAGTGTCCTTCCAGAGGTTCCGTCCGTGGTTCCTCTGGAGTTCCAATTCACACCATCATTCCATCTTCGAACCACTTCACCTTCACTCACTCATCATTCCATTTCTAATCTCCCGCTTCTCCATTTGTTTTCTTTTCATTTCATTATATGTATTACTCTAGGAATAATTATTATGTATCTGTATTAATTATGCATATGTTTTACTGGTTTTAGTTTTAATAAAGTTTGTTACGGTTAAAGGTTTTCTCGCCATCTTTTTAATAAACCTCATGAATTTATAAAATGCTCTACTAAGTCTGTTTTTGATTTCATCGGTTGGAAACGGATGGGTTGATTAAGCCGTAAAACTAGGGGAAACTTATTTCATCGTTTAAGTTAGTACTCAGTTGCAAATGTAATCCCTCAACACCCTCTGCCGTTCGCAGGCTTTTGCTTGAGTTTTCATCGGACCTTGCATTACAGGTGAACGAGTTCTTATGAGTTTTCATCGGACCTTAAGAAATATCAGGAATCTTGCCAAACAGTTATAATTAAACCAGTAGACCTAGCATGAAAGAGCAGATATTATATTAATGTGAACCAGAGTCCCCTTTAGTTTATTTGCTTACTTAGTTAATTTTATTAACTGTTTTTATTTATATGTAACAAGTCCAATTAATCCCCCCCTCTTTGTGACACGCTTAGGTACTATAATATGTATATTAGTCCCGTGGTTCGATATCCGGTCGCTTACATTTCACTATACTACTGCGACGGGATTGTTGCAGCCCGACGTTTATTTTGAGTTTTTAATTTCTTTTCTTTTAATTTTACACCAGTTTAACCACTCACTTTATAACGTCTGCATTTATATTCTGCGCTGCCACCGCTACTCTGCTCGTTCTTGATCCACTAGGGCAGTGGACAGAATCAACACGAAGACTTAATCAAAGAGTAAGTTTTTTTATACTATTTAATTGTTTGTAGTTTTTTGAACCAAAATTAATGTACTTGTTCATTTTGCTAAACGCTTTTGTTAATATATGTAACAGTTGTTACAAAAAACCCCTCAGGGAGAGTTTGGTGATTTGACCGTCAATTACATCAAGGTTTGGTAATTCATGTATTTCATTCGTGCTGCTATTTTTTTGTACAATTGTTTACATTTGAATTGTTTGGTGATTTAGTGCCCTACCCAAAGGATTCTAAGAGTTGCGGGTACTACGTGCGGTATATGTCGAGTTCTGCGGGTACTTCCCAAGTTTTAAGAATGATATTGACAAGGTAATACGAACCTGTCTTGTATTTAATTCTTTCGGCAGATTTTTTGTGTCTTTATCTTAATCTCATTATGTGTTCCATTCCTTTCTTGTTGCAGATTAAAGAGCATTATGCCAGATTCAACTTATGCTCCTGCCGACTTGTTGCATGTCAAGAGAGCATGGCAGCCATGTTTATGAGAATGGAGTGGTAGACTAGCTAGCTGCTGCTGTAACATATATTTTTTGTTTTGCTGCTCTGATTCTGTTAGTTGCTGCTGCAACAGATTATATTGTGTAACAATTATATTTTTTTGTTAGTTGCTCTGATTCTGTTTGTAATAAATTATGCTAGCTGCTGCTGTAACAGATTCTAGCTGTTGTATTGAATGTTTCTTTGTTGCAATTAGCGCAGAAATGAATTGCAATTGTTATCTCTGTTGCAATTGTGTAACAGATTGAATATGTTAAGATTTGGAATCTGGTGCTTATTAGATGTTATCTTTGTGCATTGTTAACCGATTGATATGTTACAGATTTTCGATATGCTGCTTTATTAGATGTTATATCTGTTGCAATTGTGCGCAGAGAATGAATTTGTGTGTTGGTATTGATTCAGGTGGTTCAATTGTGGTTTCTGACCTCCTGTTGCTTACTGTTACAATTCTGTCTCTGTTGCAATTGTGAGATTGTAAAAAAAAAAAAAAATTACACTTTAGATTAGGTTCTAACAATAACCGTAATCTAAAGTCCTGTGGGCGCGCGCTCCAAAAGACTTTAGATGACGGTTATTGCCAAAACCGTCATCTAAAGTGTCGACTTTACATTACGGTTATTTGTAAAACCGTGATCTAAAGTCCTTGGTTCGCGCGCGCCAAAGGACTTTAGATCACGGTTTTACAAATAACCGTAATGTAAAGTCAATGACAGCGGGGCCGGAAAAGGGACTTAATTATGGTTTTAAACCGTAATTAAAGAAACGCCATCTTTATTGACGCCGCATAGATACGGTCTAGAACCGTATTATACACGGTTTTGGACCGATAATTAATGGGTCGCGTTCCACCAGTGGGCCCCTGACTATTCTCTTTTGTCTCGTAAGACGTCCATATAAAAGGCCGTAGCCACCTGCCCCGATCCAAATAGGGCTTGTTGGGTATAAACCTGGAGCGGAACCCGATCGGGAAACCCCTCAGTGATACAAATGCGTAACCAAGTAGTTCGTAAACTACCGGGATTCCTCACTCCAACTCATACCATCTCTCTCTCATAATGTTAGATATGCTCTTAGTCTTATGGAGAAATTATAGTTAGTGCCCAATGGGCTCCACGCATACCTAGAAGTAATCTAGGGATATTCATGTTCGAGAGCCATGGCTTTAGAGGACCGACATGTCGGGACTCGTTCCTAAGCGTTTTACTTAGGTTACCATATACTTAAATTAATATATGGTATTAGATCAAGTAACCGTCCTGTTATTACAAAACGTATATGTATGTTTATATAAGTCGATCTATAGTCGACGTAGTGTTAGTCCCGTAGACGCTCGTTGATAAATAATTAAGGCAGTAACACCCATAATCACATACATGTATCCCACACATAACACACAAGTTATAGCAACCAAAATTCGCGGCCCAAGGAGTTCCTTAGGACAACCCGGAATCAAACCCCTTTACATTACCGTCAGCAAGGACCTAGGATGCGCAGTGTAGTCCACTAGCTCGTCAAGCGTCCTTGTAGGAAGTATGATCGAAACGGTATTAAAAACTATAAGTCAATCTCCATGACTAGCTACATCCGGTATTCGAATAACAATAACACCGACAGTTCATCCCGGATTACTACAGTTATTGCTACGAGTTTCTCTAAAACGGTCGGCTTTGTTACTAAAACTAGTATGTCAAATATTTCGATGTTAAGTTTAATTCATTATATTCTTTAATTTATCCACCATTAAATTAGGTATATAGCCTATAGTTGCATGTATGCATGCATTACTTATTATATTGTATTATTTTTCCACCATCCATTATAATACATTGTATATAGAACATTTATCTTAGCAAATTGTATTTGCATTCAAAAACTCATAACTTATAGTTTGTAACTATTTTTATGTAATAACCACCACCATTATATATATGGTTTCCAACCATAATATGATCCATCCTATATACATTATTCTGTATATGTATATATGTACCATATAGGTAAATTCCATGAGTTATAAAACTCTTATATTATATGTACATTTATCATCCTATATTAGATGATTTTCCCTTTAGTGTATTATATGATACAACTTATATTAAGATTATTATCTAATATTATGTAACACTTGATGTGTATAATTTCAGCTGCTAAGATTATTCAATATACACCTTAGTTTATAAATCTTATTTATTATAGCCTGTCACATTATTTAATGGAATATCCTTACTTATTAATTCATTAAAACCATATAATTGTTATACATTTATAACATTATAGACCATAGTCTAAAATTCCATTTTCCATCTCTTAATAATTCAGTACAGCCGTGATATTTCATTTAAATTCCATTTTGACCACATAACATATGTAATGTTATACATATTCTAATATATATAATATGATATTTTTTTTCCTTAATTTATAACTATAGTTTTTATACAAAACTATATAATATTGCCGCATGGGCACCATATCAAAACCTTATTCTTTTTCATATTCCATAGTTTCCTTTATTTACAAAATCACCACATTATTTATACCATGTTATATATATCATATAATATAACATTTTTAACTTATAAAATGGTATAACCTATGGTTATATTTTTGTAAAATTCCGAACAGACCTATAGTTGTTCTATATTATTTTTCTAACCCACCAAGTTTCTATATTTGCCATTTGGCCCACTTTATAACATATAGTTTTATAATACCATTAAAACTATATATTATACACATATCTTATTATATACCCTTATATAATTCCAAAAATCACCAAATTCCACCAAAGGGTTATAAATATTATTACTAACCCATATACTTTCTGTATTTGCTAATCCACCACATCATTTATCCCAAAGTGTCATAATGACATAATAACTATATATTATACATATATAGTTTACTTTAATTCCAAAATCAACCAAATAAATCCTAAAAATTCCTAATAGCCCATGGATGTTTATAATACCATTATACACCCTTTATTTTCGGTAATAACATATATACGACATATGTTATAAAATTGTTACAAATAAATACTTATCTTGTTATAAAACCTTAAATAAGTTATCTAACTTATTTAATTTGGTCAAAACCTACCATATGGTCAAGGTTGACCACCTTAATATTTCGTTGACCATCAATATCTATATAATACGGTTTATACCCCATATTTTAAAGAAATTACCATTTAACCCAAAAACTTTATATAATCTTATAATTTTTATTTAAACTCATTTAAACCTCCAATTTTCGGCCATATTAATATATAGCCCCAAATTTAATTTAATTACACTAAAACCCCAATTCCTTGCGGTAATTTATTTTTAGCACCTAAACTTAATTAAAAGCTTATAAATGCATAAACAAAATGGCCTAAAGTACATGGCCTTATTACAAACATTAGCTTATAAAATAAATTACACATAAATGCCCAAAAGTACTATAAACTCTCGGCCCTTACCACATCTTTTCAATATTTACCAATTTTCCACATAATGTCTTAAATTTGATAATTATGTTAATTAATTAATTATAAAATTTACTAAACCATTCCTTAATCACCTAAGGTCAAAATAAGACCTTAAATAACCCATTCACTCACGGCACAATATGTATACATATGTATAAACACATATTAATATACCAAGTGTAGGTTTAAGTGATTTATACCTTGTTTTTGCCAAGTATAGGCCTTGTTTGGCCACGGCTGTATGGAGATTTATTTTCCACAGCTTAGTTTACATGTTTTCAAACAGCAATTAAGGCATGATTAGTCTCCATGCAAGATCTAACCATAAGAAGTGTTTAACGTAAATTTTCAAGGTAAAATTTACCTTAGAATACCAAGGTAACCAAGCTTGACTTCGGCCAATATTTACAGAAGTTAAAGAGCATCAAAAGAGCTACTAAAACCAAGCTTTAAACTGGTATAACTCAGATTAGAAGATGGCTAATTTTTACCTTGATTAAAATTCCTAAAATGGTGTTTTTTGGCTTGGATCTGGCTATACCTTGAAGCTCTTGATGTACCAACTGAATAAGTATGTTAAGATGAAGATTATAAGCTTAGAAAACAAAGCTTTACAACCGGAATTGATGAGAATCAAAGGATAAGTGCTTAAAGCACATTTTTATACCTTAAGAACAAGATTAGATTTCTCCACCTTCTTCCCTTGTTAATGCCGAGATACACCCTCCATTTAAACTCCAAAACAACCTAAGAACATTGATGGAAATGGTTGATGCTTTGCTCCATGGAAAGAGGAAAGATTGTGAGAAAATGAACATAAAATGACTAATTAAGCTTACTAGGTAGCAAGGTTTCTTCTCTGTATATGGTGAGTTAGCCACGGTTTTGGAGAAGCAAATATAGAGGATGGAGCTGCTGTGTCGGCTGGGAATGAAGGAAATGAGAAGATTAAGCTAGATTTGCTTTTAAGTCATTAATATATTACTTTTCAAATAGTAATTAGGTGACTCACCAAATTAGCTAGTTATTTGTTTATAGGTAGCTTAATGAGTGGGCATTACATCTGTAGGAATTCGGAAATGGGGGTGTGGTCAATGGGTGACAATTGACCATGGTTAATACTTAGTAATTAAAATGTTATTTTTGGGTACTATTCATACTAAATTGTCCATTTTGATTTTATTTTCAAACTTTGATTTAGACTTTATAATATAGTCTATCATGTCACATTAATGTTTTAAAGAATATACTCTAGTCTTTAAAGTGACAAAAAGTCATTATCTTAGAGCTCATACACAAAAAACGTGCTTTAAGGTATTTCAGTGCACATTTTGAGTTGCAAGGTGTTTCTGAGCTCTATTTTCTTTGAGAACAGTTTTGTTGTGTTCCTTACATGATATTTGATCATGGAATCCAATTTTATATAAAATAGAGGTCATTAGACCTTTAAGGTTTTTTAGAGCACATTTTTTGCCCTACTTGACCTTGAAGCATGAAAATGCTTGTTCTTTGTGTTGGGGTGTTGTACAGCACTTGTAATATGTTTAGTAATGTGTTAATAAGCTTAGGACAAAGTTTTAGGTCCTAAGAAGTTCATTTGGGTATTTATTTACCCTAAACAGTCAAAAGGTGCAATATCTTGCTTTGTGTTGACTACTGTTGTTCTCAGTTGACTTTTAAGGCATATTTAGGCCTTAATTAATGTGATAAGATATTTAATCCATGTTTTATTAATTTGGGGTATTTCACACCCGGTTTGTCCCGGATCTCTTGAAATACCCCTAAATTAATTTAAATTAATTTAGGGGATTTCTTTTATTAAACCTTTAATAATACTATTAAGTATTAAATTATTATATGGAATTATGAATATTAAATTATTATATGGCATTATGAATATTAAATTATTATATGGAATTATGAATATTAAATTATTATATGGAATTGTGAAATTTATTTAGGGGTTTTCTCCCATTTAACCCTAATTATTATATATTATTATATAGTATTATGAATTTAATAATAAGATTTATAAGTCAATAAATCTTGGGAAAATTTCTAAACACTCCAATTATATTATAAAGATTTTAGGAAGTGTTGGAACATTGTTTTGAAACATAAAAGTCAATATAAAATTCTAGAAACCTTAAAGCTTATTAAGCCTTGTAAGAGTTGACTTTTTGAGAATGGTCAAACCAGGTCATGAAACCTATACCAATAAATAGGTTATGGAAAACCATGAAGATCGATAAAAAGAACGTCAAAAACGGATCATCCTAGCCAAAGTTATGCTAGATTGAAGTTTTGAGTCAAAAATATGAAAGATGCCACGTGTCACTCTATCACGGGTCGCCAACACTTAGCCAATTTATCCCTTGAATTTCGGTAACAGAATTCTTGATTTTGCCCTAACTTTAGACGGCTATAACTTTTTCATCTCTCCATATTTTTCAATGCCGTCTTCTTTGTTGTCTTCTCCTACATTCCCTCTAAACAACTATAACTCATACAAACCCTAATTCATTCTGAATCAACCGGAAAATCGAGTCAAAGTAGCCACCCTGCAAAAACCGAAACTGCAATTCCAGTTTTCTCTTCGAATCAGGTAACTTCGATCAGCCATAACTTCTTCGTTACTCATCCAAATTCCATGTTCTTTAGCTTTTTGAAGAGCTCTAATTCCTCTAAAACTTTCATGTTTATGGTCTAAGCCAATTCTCAACCGATTGGAAGGGAAAGGTGTCTAAAGTTTCGGTCTCGCCAGCACATAAAATAATACCGAAACAGAGAGGTAAACTCGTGATTTGCGACTTCAATTTCTTTCTGTGTGGTGCGAGTTAGGATTAGTTATTGCTATCATTGTGTAGAGCTATGTTTCTTCTTTCTAATGAGCCCAAGAACATGGCCTAACTCGATCTAGAACGTATTTTATAGATCTCCAAAGTTCACTACTCGAACAGCTCAAGTTCGGATTTTTCCAGATTTCCCGAAATCGAATTCCTCCGTTTTTGCAACTCCGGTGAGTTTCCGGTCAAATTGCTCCGTTATTGCTGTTAGTAATCATGTATCCGACCTAACCCAACAACCAATTGAGGTTATTATGCTCTGTATGTGTAGAATTTTGCAAGATTGTAATCGAATCGAACTTTGAACCCTAACATTCGAACTGACTTCGAATTCTATCGTATACTGCATTATAATTGGGGAAACCGGTATCATTAGAACCGAAATTTGATTTCGAATCCATAGAAACAAGAATCACTCGATTTCGTTCTGTAGATTGGGAGATATTGTCGATTAGTACTCGACATGGTTAAGCTTTGCGCTGAAGAACTCGGAGATTTAGGGCCGTCCGATCGTAGTTATAAGATTTGGACGGCCGAGATTAAAACGTTTCAGATTAGGTTTTTATAAATTCCAGTAAATAGTTCTAACTTGTTGGGTTAATTTAAATATCTTCCCGAATGTATTTTGACTTGAAATTTTAACCATAGATTCCTTATTTAATCTAGTTTATTTTGATGTAAATTATTATGGTTTTGGAGTTTTTAAACATAAGTTATGATTTTTGCAAGTTACGGGTTTTCTAGAATTATTTGGCTAAATTAAAAAGATATCTTTATGAAATAAAAATTTTATAATATGTCTAAAATGTTATAGTTACTGTATATTAAATTTGGGAATTTTTTAGGTAATGGTAAAAGGTTTTAAAAATTGTGTTTATGAGTTTTTCATAAGAATAACCTATAATATAAGGTTTTTAATGTAACCAAAAATTAAAGTATGGTTTGTTAATTAACTTTTAAGCTGGGGAAAATAAAGGAAACTAAATTAATATTTTATAACAGTAAGTTTATAAATGTTTTTGTATTAGCTTTTAAGAGAAGTGAAATTATTTACATATATGTTTATATACTTACTTAAGTAGAAACTTATATAAATTAAGGAATTTAATTATCCTACATTTTATTTACTATATTGTATGGGAGTTAATATTTTTAATTTAAACTGAGGAAAATATATACATATATATGTTTCTATACATATATATAAAAGGAATAAAATAGTAACTTAGGGTAAAGCAAGGAACTAATAAATTAACACTTATAATAACTAAATATTATAAGAGCTAGTATCCTAAGATATAGTTAAAGGAAATACTTTATAGAACATACATGGAATACAGTTAGTAATAAGATAGTTTAAATATAATAAGTTACGTAGGGAATGTCTTAATTAAATTCTAATACAGGTATACTTATATATGTTAAAGGGAAACACTTTATTTTATAAATCGTATATCGGTTGTAGTTATGCCTAAAAGTTTTTAAACATAATTAAATACAATAAATTACATAAATAATGTTTTGAACAAATCCTAGTATATATAAATATATATATATATAAATAAAATTAGTTACCTTATAGGAAATATAATACGAAGGAATTAGTAAGTTAAACTAAACCTCTACATAATACTAATGGCAGAATATTATATGAGGTGGTATTAGATTATAGTTATGTATTAGGCTTAAGAATTACCTTTGAGTTTCTAAGGTTTATATATAACCATATTAAAATGCATGTTTAGTATTATTTGTCAATAACCAGGATGTAAATCTAAAATTGGGATTAAGTAATTAATAAGTTAAAACTTAGGAAAAATCGTGATTAGATTACATAAAATGTTGCACAAATAGATCTTATTCTATAATTGATGATAAACAAATGTAGTATGGTTACATCTAAATATTCTTAATATATAGACCATAATAAAATAAGTAAAATACTTTTACATCTAAATGTGAGGTGGATTAGTAAGTCTAGATTTAATCATTTCTTGACATTTATGGTAGTGAAATATAACTTAATGTTTTAAGATAGGATCATTAAAAAGGATTGTGATATAATCTATATTAAACGATGATTTGGAAATTTATCTAAATAATAATCCTTAAGTTTCTTGGCATTAGATAAGCCATATGAAATACATTTATAACATTTATTACCAATACTTAGGATGTGAGTTTACAATTAAGTGAGGTATTTAGTAGTTAGAATTTATAGAAGGTTTATAAATAGGAATTTGATACTTAAAACCTTTGAACCTTTTATTAGATAAAACTAAGTTACATCAGATATTATATTGATATACTTTACGGTAATGGGAATTAGTGATAGGTTATTTGAATATTAAATATGAGAATTTTCATATAATTAACAATTTCGCTTACGAACCAGAATTTAATTCTTTGATACATTCTACTCTATGTAGATATATTGTCCATCCTAAACATAATAAAGGAAATTGATTTGTTGAGTTATTCCTTTGAAACCTTAGGTTTTGTAAACAATCTAAAATGTATTTAAGACATAAGTTTATTAAAATTTAGTATAAAAGGATTACACATAGTCTAAGGAGTGAATGTGTGTAAAAATAAAACAGTTAGAAAAGTAAATGTAAATAAGGATACATAAAAGGTTATACTAAACACCTTATTATATAGGTAATAATTAAGCAAATAATGTACCTTGTGAATACTAAATGTAAGAGTTCGATAAGTCTAAGTCAACTATAATATAGTCGTTTCAAGATGAAAAGTAATTTAACATCTTATGTCAAGATTATTAGCTGGATGTAATAAAAAGTCTTTCTGGACTAAAGATAAGATAAATGAGTTAGTAACTCAATTAGGTTATGATATAATGCGTCTACAACACTATGGTTCCAATATACAAGATGTAGATCTTAATTAAGTTAAGGGGAAAACTTAATCACAATGGATTATCCAGTAGATATTGATAAAATACATAATCATTACATTGTGAAATAATAGTATAGTGTTATGGGATGAATCCATCATAGGTCATAATACAATGTTTATTCTAAATTAAGAATAAAGGTACTCAGCTTGTTGTGTTTTGGACTCTATGGAATGTTTTGTACGATTTCTCGTACTCAGCTTGTTGTGTTTTGGACTCTATGGAATGTTTTGTACGATTTCTCGTACTCAGCTTGTTGTGTTTTGGACTCTATGGAATGTTTTGTACGATTTCTCGTACTCCGATCTTTTTGCTGATTGACTTGTGGAATGTTTTGGAAAACGCTAACTGAGCCTTGGATGCGAAACTCTCTTGGGTATTGGTTCCTTCTATTTGGTTGTTCCATTAGACATTGACTACTTAGGGTTTACGCTTCTGCACTCTGTAGGACTGAGTGTTTTGGTATTGCTCTGGGTAGTTAGTGATCTGGTGGGAATTTGGAAAAGGTCAATCTTGGAATTCTTCTTTTGACTCTGGATATCGTTTCATCCATGAGCTGGTTCTTGAGGTTTCGACGTGCGCGCGTCTTCAATGGTAACAGAGAGGGGCTGTATATCCCCTGTCCCAAAAGGGGCGTAGTTAACAGAGAGGGGCTGTATATCCCCTGTCCTTAGTGGACGTGGTAAACAGAGAGGGGTTGTATATCCCCTGTCCCAGAAAGGGACGTGATAGACAGTGAGGGGCTGTATATCCCCTGTCCTTAGTGGACGTGATAGACAGTGAGGGGCTGTATATCCCCTGTCCTTAGTGGACGTGATAGACAGTGAGGGGCTGTATATCCCCTGTCCTTAGTGGACGTGATAAACAGTGAGGGGCTGTATATCCCCTGTCCTTAGTGGACGTGATTGGCGGTGGGGGCCATCTCTCCCAGTTAAAATTATTCCATTCTTGAGTATATCTTGTCTATGGGATTCAGCTTTCTGAAATGGTGGGGACATAAACTGTCTACCACGGGTTATGGGTATTCATATCATTCCTAGTCCCTTGTGACTACTTGAGTCTGTCTCTTCTTAACCAGAATTGGTTCTAACATCAACAATGGATGCTTACTAACTATGTGGTGTGACTACTTATGTGGACGACTTGGTTTGGAAGTTCTCTGTCTCTATCTTTGTCTTGTTTTCTTTTCTCTTTAACTTTATTGTTTTGAAGTGCTTTATCTCTCTTTTACTTTTAAAAGTTTGTTTTCATGTTACTGTTTATTTTGAAGAGTTATGTTTTATAAGTTTGTTTTTGGAGAATTGTACCAGTTCCATTCCAGGGAACTGACTCACCCTTCTCGGGGTGGGCTGCTTGGTTTCATCTTGCAGGTACAAATTGATTTACAGGTGGCCACGACGAGCATGAGTGATTGGGATGGGATTAGGTTTATGGAGAGTGAACGTGTTTTATTATTGTTATGTTTATGTTAAGTTTTCTCGAAGTTCAGACCGTAACATAGTTAATTGTAATGGTTGTAATTGGTGAGGTTGGTACCGGGTGTTTGTAGCCCGATGGTCTGTAGCACCTTTAGTTTATTTTCCGCTGTTGTTTTATTATTATAAGGGTGTTACATCTCTATTTTGAATTCTTGCAGGAGCAGAATCCATCGGAGGAGTCTCGGCTTTGCATCTCCTTTGTTGAATAAGTACTTCAGTGTTGAGTGGTCTGTGTGTACCACAACCTTGCTGCCCAAGAGGTAGGATCGGAAATTGTCAAGGGCGAAAACCACAACTAACAGCTCCTTCTCAGTGGTGGCGTAATTCTTTTGGGCATCATTGAGAGTTCTACTAGCGTAGTAGATACTCCTCAATATCTTTTCCTTCTTCTGACAAAGGACCGCCCCCACCGCATAGTCACTGGCGTCGCACATGATCTCAAACGGCAGACTCCAATCGGGGGAGACCACGATAGGCGCAGATATAAGGCACTGTTTGAGGGTGTTGAAGGCATTAAGGCACTCCTCGGTGAATTCAAATTTAGCATCCTTGGCCAAGAGGTCGCAGAGAGGTTTTGAGATTTTGGAGAAGTCTTTTATGAACCTTCTGTAGAAGCCGGCATGACCCAAGAAGCTTCGAATGTCTTTTACTGATGTTGGAGGAGGTAGCTTTTCAATTACTTCAATTTTAGCCTTGTCTACCTCAATACCATTTGAAGAGATCTTGTGCCCCAAGACAATTCCTTCTCTCACCATAAAATGGCATTTTTCCCAATTTAGCACAAGGTTTGTCTCCTCACACCGGATTAAGATAGCCTCGAGGTTGTCCAAGCAAGTGTCCAAGGAGGTGCCGAAGACGAAGAAGTCGTCCATAAAGACCTCAATGCTTTTTTCTAGGAAGTCGGAGAAGATCGCCATCATGCATCTCTGAAATGTCGCCGGGGCGTTGCAAAGCCCGAAAGGCATCCGGGTGTAGGCAAACGTCCCATATGGGCATGTAAACGTTGTCTTCTCCTGATCCTTGGGGGCTATTGGGATTTGGGGATACCAGAATGGGAGAGGGAAGTGGTCTCTTCTGGTGGCGGTGTTTAGCTTCCGGTAGTCGATGCAGACTCTCCAACCATGGTGTCCTCTGAGACACCAGCTCACCCTTTTCGTTGGGGACGACGGTAACGCCTCCTTTCTTTGGGACCACTTGCACAGGGCTTACCCATTTGCTGTCGGAGATGGCATAGATGATCCCCGCATCTAAGAGTTTAAGGACTTCCTTTTTGACAACCTCCTTCATATTGGGATTTAATCTCCTCTAAGGTTGGACCAACGGCTTGTAGTCATCTTCCATGAATATCCGGTGGGTGCAGAAATGATGGCTGACTCCTTTGATGTCGGCTATAGTCCACCTGATAGCTCGTTTATGGTTTCAAAGCACCCTCATCAAACATTCCTCTTGTGCACCGTGTTAAGGAAGAAGAAATAATAACAGGTAGAACACACGGATCAGTCAAATAAGCGTATTTAAGGTGAGAGGGTAGAGGTTTCATCTCCACAGTGGGAGGCTGCTCAACCGAGGGCAACGGCTTCTAAGCAGCTCGTTCCAATGGTTTGAGTGTCAGATAGCGTGGTCTATGGCCAGCAAACCTGCTGTTCAACTCAGCCACCGTTTCGATCATTTCTGGGTGAAATTCCTTGTCAAAACAAGCCTCAAACAAAGCTAATCCAAGGGCATCAGATTTAACAAGGGATAGAGAGAGTGTGATCCTGCACAAATGAATCTATGACATCTATAGCAAAAACAGGCTCAGCCTGTGAGGGTCTCTTCACTACTTTAGACATGTTAAATTCTATTTTTTCATCATGAAGTCATAGAATTATTTTGCCTTTCTCCACATCTATGAGGGATCTAGCAGTTCTCATGAAAGGTCTACCCAAAATTAGTGGCACTCTCTGGTCTTCCTCCATATCTATCACAATGAAGTCGACTGGGAAAACAAATGTTCCAACAGTCACTACCAAGTCCTCTACTTTTCCCTTAGGGATAACCAAAGATCTATCCGCTAATTGTAATTGAATGGGAGTGGAAGTGCATTTACCAATTCCAAGCTTATTAAAAGTTGAGAGAGGCATGAGATTTATACTAGCACCTAAATCACATAACCCACTACCACAATCAATTTCACCAATAAAGCAAGGAACGATAGGCAAACGGGATCTCCAAGCTTTGGAGGTAGACTTCTCTATAGGACCGCTGAAACTTCGTTGGTGAGGTGAATGGTTTCTGCTTCCTCCAGTGATCTCTTGTTTACTATGATGTCCTTCATGAACTTAGCATAAATCGGCATCTGTTTCAAAGCATCAGAAAAAGGAATATTAATTGTTAATTTCTTGAAAATGCTTAGAAACTTCCTAAATTGTTCATCCAAATTTTTCTTTTTGAGTCTATTGGGAAAAGGAAGAGGGGGAAGATGTTTTGCAAGAGTAGTAGAAGTAGAAGGTTCAGGAGGCTCCTTCTCCTTGGAAACTTCCTTAGGTGGAGATGGTGGTTCCTCAACAATCTCTTGCTCTTCCTCTTGAGCTTCATCTTCTTGGGACTCCATGTCCTCTTGTGAGCATGACGGATCAAGGAGTCTCCCACTCCTTAGTGTTACCGTTTTTGCTTGCATCTTGGATTGGGCTTAGCTAGACTTGGAAGAACACCCGGTTGTCTTTGAGCAAGTTGTTGGGAGATGCTTTCAAGTTGAGATTCAACCCTTTTGTTGGTGGTTCTTGACTTGCTTTAAAAGCTTCCAATCAGCCACTTTAGTGTGTAGAACTGAGACAAGATTTTTCATCATGTCTCTTAGCTTAGCATTGGCATCCGTGGACGGAGGAGGAGGAGGTTGTTGATGTGATTGGTGTTGTTGAAAGCCCGAAGGTGCTCCTTGTGGTAGGTAACCCATTTGTGGGTTGGACATTTGAGACGACCCTTGTGACCGGTATCCCGTGGGATTGTTGGAAGCATTGCTTGATCCCCCCTAGGTTTGGATGGTTCCTCCATAGGGCGTTCTGTTGGTTGTAGTTGTATCCAGGGCGGTTGCCTACAAAGTTTACATTCTCTTGTGGATCGGCATAAACTTTTCCTTCGTAAAAGTGGGTCACGTGAGGACCCGCACAAATTGCACACCCCTCTTAGATAGAAGTAGAAGCAGATGGAGAGGGTGATGATGAAGAAACTATAGATTTTGTTGTTTCCTTTTGAGCTATAGCTAGTTCTCCACCATCTTAGTGAGTGAAGATAGTTGAGCGGAAAGGTGGTCGGTGGGTTTGATAAGTGTCTAAATGAGCATGTTTTATGGGTGTAATTCATATATTATATTAGCACTTTACTTGCTCATTTCTCACTTATCGTATGTTTTTCCTCTAGTTTATGTTTTATTGGATATCTCACAAATTTATTGGTTAAACATGAGGAAAACCAAGCTAGGAGCAAAGTAGACAAAGAGACGAACGAGTGGGCGCAAACGGATCTTAAATCGGAGCTGAAACGAATATTTTAGGAGCAAAACAATTATCGCCCGAACCAGGAGACGTTCGCCCCACGTCCGTGTCTTGTCCGCATTACAAAAGCCGGACAAGAGTAGACACGTCCGCCCCGCGTCCGTGAAATAAAACCCGGACAGGTTAGAGATGTCCGGCTTTTAAGGCCAGACAAGACTCGGACAAAGAGAAGAATAGCTTGAGTGACGTTCGTGGATTTAAACCCGGACAGAAGGCCGGACGCATTGTGTCCGTGGAAAGAAAGGCGGACAGAGGGCGGACGTGAGTAATGACCGTGGCTTGTTCGAGGATTTAAGGCCGGACACACACTTAGATGTCCGGCCCTAAAAGGGCGGACACAGACCCGGACGCCTCTAATAATGCAACTAGATCCAGATATTTAACGCGACAGAATTCGCTGTTTATCTTCTTCGTTGCGGCGCCAGCAACTTATCCATCTACCCCAGCAGCAATATCAGGCCTGCCGACAGTTTCTCACGCGTTCTGCCACCCCAATCCATTCCTTAATTCCCTCACGCGGTGTTCCCTCTGTCTTCTTCTTCCTCCTTCCTTCTATATAAACCTACGCTCCTTCTGCTCAAAAAAGGAATCCACTCCCTTCCATAATCCATCGCTCACACCACAATACGTACCACACCTACGATCCATTTCATCCTCTTCTCCCCCACTTCTCCATTTTATTTTCTTTCTTCATTCATTGGCCTTATGCTGTTATTTTCCAGAGAACCAACGAAGGAATCGATTGACCATCTGTTCGTTCTTCTTCGTTGGTTCCGACTATCTTATTTCTTATGTTTTACTGTATAATTATGTCTGAATAATAAACTTAGCTTCCCGGGTTGGAAGCAAGCCTGTTTTATATAATTGATTTATGTAAGCTTTCCAGTATAATTTATCTAAGCAATATTTTGATTCTTGTCCTTAATGCGCTTTAATATTCTTGTACAATTATTAAAGTGATATTTGTAGTTCTTTGTTAAAATGCGGTGCTGAGACAAGGTTCTAGACATAGGAAGCCAAATGGGTTAACGACTAGAAGCGAGTTTCTCGCCGTATAGGTTAATCTATCTCCAATAGGGATTATTAATAATGCGATTAATTTATTAATGACTTGAGCAAGATTTCCGCTTGTTGTTTAAATTAATCAGGGTTTATTAGACAGGAAACGGTCAATAAACTAATTAAGATTCTTGAGTTTATTGCTAAAGTGGGAAAGTTATATTAATATGATTAAATAAAATAGGTGAGCAGAACAACCCGGGATGCTTCTTTAAAACACAAAAAGATTTACAATTTCTATTTCTTTTCTGTTTTGATTTATTATTTTTATTATTGTCTTATGAGTTAGCTGTTAATCTTCTCCTAAAAAAGATAAAATCTGTTTAATAGAATTCTCAGTCAATTTACTACACTATCAGTTATCCACAGCGAGGTCCCCAAGAGTACGACAACCCACATATCCACTATTCCGCAAAACGATTAGGTACACTGCCTAAGTGGTAGAAGTGGTAACACACTTTTACTCTAACAGGGTTCAACATGTAAGAGACCCGCTGCTCTTGGTGCTCTCCCCTTTGGTTTAGACCACTGCCTTGTGTTGCTTGTCATCACCTCTAGGAGTTCCATTCCCTCTTGCGGTGACTTGGTCATGAAGCTTCCTCCTGCTGAGGAGTTCACAAGTAGTCTATTCAAGTCGTCGAGACCGTTGAAGAATGATAGACAAAGTGATTGGTCATCCAAGCCGTGGTGGGAACAATTCATCAACATGTCCTTGAATCTATCCCATGCATCGTATAACGTCTCTCCCGGCTCTTGGCTAAAGGTATTAATCTCTCCAATTAATTTCCTCGTTCTACTTGTGGGGTAGTACTTGGCAAGAAATTTTTGAGCCATTTGTGCCCAAGTATGGATTGATTTTGACAGTAAGCTCCTATACAACTTTGATGCAGCGTCGGACAGTAAGTGAGGGAAGAGCTGCAGGCGTATCCTCTCACCAACGTTTCCAGCTTTACCAAATGAGTTGCAAAAGTCGAGGAATTGACTTAGGTGGTTGGGAGCTTCATCGGGTTTGCTCCACTAAATTTTCCTAAGTCCCGGACAGCAGTGATGTAGTGGGTCTTGAATACCCATTGTCGGCCTCTTGAGGCGTCAACTCCGGTAGGACTATGGACGAAGGTCTAGCTTCGGTGTTCGGCTGGTTGTAGTCTTTGAGAGCCCTTTGTTGTGGGTTCCCGTTGTCTTCAATCACCGGTGGGTCTAGATCAGCCATGATTGAATTTTTCACAGTTCGGATGGCTCTCAACAATGAACGCTCAAGCTCGGGTCTCAGACTAACAAGTGGAGATCCTTTGGCTCGAGTGTTTGGCATACACCGAGAAAACAGAGGTACCTAAACCGTACCAACACCAAACGCTCTTAAGTAGAAGGAAATGTAAACATATAGACAACAACTAAACACAAATACCATAAACAAAATAAACAAGATAAAAGTACTAAATGCACAAAAACTAAAGTACCGAACCAAGGGAAATTGAATAATCGATTTCCTTGGCAATAGAGCCAAAAACTTATTGGGAAAATTACAAACATAGTAATTAAACCTAGCTAAAATGGGCAAGTGCACCCAATTCGTTGCAATAAAACAAGTGTCGTATCCATAAGGAAATTGGTTTCTAAATCCCAGGCTTCGGTATATTAGTTAAGTGCGAATAAACAGTAAAATAGGGGGTTTAGCCAGAGGCAAGCTTGTTGCTGTCAATTGAAATGCAATAAAACAGTAAAATGTTTGTGAATGGAATGGATGGGGAGAGTACCCTAGGATAGTGGAAATCACCTAATTCAATCAAAGAACTTCGAACCATAACTCATCATCTCAATGCCTATTAGAGTGTAACTCTTGAATCCCCAAATCATGGGAAAATCCAATTCCTACCTAAATAATCAAACACCTTAATTAAAGGAGGTTCAAGTCATTAAATAGCATTAAGCAAGCACTCTTAATCAATAGCCCTAAACATTCACTTCCAACTCAAGAAAGCAAAAGCTAGGGTTTATCCCCCTTGTTGGTCTAGTTCCAAACTCAAGCTCAAATATTGAATGAAACCACCATAAATGCAATAAGAGATCAATTTAGAGCATTAATTGATATTGAAGGGGATAAAACAAGAGTAATAAATGAGTTAGGTTTCTAGCATTCAGTGAGCAAAATGGGTTCAAACCCTCATCCTAGGATACAAATGTAACTACTCAACCATAGCTAAAGGAAAGAGGAAGGAGAAGGGAGAAATAGCCATTAGACGAGCTTCCAAGCTTCAATGGAGGTAGAAATCTTCACTTTCTTCTTCCTCCTTTCTTCTCTTCTTTTCTCCTCTTCTTTTTTCCCTTATTTTCACCTCACTCTCCTCTCTTTTAGGTTGAAGTCGTTAGTGTTGGATGATGGGGAAGGAAGCCCCAAAATGTAGCCTTTGAAAAGAAGATTCTGGGCAAAAATTCCATCCGACCGACCATGCAAGGTCTGTCACGGGGTCGGTCGGACTCTCTTAGAAGGAAGCACGTGACAGATTTTAAGCTCGACCGACCTTGGACAAGGTCTGTCCCAAGGTCGGTCGATTCTAGTGTGTTTGGGATGGCTTGGGCAGAGTCGGACCGACCTTGACAAGGTCGGTCCCAAGGGCGGTCGGCCCCAGGATGTCCTTCTTTTGTGCCAGAATTCTCCCGATGCTTCCCGTTGGCTTGGCATCCTTCCCGAGGTGCTCGAGCATTGATGAATTCTCAGATTATGCTCTAAAAAAATGTACTCATGTGAGTATTTACCTATTGAATATGTCAAAAGTATAAGATCACTAATAATCACAAAAACACTCCATAGAGTGGTGAAATAACTCATGCACCGAGTAAAATGACGGTGAATAAAGACCTTGATAAAGCACTATTTCACCACTTATCATTCACCCGTCACCCGCGGGTGAGACGGGTGAACCCGTTTACCCATTTATTTTTCCTTTTCCTTGTTTGCCAGTTAGGTTTGCAAATTACTATGAGTGGAGTGAATATAGAGGCGTAGAGCATGTATGTTCCATGTTTGCCGGTTAAGATTGTAAAATTTACTTCATAGAAGAGAATGAAAAACTACAGAAAGCATGTATGTTACATGTTCTCCTTTTACGGTTGCAAAATTACCATGAGTGAAGAGAGAAAATAGAGGCGCAGAGCATGTATGTTCCATGTTCGCCGGTTAAGATTGTGAAATTACCTTCAGTGACAAGAGAAAATAGAGACGCAAAACATCTAAGTTCCATGTTCGTGAGTTAGGGTTACAATTACCTTTAGTGAAAAGAATTAAAAATTGCGTAGAACATGTATGTTAGGGCTGCAAAATTATCAAAAGTGATGAGAATGAAGAATGGTGCAGTCACGTAGAGTATGAATGTTCCTTGTTCACTAGTTAGGGTTGCAAAGTTACCGTGAGTGAAGGAGAATGAAGATTAGTTAACAACCTAACATATAATAATAATAAAATATATATATTATTTATGTGGGTGAGCGGATCTGGTGAATGGGTCAGATGATGGGTGAAAAATGTCCACCCGTCACCCGACCCGCGCCCGTTTCACCCGTCACCTGTTTTTCACCCGTTTTTTGTGGGTTTTTCACTCGGTATAGCGGGTCGGGTGAAATGGGTACCCGCGGACCCATTGTCATCCCTATTAGGGAGGCGGAAGTGAGTAGCCAAGGTGGAAAAGATAAGTTTGTTTAGTTATATTATATAGTAGTACTTATCTTCTTGTAACAAAAAGCTACTTTTGAGCCAAAGAAAGAAGTTTGACTATTGACTAGATTAAGGAATTATATGTTATTAAAGTACTATTCACAATCAAGGCACACTGTAACACCCCATCCAACATTAACACACTTAATAACAAACTACAGCGGAAAACATACTTCATCACATTACTTAACTCGTTGGTGTTACATGCCGTTAACCACCCACGTGGATAACAAGGCTATTACATATACATTGTATCGGTCTGATGGACTAGATTCCCAAGCGACTACACATTACTGTCCCTTTCCATTAACAACAACAACAACATATACCTTTCAACTGTACCGAGTATTCACAAACTAATGCGGATAACAATTTCGGTCTTACTACACCTACTGTACATATATAACTTAAATGATTACCCATGTACAAACGACTACCATGTCCTACTCTCGAACGGCTTCCAGCTCCTTGTACCTAAAATAGGAAAAGAAGAGAAAAGGGTGGCCCCCCAGGGGCTCAGCACCTTTGCTGGTATGGTAATCCCGCAGCCCGCATGCTACCGGGCCACGCAAAACTAATTGTCGTCTTAGCATGCGGTTGATTATATTTGAATCATGCATGTAAACGATCAACACACAACACATAACATTCCACCACGATGGGCTCAACAAAACAGCCAACACATCAATACTTAACAAATCACTCCTTGTTTTCCTTAACCCTAGAGTGTTTCTCCTCTAATGGAGCTACTTCCTTAATAGACGATACTTACCCATTAATCGGGTTATCCTTAAACGCCTCTTATCATACACTGGGATTCATATCTGAAATACCCCAAACCTTGATATGTGGTTTAAATATTAAACTATGGTATATAAGGGCTAAAAAGTGCCTTAGAAACATCAGTGAACAATTTAAACCATAGTAAAATGCAAAAAGCACATAAGATACGGTTTGAGCAAAACATGTTAAGCTTGGAGTGAACTTTGGTTAGGACCCAAAAACCTACCAAGACTATATAATAGTCAATTATGATTTAATAAGGCAAATTAAGTCCTTAGGAAACTTTGGTAGACAGTTTTAAACCAAACAAAACACAAATAAATGCCTTAAAGTCAATAAGAGCAAAAATGTGCTCTAAGCTTGGGATAAATTTGTATAAGACCTAATGGTCATACCCATACCTTATAAATATGATAATGAACATATTAAACCAATTACCAAGGAAAACCAAGCTTGAAAACAAGTTAAAACACAAAATGTGCTTTAAGGAGCCTTAAAGCACATTTTCAAAAAATTGTCTTGTAAATGAGTTTTGAATGGCTAAATGTCCATCATTACTCTTTATTTAATATGTGTACTATATAGTATCACATTTGGAAGTCTATATCAATGGGAAATCTAAAATTTCACATCTATGTGTCTTTGTTTAGTGAATAGTACTAAAATAAGCTAGTTTGTAACATATGTTTGTATAAGTAATTAAATTGATCAATAAAAGAATAAAATACCCCTAGTACTATGGGGCCGTTTTTTTTAAGTGTGGTGACTCACCACTCTTGCTAGCATGTTAAGTAATAAAGAAACTACTTTAGTTACTTTCACTACTTTATTAATAAAAATATCTTCTAAAAGCAAAACTTAATCTTCATTTTCCCTTCCTCTTTCATTTTCCCACGTCTTCACTCCCTTCCTTCCCTTCCATTTACGATTTCTATAGTTCCACACAAACTCCATCTTTGAATGCTTGTAACTCCTAGCTCCATGGTCCAAATTCATTTCAAGACCACCATCCTTCTAGTTGGAGCAAGCTCTACACTTCTATCTTTTCAATCTTCAAAAGCCTCATTTCGGTGCCAAGGGATTCACCATTGATGGAGCTTGACCTCATCTTTTCACACCTTGTTGTTCTCCTTTGCTTCAAGGTAAGGAAACTCAAAGAAAATCCATGTTTCCTCCATGTTTTTATGTTGACCGAAAATCACCACTAATGGTGTATTTACCTTGCTTTGTTCTAGCTACATTCCAATCATTCAAGGGCTTGGTGGAGTCCTCTCTTGATACTTATTCAAGTTCTCTTTCAATTCCAAGGTGAAACAATTACCTTACGGTGTTAAGACAATATATGTGCCTAGGGTTTACAATGAGATGAAGCATAATGCTTCAATACTCATTCTATTATTTGTACATTGTTTAGAAGTTGACAAACACCAAACATCCTTACCGGTTTTACAAGGAAACCAGAAAGAAGTTTGTGAGGAAAAAGAGGTAAACAACTATCTCATGTAGTTTAAATGCCTTAGGAAAATGAGCTTGATTTGCTTAATAAAATACCTAAGGAGCCAAAGGTGAATGACCTAGTAAAATGCTCTCATGGGCTTTGTAAAAGGCATATGTATTGTTGAGTGTATTTGCAGGTCAAAGGCACTATTTATGTGGGAAATTCAGTGTTTAAGGTTTATGCAATTTAAGGGCCTAAGAGCCATGTTATTTAAGGCCAAAGTGCCATGCAATTTAAGTTTATGCACTATATTGTGATGTAGTGTAGTCTAAGGATTTAGATGTGTGTAAGAAGATTCTTTGTGAAGATGAGTGTCTTGGATGGTTAAAGGAGGAAAAAATATGTTTGTGTGTAAGGAATGTGCATTAAGTGATTAAGTGTTTTTGGTTGTAAAAGGGTGAAAACCTAAGTGTTTGAGTGTGAGAATACTCTTGATGGATTTTAGGTGTTCTTGAATGTCTAATGGTGAAAGCTATGTGCTTCGGTATAGCAATGTGCTAGAAGAACCCATGTCAAAATTTAGATAATGTATAAGAAATTTTAAGTGTTTAAAAAGAGTTTTGGTGAGTTTGGAGGTGTGAGAATGACTAAATGTTTTACTAGTGAAGAAAGCATGTATTAAGGTGTTTAGAGTGCTACAAGGAGTAGATATTGTCTTGGAAGTTCTAGAAATCAAGTGAGTTTTTGAGACACACCAAAGTCATTTCGGAGTTGTTCTAGGACTTAGGCAAACTTTGAAAACAAGGAGAAGGAATAAACTTGTAAAAGGACTACAAGGATGACATAAGGAATTTAGTTGTAAGAAAAGATGCTTAAGAGTGGATGTTCAAATGGAGAAGAAATATTATGGTATAATGGTTACAATAGGCATGAAACACCACTTAGAAACCTAGGAGGAAATACTATAAGTGTTAGAGATTTTGGTGGAAATTGGTTAAGGTTTTAAAGGCTTGGAAAGTGAGTGTTTTGGCTTGTCCGAACATCCGTCCGGACATGGACGTTCGGACAGGCCCAGTTGCGTAGAAATTCTCAGAGTCTCGAACTGTGTCCGAACTTCGGAAGTCCGGACACAGGTTCGGACACATGAGATTGTACTTTGAAATTTTCCTCGACCCATGTCCGAACTTCTGAAGTCCGGACACAAGTTCGGACAGGCGTCTGTTTTCAGTTTTGAGTCTCGACTTGCGTCCGAACTTGGGAAGTCCGGACACAAGTTCGGACAGGCCCTGTATGGACCAAAAACTTTTTTTTAAGGTAGAAAAAGTTGTCTAAAATGGTGATTAGTTAGTAATGATGATATGAGGTTATTTAAGGACATGTTGAGTGAGTTATAATGACAATTTAGTGGGGGAAAAGTTGTATTAAAATGTAAAAGTAAAACCAGTTAAAATGTGTAGTTATGTAACTAAGTTAACGGGGAAAAGTTATAAGCATTAGACTTTAAACAATCATGTTACCCCGATGTTAATAAAAGTACATGTAATGTTATCAGTTGTTCGAGAATTGCTCGAGGAACATAAGTGGACATGATAAGTGGACTCCGGTGATAGGTATGGTTTTCTTGCAACCTGTGTCCTACCGGATTACACCCGCTTGTATGCCAATGTGTTTTTTCTGTATGTTTGCCACGTCGTAAGATAAAACATGTAATGAGTTTACAGTAATTCATTTATGTGGCGTGTTCAACTCCGATACCATCTAACCTCGGATGTGTTAACCTTAGTTAACTGAGTCTAGGATCACATGAGAGTTGGGTATTCGGATTTAACGACCCGAACCATGGGGCGTTCTAACCACGGCTATGCGTGTGTTAACTATGTGATATTTGTGTGTGTGTATGTAAGGACCTCTCTTGTATGTTTAACCCAGTTGTAATACTGTGTGGTGCGTAGATGTGATAGACTCCATAGTGGGGTTCTAACTAATTCTAAAAGTAAGTATGTACTAACAGTGGTGAGGAATCCGGTTAGGCCGGTCCGCGCGTTGTTTGGGAGTGGGTATCCTTCTTAGCTTTACCCTTCTCTCTGTTATGGTTGTTTCCCTCACGGGTTATGATCTCCCATTAGCTTATTCCAAGCTTAGCTATTCTGACTTATGATCGGTTTAGGGGGAACATGTGTTTGTGTGGTGTGTTCGGGCCACAAAACCCGAACCATCTAACTTAAGTTACTCGTCCGACTATTAGGACGGTAATGAGTGTTGTATAACGAGCTTACCATGGGGGTGACATCATTCTCTAGGCTCACCAGTGAATTAACAATGTTTGGGTCGGTTCCTAAGAGAACCGTTCCCGTTATGTTATGTGTTGTTGTTGTAATGCAATTTCTATTGCGATGTTGTTATGTGCACGTTGTAACGTGAAAGGTGTTGCTATGTAGTGTATGTTATATGTTGTAAAATGTGGAGTATGTGGATCATGGAAATGAATCCCAGTTTGTGGAAAAAGGCGTTTAAGGATAACCCGATTAATGGGTAAGTGTCGTCTATTAAGGAAGTAGCTCCATTAGAGGAGAAACACTCTAGGGGTAATGGATACCATGAGTGTCTTATCAAGTAAGGATGTGTTGTCTGTTGTTGTGCCCATTGAGGCGGAATGTTATGTGTTGGTGTTTATAGAGTTGCGTGCACGATTTAAATATAATCAACCGCCTGCTAAGACGACAATTAGTTGTGCGTGGCTCGGTAGCATGCGGGCTGCGGGATTACCATACCAGCAAAGGTGCTGAGCCCCTTGGGGGCCACCCTTTCTCTTCTTTTCCTATTTCAGGTACAAAGAGCTGGAAGCCGTTCGAGAGTAGGACGGGGTAGTCGTGGTACATGGGTAATCATTTAAGTTGTATATATACAGTAGGTGTAGTAAGACCGAAATTGTTATCGGCATCAGTTTGTAAATACTCGGTACAGTTGGAAGATATGTGTATGTTTTGTTGTTAATGGAAAGGGATAATAATGTGTAGTCGCTCGGAATCTAGTCCATCAGACCGGTACAATGTTTATGTAATAGCCTTGTTAGCCACGTGGGTGGTTAACGGCGTGTAACACCAACAAGTTAAGTAATGTGAAGTAGTATATTTTCCGCTGTAGAATGTTGTTATGTGTTTGTTGTTTGATGGGGTGTTACAAAAAGTGGTATCAGAGCGAAGTATCGCTCTGATGACTGAATTACCGAGCTTAGGAAGTACCGAGTAAGGATTTTAGTACTTTGGGTTAAGGGTTGAGTGATAGCGTGAGAGATACGCTAGTTAGGAGTAACCAGTGTGTACTAGAAACCTACACTGTCCAACCCACCCTCCACAATCCCTGTTTTATAACTTGGGAAACACGCCAGAGAGATGAAAGTCCTCTCATACCCGGGAATACCCGATCTGGCTGTTATTAAGTACCTCTAAAGGTATGGAGAACCTGTCATACGGTAGATCCCGAAAGGTGGGAATCCCGGAGACGGTTTCCATCTGAACAATGTTAACCGCATTAAATAGCAAAGAATGAGGAATTTTGTGTATAAGAGAATAGAATTTCCGGCAACCTGGGTCGACATGCTGAGCAGTCGAGAATGACCAGCTTGCAACGCACCAACCATGCAACAGGCAAGAAGTGGATTAATGGAACCCGAGACGAGTGTCTACGGGACCACAGTTGTTAAATGATACACCAACGGTATACCAACCGACTAAGGAACTACAACGTAGTGCCCAAACAGGAGACAAGTCTCAGTAACCACGACAAATGCGTGGAATGGGCTACGAAGAGGATACAGTACTAAGTAAGAAAAAGGGGTCTCCCAGAATGGGAAACACCCCAGCTAATAATATCATGTGATGACAGTGAGAAGTCACCTAGAGGAGTTATAATCAAGAATGTAGGATCAGGTGAGGGCCAACTAGGCCACTGATGACAGTGTGGGTAAAAACAATACCACAACCCGTATGTGTTGAACCGATAGCCAGTTAGCATGGCGCACTTGCATTGGCAAGTGCTGCTATAACAGGGCTGTTCGGGAAATTTATAACCACTACAAAGTACTTGGTAAAGTACCATGAAGTTAAGTGAGATCATCATAACTGTGGAAGGGCTTAACGGCCTAACCTTTGTAATTGGAAGTACGCCAGTCAGCAAGAAGCTAGATTTGGTTAAGGCAAGAAGGCATTGTAAAACCAGGAGAATTTTCTTTCAACTTAGGTTTATTCCAACTCTTTTCTTTCAAAACCAGATTTCTTTCAAACCAACACTACTTTCTAACCTTCTTCTAAACCAAACCAGCAAAACCAAGGGCAGTTGATAAAGATACAACAGTGGATAAACTTTCCCTCGAATTAAGTTCGGGAAGCACGAAATGCATGTTGTCATAGGACAATATAAGGGAGTTGACAACAGAATACTTCACCTAGGCGTGTGACGGACACTACGAGTGTACCAACTGTAATGTGGGACGACCGCACTCCGATAGGAGCTTGCGGGCCTGACAGACCTATTTATGGGTTAGTTGGACAAGTAGCAATGTATCAGTATGGTACCCCACATACGTATACTAGTAGAGTCCAAAACACGGGAAGTAGTCGACTCCATACTACGGTCAGCAGTAAAAGGCAAGCAAGATCAAAGTTTACCATGAGTGGTTGAAGTAAAGGAACTCAGTTAAGTTAACGAGACTAAAGGAATTAGTGAATTCCTTTAAATAAATGCTTAAGAGTTAGGAGGTGTGAAGTGCACTAACTGTAATGTAAAGACATCGTATACGTCTTAAGGATCCTCAAGGATAAACATGATAGCTGGAACGGTGACCCAGCCTATACATGGCAAGGCAGATGCCTAATGTGGACATATTAGTGTGCAATGAACGGGATGAAACTCTCAGAATGAGTACTTACACTACCAGGAAATGTTGATCTTCACAGAAGAAGATAATAAGCCAGTTAAGAATGCAAACGGCGTGGCTAACGGAATATACCAATAAATGTGAACCAGATGTAAGAGCATAACTTAGTAACACCCAGGAGCAATCCTTAAAGGGTATTCGCATCAACAATTGTTGCACGAGATGGCATGACAGAAGCACAAGGGTTGAAATTAACACCCAGTTTAGACATAGGTTGTCAGGAGACGGACTGACAATCCTAAGGGGCATCCCATGAAAGGAAACGTGATGCAACGACCTTGTCATGGAGCCCAAACCATGTAATGTTGTACGGACAAATAAATGTGTGTGAACCGTCCACAATGGACAGAGCTCGACGCAGTAAGGCTCATAAGCCACAAATAAAATGTGTTATGTAAATTAGATTGATTGCAGAAGTTTATGTTGTATAAGTGAATAGAGCGGAGAACGAACCACTGCTTTAAGAGTGGGGATACCTCTCGATACTGTGAAACCGCCGGAGCGGTTGTTATGTGAACCAAGCTCAAGAAATATGTTAAGGATGGACGATATTATTATTGAAAGAGAGCAGTTAGCTTATTAGTATGTGTGTATAAAGTGAAACACCGAGCTGAATAATGCCGGCTTGTGACTCGAATGATCAATGCTCAAGGAGCATTCGGTAGTCATCCAAATGAATGACGAACCATAGTGTGAATAATGTAAGTATATGTGTGGAAGTTAATGTGACAGTGAATACCATGTAAGTTATTATTATGCAATGAGTAAGAGCACGGTGCGCAGCAAGCGACCGTTGTATAAGTGTTGTTAAATAATGATAAGGCAGATAAGAGCAGTTATGAATTAAATTCAGTGGTGATGCAAGGTAAGTGATGATAAACAAACTAGGCAGTAAGCCAGTAGCCAGTATTACGAGATCAGAATCTCAATGAAACGGTGTGGATTCCATTGCGAATCGCATGAGAGATTTACTGTCAAGAGTTTACGCCTCTGCACTCTGTATGACTGAGTGTTTAGGTATTGCATTTGAACAGTAATGATCGAGGGCGATAGAAAGGGTTTCTTTGGAAATGTTAATTGTGGTGGAAACAGAAAACGCTTATTAACGCCATGGTGATTGATGCATAGGAAATGCAAAGGACATACCATGAAAGGGTATGTACAGAACAAAATGTGGAGGCATGATTAACAGTAAGTGACTAAAGTAGCACTAATGCCAAATATCGGAATGGAATATACCCCAAATGTTGGAAATAGCTGAGAGAGCACTACACACTAGGTAGTAGCTCAATCTCAACCGACAGTAAGTCGGAAGGGAACAAGTCAATCATTGTGAAATACGTAGCAGTTTACGCATGCAATAAGTTATTAGAGAAGTGGATGAAAGTTTTTGTAACTCACCGAGTTCGCTAACGGTAAGGGATACCACGCATCGGTTGAGAAACCATTGTTACCAAGATGAAGGTGATAAATGGGAGGTGAACAATACAGTGAGAATAATGAATGGGGCAAACTAAGCCCTATAGTTGTCAGAGTTGCGCAGCAGACGCTAGTGAACCAGTGAGTCAAGTGTACAATGTGCATAGTGAATATGAGTAAATGGCTAATTATCAACGCCTAGAAGCCTCACAGGCCAGAACCAAAACCAGTTAGGGTTAAAGCAAACTCCAATGAGAATTCTTGGTTTAGGGACTAAACCGCCAATATGGTCAAGATCCTCTAACCAGAACACATGTATGACAGACCGCGTGGAAGTTGAAACACTTCACGACAGTAGAACTTTTTAAACCAATGATTAAGTGATTGATTACGTGGGCGTAATCCCTTTTAAAGGGGGTAGAGCGTAAAGCCGCTTAGTGTGTTCTACCGTACAAGTGTACGTGAACTATGTGTGCATAGCACAAATAATTTGTTATGATGATTGGTGTGTGTGTTACGTAACATACACATTCATTCATGGTTTAATTGTGGTAATTGCGCACAGAAGATGCGAATACCATTGTGATAAGTGTGTTGATTTATTAACAGTTGTGTGTGATGGTACAAGTGTGGGGAGTAGAGAAACTCCGGGGAACAAAAGCCCCGTCAGTGTATAAATGTGAAACTGGTGTTGTATTTTGATAAAATATATGTGTATATATATATACTATATAGTGTTTCATGAAAGGGTATGAAACCGACATAGAACCTAGTGAGAATAAGATTCCCTAGGTAACAACATTAAAGTGAATGGAAATAACTAATACACTAAGTTCTATCCCTTGGAGATGTTATGATCATGACTAGAATGATTTAAAAGATAGAAAATTGAAATGAGTGATTTATTTGATGCTTGAAAATGAAGTGGGAGGTGGACTTGATTTGCATGAGATCAGGGGAAGACGAACACAAATTGGGGTGGAAGGATAGTTCAACACCGATGCTGATCACATCAGGGTTGGATGATTCTTGAAGCTCCCTATAAGTGGTCACAAATAACCACGCTAAGAAAAGAAGCAAAGAGCATAAGTTGGACTTGAGTTGTATGTGTTTTCAAAAGGATTTTCAATTGGTGTTTTCAAAACAATCGATTAATATTTGAATAAAGGATTCTCTTAAACTTAACCTAGTAAAGAATATTTTTGTAGTACTTGCTCACGAGCTGATGACGTATGAGCCTTTGTCTTCGGACGGCGACATGAGAAGTACATATGTTAAAAATTAAGTGAATGTTTTGATCTCCCAAAGGAACGGGGACGGAAGGTGTCCATCGCGACCGGGTTCTGCGGGATCACAGTATATATCAAAGATATTTTGATTGTTATACATGCTATGACATGTTGTGTGGTATGTGTAATAAATGTTATTTTGACCTTGATTTCCAAAAGTGTATGTTATCAAGACCTATGAGTCTAAATGTTGTGGTGTTACATAGACCTATGTGTCTAAAGGCTGTTATGTTATCAAGACCTACGGGTCTAAATGTTGTTATGGTACCCAGACCCAAGAGTCTAAGGGTTGTTATGTATGTGCAAATATTGTTAAGATACCTGGACCATTGAGTCCGAGGTTATCATGTGAATATGTTATGTTATGTTATGGATGTGAATGTGTTACCCGGACCATTAAGTCCGAGGTTGTGATGTAAAGTATTTGGTTATGGAAGTTTATTTCCAAGTGATTCCTGTGTTCTAAACCAAAAGATGTGTGGGAAGTGTAAACTTCGAGGACGAAGTTCTTTTAAGGGGGGTAGATTGAAATACCCCAAACCTTGATATGTGGTTTAAATATTAAAATATGGTATATAAGGGCTAAAAAGTGCCTTAGAAACATCAGTGAACAATTTAAACCATAGTAAAATGCAATAAAGCACTAAGATACGGTTTGAGCAAAAACATGCTTAAGCTTGGAGTGAACTTGGTTAGGACCCAAAGAACCTACCAATACTATATAATAGTCAATTATGATTTAATTAGGCAAATTAAGTCCTTAGGAAACTTTGGTAGACAGTTAAACCAAACAAAACACAAATAAATGCTTAAAGTCAATAAGAGCAAAATGTGCTCTAAGTTGGGATAAATTTGTATAAGACCTAATGGTCATACCTATACCTTATAAATATGCTAATGAACATATTAAACCAATTACCAAGGAAAACCAAGCTTGAAAACAAGTTAAAACACAAAATGTGCTTTAAGGAGCCTTAAAGCACATTTTCGAAAAATTGTCTTGTAATGAGTTTTGAATGGCTAAATGTCCCTCATTACTCTTTATTTAATATGTGTACTATATAGTATCACATTTGGAAGTCTATATCAATGGGAAATCAAAAATTTCACATCTATGTGTCTTGTTTTAGTGAATAGTACTAAAATAAGCTAGTTTGTAACATATGTTTGTATAAGTAATTAAATTGATCAATAAAGACTAAAATACCCCTAAGTAACTATTGGGGGCCGGTTTTTTTAAGTGTGGTGACTCACCACTCTTGCTAGCATGTTAAGTAAATAAAGAAGACTACTTTAGTTACTATTTACTTTACTAAGTACAAATATCTTCTAAAAGCAAACTTATCTTCATTTCTCCCTTCCTCTTTCATTTCCCACGTCTTCAAGCCCCTCCTCCCTTCCATTTAGGATTTGCTATAGTTCCACACAAGAACTCCATCATTGAATGCTTGTAACTCGTAGCTCCATGGTCCAAATTCAATTTCAAGACCATCATCCTTCTAGTTGGAGCAAGCTCTACACTTCTATCTTTTCAAATCTTCAAAAGCCTCATTTTGGTGCCAAGGAGATTCACCATTGATGGAGCTTGACCTCATCTTTTCACACCTTGTTGTTCTCTTTTGCTTCATGGTAAGGAAACTCAAAGAAAATCCACGTTTCCTCCATGTTTTTATGTTGACCGAAAATCACCACTAATGGTGTATTTACCTTGCTTTGTTCTAGCTACATTCCAATCATTCAAGGGCTTGGTGGAGTCCTCTCTTGATACTTATTCAAGTTCTCTTCCAATTCCAAGGTGAAACAATTACCTTAATGTGTTAAGACAATATATGTGCCTAGGGTTTACAATGAGATGAAGCATAATGCTTGAATACTCATTCTATTATTTGTACATTGTTTAGAAGTTGACAAACAACCAAACATCCTTACCAGTTTTACAAGGAAACAAGAAAGAAGTTTGTGAGGAAAAAGAGGTAAACAAACTATCTCAATGTAGTTTAAATGCCTTAGGAAATGAGCTTGATTTGCTTTATAAAATACCTAAGGAGCCAAAGGTGAATGACCTAGTAAAATGCTCTCAAGGGCTTAGTAAAAGGAATATGTATTGTTGAGTGTATTTGCAGGTCAAAGGCACTATTTATGTGGGAAATTCAGTGTTTAAGGTTTATGCAATTTAAGGGCCTAAGAGCCATGTTATTTAAGGGCCAAAGTGCCATGCAATTTAAGTTTATGCACTATATTGTGATGTATGTAGTAGTCTAAGGATTTAGATGTGTGTAAAGAACATTCTTTGTGAAGATGAGTGTCTTGGATGGTTAAAGGAGGAAAAACAATATGTTGTGTGTAAGGAATGTGCATTAAGTGATTAAGTGTTTTTGGTTGTAAAAGGGTGAAAACCTAAGTGTTTGAGTATGAGAATACTCTTGATGGATTTTAGGTGTTCCTGAATGTCTAATGGTGAAAGCTATGTGCTTGGGTATAGCAATGTGCTAGAAGAACCCATGTCAAAATTTAGATAATGTATAAGAAATTTTAAGTGTTTAAAAAGAGTTTTGGTGAGTTTGGAGGTGTGAGAATGATTAAATGCTTTACTAGTGAAGAAAGCATGTATTAAGGTGTTTAGAGTGCTACAAGGAGTTAGATATTGTCTTGGAAGTTCTAGAAATCAAGTGAGTGTTTTGAGACACACCAAAGTCATTTCGGAGTTGTTCTAGGACTTAGGCAAACTTTGGAAAACAAGGAGAAGGAATAAACTTGTAAAAGGACTACAAGGATGACATAAGGAATTTCGTTGTAAGAAAAGATGCTTAAGAGTGGATGTTCAAATGGAGAAGAAATATTATGGTATAATGGTTACAATAGGCATGAAACACCACTTAGAAACCTAAGGAGGAAATACTATAAGTGTTAGAGATTTTGGTGGAAGTTGGTTAAGGGTTTAAAGGCTTGGAAAGTGAGTGTTTTGGCTTGTCCGAACATCCGTCCGGACATGGACGTTCGGACAGGCCCAGTTGCGTAGAAATTCTCAGAGTCTCGAACTGTGTCCGAACTTCGGAAGTCCGGACACAGGTTCGGACACATGAGATTGTACTTTAAAATTTTCCTCGACCCATGTCCGAACTTCCGAAGTCCGGACACAAGTTCGGACAGGCGTCTGTTTTCAGTTTTGAGTCTCGACTTGCGTCCGAACTTGGGAAGTCCGGACACAAGTTCGGACAGGCCACTGTATGGACCAAAAACTTTGTTTAAGGTAGAAAAAGTTGTCTAAAAATGGTGATTAGTTAGTAATGATGATATGAGGTTATTTAAGGACATGTTGAGTGAGTTATAATGACAATTTAGTGGGGGAAAAGTTGTATTAAAATGTAAAAGTAAAACAAGTTAAAATGTGTAGTAATGTAACTAAGTTAACGGGGAAAAGTTATAAGCATTAGACTTTAAACAATCATGTTACCCCGATGTTAATAAAAGTACATGCAATGTTATCAGTTGTTCGAGAATTGCTCGAGGAACATAAGTGGACATGATAAAGTGGACTCCGGTGACAGGTATGGTTTTCTTGCAACCTGTGTCCTACCGGATTACACCGGCTTGTATGCCAATGCGTTTTTTTGTATGTTTGCCACGTTGTAAGATAAAACATGTAATGAGTTTATAGTAATTCATTTATGTGGCGTGTTCAACTCCGATACCATCTAACCTCGGAAGTGTTAACCTTAGTTAACTGAGTCTAGGATCACATGAGAGTTGGGTATTCGGATTTAACGACCCGAACCCTGGGGCTTTCTAACCACGGCTATGCGTGTGTTAACTATGTGATATTTGTGTGTGTGTATGTAAGGACCTCTCTTGTATGTTTAACCCAGTTGTAATACTGTGTGGTGTGTAGATGTGATAGACTCCATAGTGGGGTTCTAACTAATATCTAAAAGTAAGTATGTACTAACAGTGGTGAGGAATCCGGTTAGGCCACTCGCGTGTTGTTTGGGAGTGGGTATCCTTCTTAGCTTTACCCTTCTCTCTGTTATGGTTGTTTCCCTCACGGGTTATGATCTCCCATTAGCTTATTCCAAAGCTTAGCTATTCTGACTTATGATCGGTTTAGGGGGAACATGTGTTTTTGTGGTGTGTTCGGGCCACAAAACCCGAACCATCTTAACTTAAGTTACTCGTCCGACTATTAGGACGGTAATGAGTGTTGTATAACGAGCTTACCATGGGGGTGACATCATTCTCTAGGCTCACCAGTGAATTAACAATGTTTGGGTCGGTTCCTAAGAGAACCGTTCCTGTTATGTTATGTGTTGTGTTGTAATGCAATTTCTATTGCGATGTTGTTATGTGCACGTTGTAACGTGAAAGGTGTTGCTATGTAGTGTATGTTATATGTTGTAAAATGTGGAGTATGTGGATCATGGAACTGAATCCGAGTTTGTGGAAAAAGGCGTTTAAGGATAACCCGATTAATGGATAAGTGTCGTCTATTAAGGAAGTAGCTCCATTAGAGGAGAAACACTCTAGGGGTAATGGATACCATGAGTGTCTTATCAAGTAAGGATGTGTTGTCTGTTGTTGAGCCCATTGATGCGGAATGTTATGTGTTGTGTGTTTATAGTTGCGTGCACGATTTAAATATAATCAACCGCATGCTAAGACGACAATTAGTTGTGCGTGGCCCGGTAGCATGCGGGCTGTTGGATTACCATACCAGCAAAGGTGCTGAGCCCCTTGGGGGCCACCCTTTCTCTTCTTTTCCTATTTCAGGTACAAAGAAGCTGGAAGCCGTTCGAGAGTAGGACGGGGTAGTCGTGGTACATGGGTAATCATTTAAGTTGTATATATAAAGTAGGTGTAGTAAGACCGAAATTGTTATCGGCATCAGTTTGTAAATACTCGGTACAGTTGGAAGATATGTGTATGTTTTGTTGTTAATGGAAAGGGATAATAATGTGTAGTCGCTCGGGAATCTAGTCCATCAGACCGGTACAATGTTTATGTAATAGCCTTGTTAGCCACGTGGGTGGTTAACGGCGTGTAACAAACGAGTTAAGTAATGTGAAGTAGTATATTTCCGCTGCAGAATGTTTTTATGTTTGTGTTGGATGGGGGGTGTTACAATATCCATGATCCACATACTCCACATTTTACAACATATAACACACACCGCTATAAGAGTTACGGCACAACAATAACACATAACACAATGGGTACCGTTCTCTTAAGGAACCAACCCAAACATAGTTAATTCACCTGTGAGCCTAGAGAACGATATTACCCTCATGTTAAGCTCGTTATACAACACTCATTACCGTCCTAATAGTCGGACGAGTAACTTAAGTTAAGATGGTTTGGATATAGTGACCCGAACACACCACACAAACACATGTTCCCCCTAAACCGATCATAAGTCAGAATAGCTAAGCTTTGGAGTAAGCTAATGGGAGATCGTAACCCGTGAGGGAAACAACCATAACAGAGAGGAGGGTAAGGCTAAAAAGGATACCCACTCCCAAACAACGCGCGACCGGCCTGACCGGATTCCTCACCCCTGTTAGTACATATTTACTTGTAGATAAATAGTTAGAGCCCCACTATGGAATCTATCACATCCATACACCATACAGTATTACAACTGGGTTAACACACGAGGGAGGTCCTTACATTCACACAAACATCACACAATTAACTCACGCATAGCCGTGGTTAGAACGTCCCATGGTTCGGGTCGTTAAATCCGAATACCGAGCTCTCATGTGATTCTAGACTCAGTTAGCTAAGGTTTAACACTTTCGAGGTTAAATGGTATCGGAATTGAACACGCCACACAAATGAATTACAATAAACTCATTACATGTTTTATCTTACAACGTGGCAAACACACAGAAAAACACATAGGCATACAAGCCGGTGTAATCCGGTAGGACACAGGTTGCAAGAAAACCATACCTTGGCCCTTGCTGCATACGAGTCCCGCCAAACGTAGATCCTAAACATGATTAGTAATGTCGGTTAATTAATTTTTACTTAATCACACTTGATTATCCTTGTTATACCCACTAGGGTTTACTACTTAAGTCACTCTTGTTTGTTTTTTTTTTACAAGTTTTGGTCCGACCAACCTTACCGACCGACCTTACACAAGGTCGGTCCATTCCAGAACACATTACCGTCAAAAATTCTACTCCGACCGACCTTGCAAGTTCGGTCCACAAGGTCGGTCCATTCCAGAGACAATTCCTGTTCAAAATTTAGACACGACTGACCTTGAAAGTCCGGTCCCAAGGTCGGTCCATTCCAGAAACATAATCCGTACCAAATATAAGCCCGACCGACCTTGCAAGTCCGGTCCCCAAGGTCGGTCCATTCCAGAAACTCTTTCCGGTAGTGTAAACTGAGCTCGACCGACCTTACAAGTCCGGTCCCTAAGGTCGGTCAGCTCCAGACCTTTGTTTCTACATTCCCATTTGACTCCAAACTTCACCTCATGTATCCTAGTATGTTCTAACCTCACTTGGGCACTTCAACACACCTTAAGACCTCCATTAAACTCCTTAAATCACCCATTAAAAATCTTCCTCAAGCATTACACAATTCTTATAAATACTAACACTTGTAGTGTTTTTCCTTAGGTTTCTAAGTGGTGTTTTATACCTATGACAATCACTATCCCAAAATGTTTCCTTACCACCATTATCACTACTCCAAAGGCATTATTTTTCCTTTGATCACCAAAACTTGCACAAGACTTAGCACTTCACACACATAACCTTGGTGTGTTTAAAACACCCATTGATCTCTAAGTCCTCCAAGACAATGCCCATGGCATCTTAACACCTAAAACATCATGATTCACTTTCTTTCACCATCTTAACACTTAACAATTTCCTAGTACCTTCTAGGTCATAAAATCTCATTAGAACACATAAACTCCTTTGTCTATCAACTAAATTTTGCCATAGCTTCTCTTGTATATTCTCACATCCAAACACTTAAGTTTTTACCTTTAATCATTCAAGAACATCTAAGACCACCAAGAACTTTCTCGCACACAAAACTTCACAAAATTTACACTACATCACAATATAGTGCATAAACTTAAATTACTTGGCACTTAGGCCCTTAAATAACATGGCTCTTAGGCCCTTAAATTGCATAAACCTTAAACACTGAATCTCCCACATAATATATTGCCTTTGACCTGCAAATACACTCAACATCACATATGCCCTTTAATAATCTCCTTAAGAACAATTCACTAGCTCTTTTCCCATTGGCTCCTTAGGTATTTTATTAAGCAACATAAGCTCATTTCTCCTAAGGCTTTAAGCTTCATTAGGTTAACACATTTACCTCTTTTCCACACAAACTTCTTTCTTGTTTCCTTGACTAAAATCGGCAAGGCTTTAGTTGCTTGATAACTTCTAATCAATATACAAGCAATGTAATAAGTATACAAGTTTCATGCTTAAGCACACTTATAAACCCTAAGTTTTACATTTCTTAAAACACTAAGGTAGTTGTTTTACCTTGGAAATGGAAGAGGGTTTGAATATGTAGCAAGAGAGGACTCCACCAAGCCCTATGAAGATGAGAGTGAAGCTAAACCAAGACAAGAGAAGACACCATTACAATGTGCATTTTCGGTCAACAACAAAAGTGAAGGAAATGAAGTTTCTTTGGTTTTTCCTTACCTTGAAGCAAAGGTGATCATCAAGGCATAAAAATATAGACTCAAGCTCCTTCCATGGAAGTTCTCCTTGGCACCGAAATGGTGGTTTTGATGATTTGAAAGGTAGAAGTGTAGAGCTTGGTCTAACTAACACAAACATGGTCTTAGGATTTGATTTGGTGTATGGAGCTAGAAGTTACAAGCTAAGGAAGTTGGAGATGGTGTAGTTTGCTGTAGCAAAACCGATGGGGGCTTGGGAGAAGATAAAGAAATCGGTAAGGATGGAAGGAAATAAGAGAATGAGGTGAGAGAGTACTCTTGTTTAGATATTTATGTAATAAAGTAGAATAGTACTTTACTTTATGTCTTCTTTCTTTAATTGATTTGCAAATGTGTTGGGGTAAAACCTAACAGCAAGTGTACCGGTCAATTCTAGCAAGTTTTAATAGAGAGAATTCCCTAAGTATCGAACCAGAGGAGGCGATGTGTCTAGTTTAAATCTTTATTAAACAAATTAAAACAGGAAATCGGGGTTTGAATCGATGATAATTAGAAACTGTAAACAAAATGCAACAATAACAAGCAGGAAAATAAATGTTGTGAAACTGATTTGGAAAGGAGATCCCGGTTTACTACTGCACCCTAAATCTGTGATTCCTATCCCTAAGTGATTTATAAGATAATTCTGAGTAAAACCCTAGAACAAAGATAATTTACCTCCGGTCTCCCGCTTAGCAAATACTAGTTAGCGAAGACTGAATTTTAACTCTCGTTACAAACCCACTGTTTACTAACCGTCTTAAGAACAATCTAGTTTATTGGTCAATTAGCATTTTAGAGGAATTACCGTCTCTAAACTAACCGGTTATTTTCCTGTATTCAATTGAAAGCCGCAGTCGTCACATATAAGCTAACAAAACACTAATCCTTATAATTGGCCAAATTATAACAATTAAAGAAATTAAGCAAGGAAAATAACTTTACTCAATCGAATTGCATTAAATCACCAAGGAACAGGAATAGTCAATTTAGGGATACATAGCAAACCGAAATCTAAAGGAAACTACTCAGCCATTGACATGTTTACAAAAAAACAAAACTGTAATGAGTAATTATAGAGAACAAGAAGGAACTCTGTTGAGACTTCTGGAGAAGTCTCCGTGGTAAACTTCCTGCTCTGCTCTGCTCCAAACTCCAAACCAGACTCAAACTCCAACTTAAACTAATCTCTCTGTATTGTGACAATTTGTGTGCTGTCCAAGCATATCTCTCACGTTGGCCAGACTCCTCCTTTTATAACCAAGAAATCTATCTCTAATCTCCTCTAATTAAGCGTCAGATAAAGATATAAACAGATATTAAAGATAAACAAAAATTCCGTTATTTCCAAAACCGACTTCTGGCACTCCGCTTGCATTGGTCCGGTTTGCAAAGTAGGACACAAACCCGGACCGCGTCTGAAAAGAGGCAGAAAGTTCTCGCTTTGGATGGTCCGGGTTTGCAAAGTAAGACACAAACCCGAACCGCGTCTGAAAATAGGCAGAAGCTTCTGCGATGAGATGGTCCAGGTTTATAAACCCAGCTCCAAACCCGGACCCTCATAAAACAGCCGTGGTCAATGAAAATCTCCCTTTTGACTCTGGTTTGACTTCCAATGTTGCTCTAACCTCTAAAATCTTCATTTAAACACTTTGTTGAGCATTTTATCCTGAAAACATATGAAATCGATCATTGGAGACAAATATAACAATAAAGAGTAATTGAAGCATTAAAGAGGAAAGTTAATGTCATAATGTAGAAAATTAAGCATGAATTAGTCTAGTAAACTTAGACAAATTCCTGACTTATCAACTTCCTCACAATAATATTTGCTTGCCCTCAAGCAAATAGAATCATACTGAAATCTTACAGAAGGGAGTCATCAGTTTAGAACTGTGCACAAGGAGATCTAATAATGAAAAGCAGTCATAGAGAACAATGATCCACACTTGCAGGTTTTCATAAACAGTGAATTGAGATGTATTTTGCAAAGGCTTAAGACACATAGTAAAACCACCTGACTCCAATTTCACTCAGGGACTACTTTCCAATTAACTTTCCACAATCCATGGACGACAAGGGGTGAGAAGTAATATCTTATTCCATATTACCTTTCATCACGACGTACTCATAATCAAGAAAGCCTTTGCATTTGAAATTAATAAATTTCTTCAACTTTCTAAACAAGCATTAGCTTTCTCTTTTATATCCCTCAGACTTTTCTCTCCACTCATGTAGCGGCGTTGGGTCTTCTATCCCAGATCAGATGACCTTAGGAAGATGGGTGATGAGGCACCCCGAGGACTTAATTACCAAATGGGCGAGGCCTGTTTTCTGGGTTAAAAGTTCGATTAGAGGAGTACCTTGCCTTTGCCCTTCCTTCCTTTCATTCAATAATCATTCCCAAAGTCCCCAAGTGAAATCAAGGACAAATAGCTAAACTAATAGGCTTAACTTTTAAGTGAAGAAATAGACAAGCATTAATCAAAAACTGTACATAGAAGCAGTGCAACTAGAATTCCCACAACTATTTTCCAGCTTCGATCTCACAAAAACTAGTGCTACTCGTGCGGTGTTCCAAACCAACTTATCCAACCACTGAATAAGACTCAAGTATGTTATGCAACCAAAAATTTTGAGGGCCAACAAAAATATTGTGAAAATGGAGGGATAGCCTTAAAAATGTTCAAAATTAGCACATTCGAATGTAATTGAGCAAGAGCATGAGCATGTGTAATTTCCCTTCCTCACACTTAAAAATTAGCAATGCCCTCATTGCTTCATGAAAATGATTAAGACGGAAGGAAAAACATAAAGTTGCAGAAAACAACGTTGAAAAATAAAAGAAGTTAGAAAATCACGCCCCTGGAGTATTTTGACGACAACGTCCTCACACTTAGCTAAAAGCATCGGGGTGTTGAATTCTGCAAAAAAATCGACAGAGGTTCCTCTTTTGGTCCCTCAAACCTCACACTTAGCAAAAGCAGAACCTTTCCGGAATATGATTCTTACGGGTCCTGACATTATACCAGTCAAATGCTGCATCACTGATGAAATCAGCACGCACGGACTCGCGGTATTGGACTGGAGGCTGTGGGGGCAGGCGGAAGCAGGTGCGGCTGAAGAAGCGGCGGCAGCAGTGAGTGTGGACCGTCTCGTGCGCTTCGGTGCCATAATACTCACAATAACAATTGAAAACAGATACGTGCGACTGGTCCGACTAGGTAAACAGTGGTGAAATTTAAATGTGGAGTCGGGGATAGAATTGGAAGCTAGGGTGTGGTGGCGATGTCGGGTGGGTGGCGCTAGGTAAGTCGAACTGGGGCTGTAAGAATAGTGATATGGTAATGTGGTCGGGGCGTGGGTTAGGCGAGACGGAGATGGTGGCAGTGGAGCAGGAAGATGGGGGCTGGGACGGGTACAATGGCGAAAGCAGCGAGGAAGGGAACTGGGTAATGAGGAGCGGCGCGAGGAAGAAGGAGGTACATTTAGGATCAGACTCGCGCGCCTGCTTTTGTCTCGGTTGTAAATTGGTCCGGGTTTGCAAACCTATACCCAAACCCGGACCACATGTAAAACATGCCAGTAGCTACTCCGCTTATGCGGTTCGGGTTTGCAAACCCATACTCAAACCCAGACGACCACCAAAACTAGACAGTAAGTATCGCGCCCCTGCGGTCCGGGTTTGCAAACCAGCGCGCAAACTCGGACGACCTCCAAAACATGCCAGTAGCTTCGCCCAGCAATAGGTCCGGGTTTATAAACCCAGCTCCAAACCCGGAAACCTTAAAAGTGGCCAGAAACTCATATTGCTAACAGACGTCCCTCCAAACTCCTGAATTCATCTTCAAAACCATGTAAAAACTAAAACAAAACATGTCTAACAAACTCATTAGCCCAAAAATAAAGAATGAAAAACAAGAAATAAACAAAAACGAAAATAATAAAATCACAAAACTGGGTTGTCTCCCAGCCAGCCGCCCGTCTTTTCGGTTTTTGGCTAGACCGTGCATTGGAGAATCAGTATGGAGGATCAAAGACCGTGATCACCGAATGGACTTCAACGATGTCACCACTGAGATAATGCTTCAGCTGAGACCCGTTGACTTTGAATGTTTCCCCTTCGCATTGATTAAACCGATGGCTCCATAGGGCGAGACATTTGCACTGTAACGGTCCAGACCAACGAGAACTTCAACTTCCTAGAAAACAGTTTCAGACGGGAATTGAATAAAGACCTTGTCTCCAACGTGAAACTCACGCTTGACCATAGCTTATCATGCCACCTCTTCGTTTCTCCTTATAAATCTGGCGTTTTCATAAGCTTCCTCTCGGAAACTCTCTAGATCACACAGGCTGTAACTTACGCTTCTCACCAGCCTTTTGCAAATCAAAATTCAATGCTTGAGTGCCCAAAAAGACTTGTGCTCCAGTCCACAGGTAAGTGACACGCCTTGCCAAAAACAACTTGTACGGGGACATTACCTAATGGTGTTTTAAATGCAGGTGCGGTATGCCTGAAATACCCCGAACTTAAATATAGGGATTAAGATTAACCTAATACGTAATTAAAGGCTAATAATGCCTAAGTAATATTGGTAAGGAAAAATAAATCCAAAAGAAATAAGGAAACACTTTAAAAGTGAAAAACGCTAAATAAGCGTTAAATAACCATAGGAGGTATGAGACCTCGGTTAGCGTGTTCTAAGGATTCTAAAGGCTTAATTAAGTCTAAATAAATACTAGGGAACAAATCCCGAAGAAAACGGATCCTTAAAATGGATTAAAATCACTAACGAACCTTAAAGCGCGTTTTTCGAGGTAACCGGGAAAACGTGTCTTTAAGCGGGTCAAATAGACTCGTAACAATTTTGGTCAACTAAAATATCAGTAATAAATATTAGTGAAGCTTTAGGACCAATAAAATCAAGAAAACGAGAAATTAGTAAAAACTGTCAAAAACGGGAAGTTGTGGGGTAGAAGTATAAATAACCAAGAGTTATGTGTCCACTTTCAAAATAAAAAGTAAAATTTGTGTGTGTGTGTGGGGTGTAGCCGATGGGCTTTATTTCTCCCCCCTCTCTCACACTCTCTCACACACTCACTCACACTCTCTTATTTACAAACAAACAAAAAAAAATAATAATACTACCCCACCACACATATTCTCTCTCCTATTCCCATTCTCTCTTTTCCCTCACGTGGAGCAGCCCCTCTCACCCTCTCTTTTCTTCCTTTCTTCAACCTCATGCGATTCCATGGAGGAATGAGAACAAAACACAAAAACTAGCACTTCTCTCCTCTTGTTACCTTAGCAAGCCTCTTCCAAAAATTATAAAAACACCACCATTGGAATCCCCTCATCAAAGGCTACATTCCTATCTTTTCAAAACTTGAAAACAAGCACTTTCGTTTTTATGGGTATACCCCATTGGGAGCTTCAACACCACCATTAGAAGGCCCTTGCTCTCCTTGTTCTTCTAAGGTAAAAATCTCTTCAAAAACTCCATCTTTTTCTAGCCTAAATGGCAAAACGAAAATGTGAACTAAGCCTTGCTTGCTCCTTTTATGCCCAGCCGGTTTTGGCATCTTTGAAAGGGTGGAAAGACTATTCTTGAGCTACTTCAAGTGTTTTATAAACCCTTGCAAGGTAATGAAACTCCTAAACCCTAGAATGTACACTAAAAGCTTAAATAAGATTTAGTGTGGGTTTTAGTATTGAAACGTATGTATAAATGTTGGTAGTGTTAGAGGGATTGAAGTTTACAAAACCGGTGAGAAAGGGGAAGGAAAGAGGAAGGAGAAGAAAGGAGAAGCTTGTGGAGTAACAAGGTAAATATGCTTGTCTTTGTGTATCTTGGTAAATGAGTATGTAACAGATTTTTAGAAGTAAAAACATGTATTGTAAAGTTGTAATGCGTTAGTAGTATAATGTGTAAGAGAGTATAAGCATTGGGAAGCCTTAAAAAGACATTTTAAAACTGTCAAAACAGATTGGGAATTGAGTGTTTAAGTGCAGGAATTTTTAAGTGATTGTTTAGTGTTGGTATAATGTATGGGAGCTTGTATATTGATGTCTATTGCAACAGGTGGAATAAGTATAGAAATGTGAAATTATAATGTGTGGTGAGAGTGTAAAATTATAGGGGAGGTTATGGCAAAATTTACCTAGGAATGGAACACTTAGTGTGTTAGAAACTAGGTGACCAATGTGTGCATGTGTAGCAGATTTTGATTAAGGAAAATAGAGGGTAAGTGGAGAGAGATAGGTAATGTATTCTAAATGCATTAGGAATGTTAGAAATGTCGATCGAAGAGGGAGATACGGAAGAGGATTGTAAATGACAAAATCTGTAGCCAAGAGTATTTAAGTGCATAGTGGGAACTAGGAGAAATGAGTGTACAAGATTGGTGAAATGAGGAGTTGGATTTGGGAATAGATGTGTAACTACTTGGAAATGTAGTTAGAATGCTAGGAATGACGTTGGTTGAGAAAATATTGGATGGGAGAGTTGAATTGTAAAATCTGTAGCATTGGTGTGAAGAAACTAGTATAAGTGTGGAAATGAAATGAGGAAAAATGTGTAAGTGAATGTAAGGTTGAGTAGTAAGTTGGTGGATGAACTAAGGTGTATTAGGAGGTGTAATTAATGTTATAACATGTGGGAATAAGTGTAGGAACAATGGGGAAGTAGTGGGTAAAAGAGAGGACTGAAAACAGAAATTAAAATGCAAATACTGGGCCGGACCGAACTTGCGACCGGACTTGCAAGTTCGGTCGAGCCCAGATTTACAAAGACGGGTGAGCTACTGGAATCGACCGGACTTGCGACCGGACTTGCAAGTTCGGTCGGACCAGAAATTTTCCCCGTCTGTAACCTACTGGAATCGACCGGACTTGCGACCGGACATGCAAGTTCGGTCGGCCAGAAAAATTCCCATCGTGTAAGCTACTGGAATCGACCGGACTTGCGACCGGACATGCAAGTTCGGTCGGTCCAGAAAAATTTCCCGAGGATAGCTACTGGAATCGACCGAACTTGCGACCGGACTTGCAAGTTCGGTCGGGCCAGAAATTTTCGGTACTGGTAGCTACTGGAATGGACCGGACTTGCAAGGTCGGTCGCAAGTCCGGTCCTGACAAAAAAAAAAAAAAAATTTAAATAATGATATATATATATATATATGTATGTATATATGCATATGTATGTATATCCACATATACATGTACATGTAAGAAAGTAAACCTAAGTTAAGTAAGAAAGTAAGACTTAAGGTAAAGAAAAGTAAATAAGTAATGTGTAAGTATAAGAAGTGTGAGGACATAGTAAGTACGAATTAAGTAATAATAGTTAGATTAATCATTTGAATGTATGTATATCATAGGATTTGAATTGTGAATACCGGAGGAACGTTGGGATACAAGTACAACGGTGAAAGGTATGATTTCTTCATGCCCTGTATCCTAATCTGGTTACCCCGATTTGTGTGCTTATTTGACCACCTAATAAGATAAATGCACGAACCGGATTATATTGCACTTACCTGTGCTTGTTTATATTGTTCTTGGTATATTTCTCTTGAACAATAGTTTGTATAATTCATGAAATGTATGGAGGATGATTGGTGTAAATGAATCTTGTATTGTACTTCTGTATTGTATTATATTTCGTATGAATGTATATTGGGCCTTGTATTTGTAAATGTGGCTTGAATGTTGACTTGTGCTAATTCCTAACTAGCTAACTCCTAACTTAAGTGAGTAAATTGGAATGAGTACAAGTCCGATATAGCTTCGGCCACGCGTGAGGATGAGGTGACACAAGAGGTTGGATCCGATTCCTGGTTCGTAAGCTGGTCCACGGCCCAAATCCCTTAAGTGGGTAGCATCCTGGATTAGTGAACCAAGTAAATCCCGGTGGTGGGACGGAGTAGTCCCCGGGCCGGAGGTCCCGACGACTTAACATGAGTAAGAGTAAAAGTAAGTAAGTATGTATGAGTATGAGAATGAGTATGTATGCGTATGTATGAAGTAATGAGTAAAAGAGTAATCTCCACCCGATTAACCCGGGTGGACCAATGAAGCTAACCCGTATTGTAAATTGTGTATGTATTGGGTATATGTATCCGGAAGAAGGTAAGTATGTATTTGATGGTTATATTGTACTCCATGTATGTAATGAAGTGTATGTGTGTATGCTTGCGTAAGTATTCATGTATTGTGTATAAGAGCATGTATGCATGTATGCTGTATGAAAATGAACCGCATGTATTCGACCAAGTGGTCGGCGTACCCTCACTAGTACGCGGGGTATGCGGTTGTCATGCTCGGCGAAAGCTGACCCCTTCGGGGGACATTTTTTAGTGTGCAGGTACCCGAAGCGAATGTGGTCAAGGCACGAGACCGGCGACTACATTGGATAGTAGTAGCATAATGTAGAGGCGTATTAACTAGCACACCCCTTGTTTTTAGAAACTAATGTAGTAGCGAGGAATGGGTAGCAAGTAGTCTCTTAGTGAGTACGTATGAACTTGAAGAGGTATTATGCTTGCATAAGGAACCTAGTAAACTCGGTATGTAGATTATATTGTATTGTACTTGGAGTATTGTATTGAATGGAGATTGTAGCCGTATGTGGTAAACGAAGGATGTATTGTAGATTCGTAGTACTCGGGATTCCGGTCCATCAGACCGATGCTGTATGTAGATCAGTAGCCTTGTTAGTCACGTGGGTGACTAACGGCATTGTATCACCCATTGTATGTAATATATATCCGCTGCGAGTATCTGATTAGTAAGGAGATTGGACGCTAATGACTGTATTAATAGTAGGGGTGTTACATAAAGTGGTATCAGAGCGAAGTATCGCTCTGATGACTGGAAATACCGAGCTTAGGAATACCGAGTTAGGAATTAGAAGCTTAGGGCTAAGGGCTGAGTGTTAGCATTAGAGATATGCTAGTTAGGAACTACCGGTGAGTACCGGATACCTACAATGCCAGTCCCGCCCGCCGCAAACCCCCATTGTATAACTTGGGAAAGGACGCCAGAGAGAAGGAAAGTCCTCTCATACTCGGGGAAACCCGATCTGGCAGTTGTGAAGCAATTACACAGTAACAAGAACCGACATATGGTAGATCCCAAGAACTGGAAGATCCGGAAATGGAACCCGGTTGAACAACAATACCCGCACTTAATGGCGGTAGAATGAGAACTCCAACCATAAGGAGACTACAACATGCAACAACATGGGGCGACATGCTTAGCAGTCGCAGAACCTAGCTAAACAATCAGCAGCAGGAAAAGGAGCGCTAAACGTACAACCGAATGGGAAAGGAGCAGTAATGGGACCCGAGACACAAGTTTGCGGGACAACAGTAATAGCCAAGCAGCACCACCAACGGCATGCTAGCTGGCTGAGAACATAGTCAGAAGTGGTTAACTCCAAAGCTACAACGCCATTAAGGTTGCAACACCTGACCGATATAGCTCAGACAACTACAAGAACAACCATGAGATATAATCCGGTAGGACTACAAGAGTAGTGCCTAAACAAGGAAGGCTCAGCAACCACCACAAATGTGTGGGAACGAGCCACAAGGAGCGACACCAAACCAAATAAAACGGGAACCTCCAAGAAGTGGAGGAGTACCCAGATCTACGACAACCATGTCTAGACAATCAAGAAGCTACCTAAAGGAGCGAGTATATCAGTTATAGGTCAATAAGATCGAGGGAAGCGCCAACAAGACTAACAAACACAAACGGAAACCCTACCAAGGTTGGTATAAGATTACCCAAAAACCACCAGTACCACGCACTTGCCACGGCAAGTGCAGTAAAGACGGAAATATGTAAAGGAACACTAATACGTCACGAGTACATAGTAATGTACGGTGACTGTAACGAAACAATCGCAGGATCACACATCCTAACAACCAGACGTATGGAACCTTGGAAAGGCCTAACGGCCCGACCACTGTATTTAGAACATACCAGTCAGCGAGAGGCTAGACTTGGTCAAGACCTCAAACATGGCTATGCCATGAGGGATTCCTCTTAACACCGAACCATTGTTTCAAAACCCAAAATTTTCCTTTCAAAACCACCTTCTTTTAAAAAAAAAACCTTGGATTTTAAAACCAGACCAACAGCGTTACGGTGAGTATCATAGAATGATACAAGAGGAGTTGACAATAGAATACTTCACCTAGGCGTGTGACGAACACTACAAGTGTACCCAATTACGGGATGTGGGACAACCGCACTCCGAAGGAGCTTGCGGGCCCGACACGTAGTCGGGTAAGTGGTAACGTATCAGCATGGTACCCCACGTATGTATACATGTAGTGTACGACACACGGGAAGTAGTCAGCTCCGTTCTACGGACCATGAGTGAGTTCAAATCAGAACAGCTGGACACCTCAGACGATCAAGTATAAAGGAACTCAGAGAATCCATCTGAAGATGAGGAATAAGAACTGGAAAGTGCAAAGAGCATAGACTAGCAAGTATAGACATTGGATATGTCCCAGAGACATCAAGCAAATATATGACGGCTGGAAAGTATACCCAGCCTGACACAGTAAGGCAACTACCTAAACGTGAACACCACAATGCTCGACAAACGGGACAAGACTCCCGAGAGCAATCACCAGATTACCATAAAGTAAAACCCATCATTGAAGGGAATATTAAACCTAGTCCTAAGCACTAGGAACAAGTGTAAACAGTCTACCCAAGAACGGGAGACGTTACAACCCAAAAGGGGACGACTCAGCTACAATACCATAAGACGGTATAGAGGACGACACACGTTATAAACATTAGCCGGATGTAACGGCACAGCCACCAACACCCAGGAGCGATCCTTGAAGGGTGTCTGCGTTAATAACAGTCGAACGACCGTAACGACATGAGCACGGGAGCTAAAACGAACACTCGGTTAGGACACCGAAGGAATTTCACTTAACAGGAAATGCCCTAAAATACTGAGAGGCACCTATTAACACCTGATTGCCTAAAGGGTCTCCTACGAGCGGAAGCGTGATGCCACGACTTACCATGGAGCCCAATAATATCTCCAACCTATGACGGTATACATGGAGTGGAAACACGAATAAGCAGCTTGCAAAGAGCATAGCTTGCAGCAATATGGCTCTAAAGTCATAAACCTAATGCGCTTTGTAACCTTAAACGGTTGTGAAACCTACACCATTACTAACAAGACTCGCAAGAGGGATTGCCTCATACGACGAGAAATCAACAACTGGACCATAAATCCAACCCAACATCCTGAGTGGCTTGTAGTAATGGCCACCTCAGTGTCACTGTCACTGGAGCACCAGTCTAGCATACAGTTGACGGAGTTTAATACCCCTCATGCCTGCTGTAGCAATTGTACACAGAGGCATAAGAATCATGATAATGCCAACATTGGCCTAGTCCACACTTGGACACTACGAGAAACCCAAGGGAAGGTACCCCTCGTTAACCAAAGACCACTAATGCGGTGATGATGTGAAACCTTAGAAAAGACTTCCATCTACTATAACAATAAAACCAAGCAATAGATATTGCCAAAGAGTGAAGGAATAAGGAAATGAGATTTCCAAACCATTACGACTTAAAGGAGTAAGCATACTCCATGTGCATCCATAATATAATGGACCATTGTGTAAACATCAACATGGCAAACCTTGTCATTAAACCTATGAGTGGAGACAAACCCCTCAACAAGAACCTTCACTTGTCAGTGATAGAATACCCTCCAGTTGGAGAACGGGACCAGAAAACCCTTGAAGTTTCATGGGATGTCCTGGTAGTATACAAACAAGCAAAACTACACAGCCAGAGCCCATCATTAGTGCCCAGCACTGGAAAGACAGTAATTGTCAAAACAATCAATGTGAATACACATTGAGAACCATGAATGACCAACACTCAAGAGAGCTAGTAACCCGATAAATTACTTCATCCATTGTCAACCAAGACACTTGGTAAATTGTATCACAAATGATGATAGGATGTGAGGTAAGCTAACCTACACATGAAACCTAATTGGGAACAGAACATCTCCACAATGGGAAGATGATAACGTACAGTATTCTACGACAACCGTCATACACACGAACACTAGGAACCTCCTAGTGTACACACCATAAGGAAATGGTGCCAATGACAATGGCAATGAGTAAAGAGAAACTATCACAGTAACAGAAACAGTAAAGACAATGTTGTACAGTGAGTAAGAACACGGTGCGCAACAAGCGACCGCTATGAGGGAGTAGCTAAGCAATAACACAGAGTATAAGTATGAGATGACACACAGAAATATTCTTTCCTATCACATAAGTGACTTACTGTCAAGCGTTTACGCCTCTGCACTCTGTAGGACTGAGTGTTTTGGTATTGCGTTTAGGCAGCTAATGATCTAATGGGATGGCTAGGGATATGGAGAATGTAAACCGTAGTAACCTTTCTTTTCACCAACAAACATGGCACTAGCCAGTTCAGCAAACTTAGCAACAAACCGTGCGGCCTAAGGCCAAAGAAGCACGAAGAGTGTACAATACACTAACAATCACAAAGTGTGAATTCCAATGGAATGAGGAGCGAAAAGAGACTTAAGGAAGTCACTAGGACCGACGCATAGAAATGCAAGGTCATACAAACAAAGAACACTTGTACTGAACCAGGGAAACTGGTAGAATTCAGAAGCCAGTGACACCAGAGGAAGCACTACAACTAAGTAGTGACTTAACCTCGCCCGACAATAAGTCGGAGGAGCTTAACGAATAATCGTAGAAGCACGAATAGCATGTGCAGAAGATTACCAGAGAGCCGGTTATAAACCTTAAACTCATTGAGATCAAACACGGTAAAAGAATACCGCATTTGTTATAAACCTTATGCCTATAATAGACGGATAAAAGGTGATGCATAGTACATTAAGGATAGCACGAAGGGTAAATAACCCGAGTTATCAGGTCGCACAGCAGAAGCTGGTGGGCCCCAGCTAGTAAGTATAGCAAAATGGCTATTAATGCCTTGAAGCCTAATAGGCTAGAACCGAATTAATGATGAGTTAAATAAACTCATATAGAAATCCTTGGTGCAAAGACTAAACCATTGGTATGGTTAAGACCCTTTGACCAGAGTATATTGTATAATGTACCGTAGTGAAGCTAAACGCTTCAGATTGCCCAAATTGATTAAACCAATGTGTAATAATAATAACACATGGTAGATTACGTGGGCGTAATCCCTTTTAAGGGGGGTAGAGCGAAAACCGCTTAATGTAAGTTTTTATGAATAAACACTTAAACCGTAATGTGCATAGCACAAATGTGAATCAAATTGATGATTGGTACTATGTTAGACAAACATAAGTACTCATTCATATTGTAATTATGGTAGCTAGACATTAAACATGCAAATACCATAGGAGGAATGTACCTATCTTGTAAACACCAGTGTAAGAGTATTAGTAAAAGAAAAGTAATGAGTAGTGGACGGAGCTCCACAAGTATTGTAACCCTTGAAGAAGCAGTACGAAATGAATGAGGATAGTAGATGAATGAAGTTTATGAGTAGTGGAATCGTAAGTAAATTATTTGAAACAATTGAAGACAACTAAATCTTAGAAATGAAGTATTCCTTAGTTAGAATGTAGGATATGATGAGTAATGGATGAAAGCAGTGAAGGCTGAGGAAGTGAGCACTTAGGTATTGAACCACGGAGTAAAGCATTTGGGAAGTAGAGTGAGGATGATTGATGGATTGATTCCATCCTTTGGAGATGTATGAATTTGTAATCACGACTAGGAGAGTAAAAAGATAGAAAATGAAAACAACCAAATTATTTGCTTGTTTGAAATTGATGTGGGAAGTCGAACTTGATCCTGATCAGATCAAGGGAAACCGAACACAAATTGGGGTGGAAAGATAGTTCAACACTGATGCTGATCACATCAGGGTCGAACGATTCTTGAAGCTCCCCTCAAGTGGTCACAAGAATCACACCTAGGATAGAAGTAATGAATACAAATTGGAATTTGGAGTTGTATGCTTTAGAAAGATTTCCAATTAGTAGTTGTAAAAGATATTTCTTAGCCTGGAGAGTAAGTAATTGTTGGAAGTTATACCGGAGAAGATAGTGAGGTAGTATGTTGTATTATTCCAAGGGCAGCGGGACATAGAGGAGTCCCGTGTCTAGATGACCAGAGTGCCTGCGGGATTGTATGTGTATTGCATTGCTTTGGGGGATAGCTTTGCACTGTATGTACGTATAAATGTGGTAATGAGGAACCGGATGGTAAGTAGTAATATGGATTGGAATAGGTATTGTACATTGGTATGGTATGGGAAGGAGAAACCTGGAGTAACGAGTCTGGAATTGTAAGGAGGAGGAATGTATGGCTTTGGTATTAGGCAAGTATAAATGAGTAAGTACAGTAATCCCATAACCTCGAACAACTTTGAGGACAAAGTTCTTAAGGGGGGTAGATTGAAATACCCCGAACTTAAATATAGGGATTAAGATTAACCTAATACGTAATTAAAGGCTAATAATGCCTAAGTAATATTGGTAAGGAAAAATAAATCCAAAAGAAATAAGGAAACACTTTAAAAGTGAAAAACGCTAAATAAGCGTTAAATAACCATAGGAGGTATGAGACCTCGGTTAGCGTGTTCTAAGGATTCTAAAGGCTTAATTAAGTCTAAATAAATACTAGGGAACAAATCCCGAAGAAAACGGATCCTTAAAATGGATTAAAATCACTAACGAACCTTAAAGCGCGTTTTTCGAGGTAACCGGGAAAACGTGTCTTTAAGCGGGTCAAATAGACTCGTAACAATTTTGGTCAACTAAAATATCAGTAATAAATATTAGTGAAGCTTTAGGACCAATAAAATCAAGAAAACGAGAGAGAAAAGTTAGTAAAAACTGTCAAAAACGGGAAGTTGTGGGGTAGAGTTGTATAGAAGGTAGAAGTATAAAGACAACCAAGAGTTATGTGTCCATTTCAAAATAAAAAGTAAAAATTTGTGTGTGTGTGTGGGTGTAGCCGATGGGCTTTATTTCTCCCCCCTCTCTCACACTTCTCACACACTCACTCACTCTCTTATTTACAAACAAACAAAAAAAAATAATAAACTACCCCACTCACACATATTCTCTCTCCTATTCCCATTCTCTCTTTTCCCTCACGTGGAGCAGCCCCTCTCACCCTCTCTTTTCTTCCTTTCTTCAACCTCATGCGATTCCATGGAGGAATGGAACAAAAACAAAAAACTAGCACTTCTCTCCTCTTGTTACTAGCAAGCCTCTTCCAAAAATTAAAAAACACCACCATTGGAATCCCCTCATCAAAGGCTACATTCCTATTTTTCAAAACTTGAAAACAAGCACTTTCGTTTTATGGGTATACCCCATTGGGAGCTTCAACACCACCATTAGAAGGCCCTTGCTCTCCTTGTTCTTCTAAGGTAAAAATCTCTTCAAAAACTCCATCTTTTTCTAGCCTAAATGGCAAAACGAAAATGTGAACTAAGCCTTGCTTGCTCCTTTTATGCCCAGCCGGTTTGGCATCTTTGAAAGGGTGAAAGACTATTCTTGAGCTACTTCAAGTGTTTATAAACCCTTGCAAGGTAATGAAACTCCTAAACCCTAGAATGTACACTAAAAGCTTAAATAAGATTTAGTGTGGTTTTTAGTATTGAAACGTATGTATAAATGTTGGTAGTGTTAGAGGGATTGAAGTTTACAAAACCGGTGAGAAAGGGGAAGGAAAGAGGAAGGAGAAAGAAAGGAGAAGCTTGTGGGTAGTACAGGTAAATATGCTTGTCTTTGTGTATCTTGGTAAATGAGTATGTAACAGATTTTTAGAAGTAAAAACATGTATTGTAAAGTTGTAATGCGTTAGTAGTATAATGTGTAAGAGAGTATAGCATTGGGAAGCCTTAAAAGACATTTTAAAACTGTCAAAACAGATTGGGAATTGAGTGTTTAAGTGCAGGAATTTTTAAGATTGTTTAGTGTTGGTATAATGTATGGGAGCTTGTATATTGATGTCTATTGCAACAGGTGGAATAAGTATAGAAATGTGAAATATAATGTGTGGTGAGAGTGTAAAATTATAGGGGAGGTTATGGCAAAATTTACCTAGGAATGGAACACTTAGTGTGTTAGAAAACTAGGTGACCAATGTGTGCATGTGTAGCAGATTTTGATTAAGGAAAATAGAGGGTAAGTAGGAGAGAGATAGGTAATGTATTCTAAATGCATTAGGAATGTTAGAAATGTCGATCGAAGAGGGAGATACGGAAGAGGATGTAAATGACAAAATCTGTAGCCAAGAGTATTTAAGTGCATAGTGGGAACTAGGAGAAATGAGTGTACAAGATTGGTGAAATGAGGAGTTGGATTTGGGAATAGATGTGTAACTACTTGGAAATGTAGTTAGAATGCTAGGAATGACGTTGGTTGAGAAAATATTGGATGGGAGAGTTGAATTGTAAAATCTGTAGCATTGGTGTGAAGAAACTAGTAAAGTGTGGAAATGAAATGAGGAAAAATGTGGTAAGTGAATGTAAGGTTGAGTAGTAAGTTGGTGGATGAACTAAGGTGTATTAGGAGGTTGTAATTAATGTTATACATGTGGAATAAGTGTAGGAACAATGGGAAGTAGTGGGTAAAAGAGAGGACTGAAAACAGAAATTAAAATGCAATAATGGCCGACCGAACTTGCGACCGGACTTGCAAGTTCGGTCGAGCCCAGATTTACAAAGACGGGTGAGCTACTGGAATCGACGACTTGCGACCGGACTTGCAAGTTCGGTCGGACCAGAAATTTTCCCCCGTCTGTAACACTACTGGAATCGACCGGACTTGCGACCGGACATGCAAGTTCGGTCGGCCAGAAATTCCCATCGTGTAAGCTACTGGAATCGACCGGACTGCGACCGGACATGCAAGTTCGGTCGGTCCAGAAAAAATTTCCCGAGGATAGCACTGGAATCGACCGAACTTGCGACGGACTTGCAAGTTCGGTGGGCCAGAAATTTTGGTACTGGTAGCTACTGGAATGGACGGACTTGCAAGGTCGGTCGCAAGTCCGGTCCTGACAAAAAAAAAAAAATTTAAATAATGATGATATATAGATATATATGTATGTATATATGCATATGTATGTATATCCACATATACATGTACATGTAAGAAAGTAAACCTAAGTTAAGTAAGAAAGTAAGACTTAAGGTAAGAAAAGTAAATAAGTAATGTGTAAGTAAGAAGTTGGTGAGGACATAGTAAGTACGAATTAAGTAATAATAGTTAGATTAATCATTTGAATGTATGTATATCATAGGATTGAATTGTGAATACCGGAGGAACGTGGGATACAAAGTACAACGGTGAAAGGTATGTTTTTTTCATGCCCTGTATCCTAATCTGGTACCCCGATTGTGTGCTTATTTGACCACCTAAAAGATAAATGCACGACCGGATTATATTGCACTTACCTGTGCTTGTTTATATTGTTCTTGGTATATTTCTCTTGAACAATAGTTGTATAATTCATGAAATGTATGGAGGATGATATGGGTAAATGAATCTTGTATTGTACTTCTGTATTGTATTATATTTCGTATGAATGTATATTGGGCCTTGTATTTGTAAATGTGGCTTGAATGTTGACTTGTGCTAATTCCTAACTAGCTAACTCCTAACTTAAGTGAGTAAATTGGAATGAGTACAAGTCCGATATAGCTTCGCGCCACGCGTGAGGATGAGGTGACACAAGAGGCGGTGGATCCGATTCCTGGTTCGTAAGCTGGTCCACGGCCCAAATCCCTTAAGTGGGTAGCATCCTGGATAGTGAACCAAGTAAATCCCGGTGGTGGGACGGAGTAGTCCCCGGGCCGGAGGTCCCGACGACTTAACATGAGTAAGAGTAAAAGTAAGTAAGTATGTATGAGTATGAGAATGAGTATGTATGCGTATGTATGAAGTAATGAGTAAAAGAGTAATCTCCACCCGATTAAGGTGGACCAATGAAGCTAACCCGTATTGTAAATTGTGTATGTATTGGGTATATGTATCCGGAAGAAGGGAAGTATGTATTTGATGGTTATATTGTACTCCATGTATGTAATGAAGTGGTATGTGTGTATGCTTGCGTAAGTATTCATGTATTGTGTATAAGAGCATGTATGCATGTGCTGTATGAAAATGACCGCATGTATTCGACCAAGTGGTCGGCGTACCCTCACTAGTACGCGGGTATGCGGTTGTCATGCTCGGCGAAAGCTGACCCCTTGGGGACATTTTTTAGTGTGCAGGTACCCGAAGCGAATTGTGGTCAAGGCAGGACCGGCGACTACATTGGATAGTAGTAGCATAATGTAGAGGCGTATATTAACTAGCACACCCCTTGTTTTTAGAAACTAATGTAGTAGCGAGGACATGGGTAGCAGTAGTCTCTTGATACGTATGAACTTGAAGAGGATTATGCTTGCATAAGGAACCTAGTAAACTCGGTATGTAGATTATATTGTATTGTACTTGGAGTATTGTAGTGAATGGAGATTGTAGCCGTATGTGGTAAACGAAGGATGTATTGTAGATTCGTAGACTCGGGATTCCGGTCCATCAGACCGATGCTGATGTAGATTCAGTAGCCTTGTTAGTCACGTGGGTGACTAACGGCATTGTATCACCATTGTATGTAAGTATATATATCCGCTGCGAGTATCTGATTAGTAAGGAGATTGGACGCTAATGACTGTATAATAGTAGGGGTGTTACATAAAGTGGTATCAGAGCGAAGTATCGCTCTGATGACTGGAAATACGAGCTTAGGAATACCGAGTTAGGAATTAGCAAGCTTAGGGCTAAGGCGTGAGTGTTAGCATTAGAGATATGCTAGTTAGGAACTACCGGTGAGTACCGGATACCTACAATGCCAGTCCCGCCCGCCGCAAACCCCCATTGTATAACTTGGGAAAGGACGCCAGAGAGAAGGAAAGTCCTCTCATACTCGGGGAAACCACGATCTGGCAGTTGTGGAAGCAATTACACAGTAACAAGAACCGACATATGGTAGATCCCAAGAACTGGAAGAGATCCGGAAATGGAACCCGGTTGAACAACAATACCCGCACTTAATGGCGGTAGAATGAGAACTCCAACCATAAGGAGACTACAACATGCAACAACATGGGCGACATGCTTAGCAAGTCGCGAACCTAGCTAAACAATCAGCAGCAGGAAAAGGAGCGCTAAAACGTACAACCGAATGGGAAAGGAGCGTAATGGGACCCGAGACACAAGTTTGCGGGACAACAGTAATAGCCAAGCAGCACCACCAACGGCATGCTAGCGGCTGAGAACATAGTCAGAAGTGGTTAACTCCAAAGCTACAACGCATTAAGGTTGCAACACCTGACCGATATAGCTCAGACAACTACAAGAACACCATGAGATATAATCCGGTAGGACTACAAGAGTAGTGCCTAAACAAGGAAGGCTCAGCAACCACCACAAATGTGTGGGAACGAGCCCAAGGAGCGACACCAAACCAAATAAAACGGGAAACCTCCAAGAAGTGGAGGAGTACCCAGATCTACGACAACCATGTCTAGACAATCAAGAAGCTACCTAAAGAGCGGTATATCAGTTATAGGTCAATAAGATCGACGGGAAGCGCCAACAAGACTAACAAACACAAACGGAAACCTACCAAGGTTGGTATAAGATTACCCAAAAACCACCAGTACCCACGCACTTGCCACGGCAAGTGCAGTAAAGACGGAAATATGTAAAGGAACACTAATACGTCACGAGTACATAGAATGCTAGGTGACTGTAACGAAACAATCGCAGGATCACATCCAAACAAACCAGACGTATGGAACCTTGGAAAGGCCTAACGGCCCGACCACTGTATTTAGAACATACCAGTCAGCAGAGGCTAGACTTGGTCAAGACCCCCTCAAACATGGCTATGCCCTGAGGGATTCCTCTTAAAACACCGAACCATTGTTTCAAAACCCAAATTTCTCCTTTACAAACCACCTTCTTTTAAAAAAAAAAACCTTGGATTTTAAAACCAGCCCAACAGCGTTACGGTGAGTATCATAGAATGATACAAGAGGAGTTGACAATAGAATACTTCACCTAGGCGTGTGACGAACACTACAAGTGTACCCAATTACGGGATGTGGGACAACCGCACTCCGAAGGAGCTTGCGGGCCCGACACGTAGTCGGGTAAGTGGTAACGTATCAGCATGGTACCCCACGTATGTATACATGTAGTGTACGACACGGGAAGTAGTCAGCTCCGTTCTACGGACCATGAGTGAGTTCAAATCAGAACAGCTGGACACCTCAGACGATCAAGTATAAAGGAACTCAGAGAATCCATCTGAAGATGAGGAATAAGAACTGGAAAGTGCAAAGAGCATAGACTAGCAAGTATAGACATTGGATATGTCCCAGAGACATCAAGCAAATATATGACGGCTGGAAAGTATACCCAGCCTGACACAGTAAGGCAACTACCTAAACGTGAACACCACAATGCTCGACAAACGGGACAAGACTCCCGAGAGCAATCACCAGATTACCATAAAGTAAAACCCATCATTGAAGGGAATATTAAACCTAGTCCTAAGCACTAGGAACAAGTGTAAACAGTCTACCCAAGAACGGGAGACGTTACAACCCAAAAGGGGACGACTCAGCTACAATACCATAAGACGGTATAGAGGACGACACACGTTATAAACATTAGCCGGATGTAACGGCACAGCCACCAACACCCAGGAGCGATCCTTGAAGGGTGTCTGCGTTAATAACAGTCGAACGACCGTAACGACATGAGCACGGGAGCTAAAACGAACACTCGGTTAGGACACCGAAGGAATTTCACTTAACAGGAAATGCCCTAAAATACTGAGAGGCACCTATTAACACCTGATTGCCTAAAGGGTCTCCTACGAGCGGAAGCGTGATGCCACGACTTACCATGGAGCCCAATAATATCTCCAACCTATGACGGTATACATGGAGTGGAAACACGAATAAGCAGCTTGCAAAGAGCATAGCTTGCAGCAATATGGCTCTAAAGTCATAAACCTAATGCGCTTTGTAACCTTAAACGGTTGTGAAACCTACACCATTACTAACAAGACTCGCAAGAGGGATTGCCTCATACGACGAGAAATCAACAACTGGACCATAAATCCAACCCAACATCCTGAGTGGCTTGTAGTAATGGCCACCTCAGTGTCACTGTCACTGGAGCACCAGTCTAGCATACAGTTGACGGAGTTTAATACCCCTCATGCCTGCTGTAGCAATTGTACACAGAGGCATAAGAATCATGATAATGCCAACATTGGCCTAGTCCACACTTGGACACTACGAGAAACCCAAGGGAAGGTACCCCTCGTTAACCAAAGACCACTAATGCGGTGATGATGTGAAACCTTAGAAAAGACTTCCATCTACTATAACAATAAAACCAAGCAATAGATATTGCCAAAGAGTGAAGGAATAAGGAAATGAGATTTCCAAACCATTACGACTTAAAGGAGTAAGCATACTCCATGTGCATCCATATATAATGGACCATTGTGTAAACATCAACATGGCAAACCTTGTCATTAAACCTATGAGTGGAGACAAACCCCTCAACAAGAACCTTCACTTGTCAGTGATAGAATACCCTCCAGTTGGAGAACGGGACCAGAAAACCCTTGAAGTTTCATGGGATGTCCTGGTAGTATACAAACAAGCAAAACTACACAGCCAGAGCCCATCATTAGTGCCCAGCACTGGAAAGACAGTAATTGTCAAAACAATCAATGTGAATACACATTGAGAACCATGAATGACCAACACTCAAGAGAGCTAGTAACCCGATAAATTACTTCATCCATTGTCAACCAAGACACTTGGTAAATTGTATCACAAATGATGATAGGATGTGAGGTAAGCTAACCTACACATGAAACCTAATTGGGAACAGAACATCTCCACAATGGGAAGATGATAACGTACAGTATTCTACGACAACCGTCATACACACGAACACTAGGAACCTCCTAGTGTACACACCATAAGGAAATGGTGCCAATGACAATGGCAATGAGTAAAGAGAAACTATCACAGTAACAGAAACAGTAAAGACAATGTTGTACAGTGAGTAAGAACACGGTGCGCAACAAGCGACCGCTATGAGGGAGTAGCTAAGCAATAACACAGAGTATAAGTATGAGATGACACACAGAAATATTCTTTCCTATCACATAAGTGACTTACTGTCAAGCGTTTACGCCTCTGCACTCTGTAGGACTGAGTGTTTTGGTATTGCGTTTAGGCAGCTAATGATCTAATGGGATGGCTAGGGATATGGAGAATGTAAACCGTAGTAACCTTTCTTTTCACCAACAAACATGGCACTAGCCAGTTCAGCAAACTTAGCAAAACGTGCGGCCTAAGGCCAAAGAAGCACGAAGAGTGTACAATACACTAACAATCACAAAGTGTGAATTCCAATGGAATGAGGAGCGAAAAGAGACTTAAGGAAGTCACTAGGACCGACGCATAGAAATGCAAGGTCATACAAACAAAGAACACTTGTACTGAACCAGGGAAACTGGTAGAATTCAGAAGCCAGTGACACCAGAGGAAGCACTACAACTAAGTAGTGACTTAACCTCGCCCGACAATAAGTCGGAGGAGCTTAACGAATAATCGTAGAAGCACGAATAGCATGTGCAGAAGATTACCAGAGAGCCGGTTATAAACCTTAACTCATTGAGATCAAACACGGTAAAAGAATACCGCATTTGTTATAAACCTTATGCCTATAATAGACGGATAAAAGGTGATGCATAGTACATTAAGGATAGCACGAAGGGTAAATAACCCGAGTTATCAGGTCGCACAGCAGAAGCTGGTGGGCCCCAGCTAGTAAGTATAGCAAAATGGCTATTAATGCCTTGAAGCCTAATAGGCTAGAACCGAATTAATGATGAGTTAAATAAACTCATATAGAAATCCTTGGTGCAAAGACTAAACCATTGGTATGGTTAAGACCCTTTGACCAGAGTATATTGTATAATGTACCGTAGTGAAGCTAAACGCTTCAGATTGCCCAAATTGATTAAACCAATGTGTAATAATAAAACACATGGTAGATTACGTGGGCGTAATCCCTTTTAAGGGGGGTAGAGCGAAAACCGCTTAATGTAAGTTTTTATGAATAAACACTTAAACCGTAATGTGCATAGCACAAATGTGAATCAAATTGATGATTGGTACTATGTTAGACAAACATAAGTACTCATTCATATTGTAATTATGGTAGCTAGACATTAAACATGCAAATACCATAGGAGGAATGTACCTATCTTGTAAACACCAGTGTAAGAGTATTAGTAAAAGAAAAGTAATGAGTAGTGGACGGAGCTCCACAAGTATTGTAACCCTTGAAGAAGCAGTACGAAATGAATGAGGATAGTAGATGAATGAAGTTTATGAGTAGTGGAATCGTAAGTAAATTATTTGAAACAATTGAAGACAACTAAATCTTAGAAATGAAGTATTCCTTAGTTAGAATGTAGGATATGATGGTGAGTAATGGATGAAAGCAGTGAAGGCTGAGGAAGTGAGCACTTAGGTTGAACCACGGAGTAAAGCATTTGGGAAGTAGAGTGAGGATGATTGATGGATTGATTCCATCCTTTGGAGATGTATGAATTTGTAATCACGACTAGGAGAGTAAAAAGATAGAAAATGAAAACAACCAAATTATTTGCTTGTTTGAAATTGATGTGGGAAGTCGAACTTGATCCTGATCAGATCAAGGGAAACCGAACACAAATTGGGGTGGAAAGATAGTTCAACACTGATGCTGATCACATCAGGGTCGAACGATTCTTGAAGCTCCCCTCAAGTGGTCACAAGAATCACACCTAGGATAGAAGTAATGAATACAAATTGGAATTTGGAGTTGTATGCTTTAGAAAGATTTCCAATTAGTAGTTGTAAAAGATATTTCTTAGCCTGGAGAGTAAGTAATTGTTGGAAGTTATACCGGAGAAGATAGTGAGGTAGTATGTTGTATTATTCCAAGGGCAGCGGGACATAGAGGAGTCCCGTGTCTAGATGACCAGAGTGCCTGCGGGATTGTATGTGTATTGCATTGCTTTGGGGGATAGCTTTGCACTGTATGTACGTATAAATGTGGTAATGAGGAACCGGATGGTAAGTAGTAATATGGATTGGAATAGGTATTGTACATTGGTATGGTATGGGAAGGAGAAACCTGGAGTAACGAGTCTGGAATTGTAAGGAGGAGGAATGTATGGCTTTGGTATTAGGCAAGTATAAATGAGTAAGTACAGTAATCCCATAACCTCGAACAACTTTGAGGACAAAGTTCTTAAGGGGGGTAGATTGAAATACCCCGAACTTAATATAGGGATTAAGATTAACCTAATACGTAATTAAAGGCTAATAATGCCTAAGTAATATTGGTAAGGAAAAATAAATCCAAAAGAAATAAGGAAACACTTTAAAAGTGAAAAACGCTAAATAAGCGTTAAATAACCATAGGAGGTATGAGACCTCGGTTAGCGTGTTCTAAGGATTCTAAAGGCTTAATTAAGTCTAAATAAATACTAGGGAACAAATCCCGAAGAAAACGGATCCTTAAAATGGATTAAAATCACTAACGAACCTTAAAGCGCGTTTTTCGAGAGGTAACCGGGAAAACGTGTCTTTAAGCGGGTCAAATAGACTCGTAACAATTTTGGTCAACTAAAATATCAGTAATAAATATTAGTGAAGCTTTAGGACCAATAAAATCAAGAAAACGAGAAAGAGAAATTAGTGTCAAAAACGGGAAGTTGTGGGGTAGAAGTATAAATAACCAAGAGTTATGTGTCCACTTTCAAAATAAAAAGTAAAATTTGTGTGTGTGTGTGGGGTGTAGCCGATGGGCTTTATTTCTCCCCCCTCTCTCACACTCTCTCACACACTCACTCACACTCTCTTATTTACAAACAAACAAAAAAAATAATAAACTACCCCACTCACACATATTCTCTCTCCTATTCCCATTCTCTCTTTTCCCTCACGTGGAGCAGCCCCTCTCACCCTCTCTTTTCTTCCTTTCTTCAACCTCATGCGATTCCATGGAGGAATGAGAACAAAACACAAAAACTAGCACTTCTCTCCTCTTGTTACCTTAGCAAGCCTCTTCCAAAAATTATAAAAACACCACCATTGGAATCCCCTCATCAAAGGCTACATTCCTATCTTTTCAAAACTTGAAAACAAGCACTTTCGTTTTTATGGGTATACCCCATTGGGAGCTTCAACACCACCATTAGAAGGCCCTTGCTCTCCTTGTTCTTCTAAGGTAAAAATCTCTTCAAAAACTCCATCTTTTTCTAGCCTAAATGGCAAAACGAAAATGTGAACTAAGCCTTGCTTGCTCCTTTTATGCCCAGCCGGTTTTGGCATCTTTGAAAGGGTGGAAAGACTATTCTTGAGCTACTTCAAGTGTTTTATAAACCCTTGCAAGGTAATGAAACTCCTAAACCCTAGAATGTACACTAAAAGCTTAAATAAGATTTAGTGTGGGTTTTAGTATTGAAACGTATGTATAAATGTTGGTAGTGTTAGAGGGATTGAAGTTTACAAAACCGGTGAGAAAGGGGAAGGAAAGAGGAAGGAGAAAGAAAGGAGAAGCTTGTGGAGTAACAAGGTAAATATGCTTGTCTTTGTGTATCTTGGTAAATGAGTATGTAACAGATTTTTAGAAGTAAAAACATGTATTGTAAAGTTGTAATGCGTTAGTAGTATAATGTGTAAGAGAGTATAAGCATTGGGAAGCCTTAAAAAGACATTTTAAAACTGTCAAAACAGATTGGGAATTGAGTGTTTAAGTGCAGGAATTTTTAAGTGATTGTTTAGTGTTGGTATAATGTATGGGAGCTTGTATATTGATGTCTATTGCAACAGGTGGAATAAGTATAGAAATGTGAAATTATAATGTGTGGTGAGAGTGTAAAATTATAGGGGAGGTTATGGCAAAATTTACCTAGGAATGGAACACTTAGTGTGTTAGAAACTAGGTGACCAATGTGTGCATGTGTAGCAGATTTTGATTAAGGAAAATAGAGGGTAAGTGGAGAGAGATAGGTAATGTATTCTAAATGCATTAGGAATGTTAGAAATGTCGATCGAAGAGGGAGATACGGAAGAGGATTGTAAATGACAAAATCTGTAGCCAAGAGTATTTAAGTGCATAGTGGGAACTAGGAGAAATGAGTGTACAAGATTGGTGAAATGAGGAGTTGGATTTGGGAATAGATGTGTAACTACTTGGAAATGTAGTTAGAATGCTAGGAATGACGTTGGTTGAGAAAATATTGGATGGGAGAGTTGAATTGTAAAATCTGTAGCATTGGTGTGAAGAAACTAGTATAAGTGTGGAAATGAAATGAGGAAAAATGTGTAAGTGAATGTAAGGTTGAGTAGTAAGTTGGTGGATGAACTAAGGTGTATTAGGAGGTGTAATTAATGTTATAACATGTGGGAATAAGTGTAGGAACAATGGGGAAGTAGTGGGTAAAAGAGAGGACTGAAAACAGAAATTAAAATGCAAATACTGGGCCGGACCGAACTTGCGACCGGACTTGCAAGTTCGGTCGAGCCCAGATTTACAAAGACGGCTGTACCTACTGAAATCGACCGGACTTGCGACCCGACATGCAAGTTCGGTCGGCCAGAAAAATTCCCATCGTGTAACCTACTGGAATCGACCACGGACTTGCGACCGGACCTTCAAGTTGCGGTCGTTCCAGAAAAATTTCCCGAGGATAGCTACTGGAATCGACCGAACTTGCGACCGGACTTGCAATTCGGTCGGGCCAGAAATTTTTCGGTACTGGTGCTACTGGAATGGACCGGACTTGCAAGGTCGGTCGCAAGTCCGGTCCTGACAAAAAAAAAAAAAAAATTTAAATAATGATATATATATATATATATATATATATATATATGTATATATGCGTATGTATTATATCCACATATACATGTACATGTAAGAAAGTAACCTAAGTTAAGTAAGAAAGTAAGACTTAAGGTAAAAAAAGTAAATAAGTAATGTGTAAGTATAAGAAGTGTGAGGACATAGTAAGTACGATTAAGTAATAATAGTTAGATTAATCATTTGAATGTGTATATCATAGGATTTGAATTGTGAATACCGAGGAACGTTGGGATACAAGTACAACGGTGAAAGGTATGATTTCTTCATGCCCTGTATCCTAATCTGGTTACCCCGATTTGTGTGCTTATTTGACCACCTATAAGATAAGATAAATCACGAACCGGATTATATTGCACTTACCTGTGCTTGTTTATATTGTTCTTGGTATATTTCTCTTGAACAATAGTTTGTATAATTCATGAAATGTATGGAGGATGATATGGTGTAAATGAATCTTGTATTGTACTTCTGTATTGTATTATATTTCGTATGAATGTATATTGGGCCTTGTATTTGTAAATGTGGCTTGAATGTTGACTTGTGCTAATTCCTAACTAGCTAACTCCTAACTTAAGTGAGTAAATTGGAATGAGTACAAGTCCGATATAGCTTCGGCCACGCGTGAGGATGAGGTGACACAAGAGGTTGGATCCGATTCCTGGTTCGTAAGCTGGTCCACGGCCCAAATCCCTTAAGTGGGTAGCATCCTGGATTAGTGAACCAAGTAAATCCCGGTGGTGGGACGAGTAGTCCCCGGGCCGGAGGTCCGCGACGACTTAACATGAGTAAGAGTAAAAGTAGTAAGTATGTATGAGTATGAGAATGAGTATGTATGCGTATGTATGAAGTAATGAGTAAAAGAGTAATCTCCACCGATTAACCCGGGTGGACCAATGAAGCTAACCCGTATTGTAAATTGTGTATGTATTGGGTATATGTATCCGGAAGAAGGTAAGTATGTATTTGATGGTTATATTGTACTCATGTATGTAATGAAGTGTATGTGTGTATGCTTGCGTAAGTATTCATGTTTGTGTATAAGAGCATGTATGCATGTATGCTGTATGAAAATGAACCGCATGTATTCGACCAAGTGGTCGGCGTACCCTCACTAGTACGCGGGGTATGCGGTTGTCATGCTCGGCGAAAGCTGACCCCTTCGGGGGACATTTTTTAGTGTGCAGGTACCCGAAGCGAATGTGGTCAAGGCACGAGACCGGCGACTACATTGGATAGTAGTAGCATAATGTAGAGGCGTATTAACTAGCACACCCCTTGTTTTAGAAACTAAGTAGTAGCGAGGAATGGGTAGCAAGTAGTCTCTTAGTGAGTACGTATGAACTTGAAGAGGTATTATGCTTGCATAAGGAACCTAGTAAACTCGGTATGTAGATTATATTGTATTGTACTTGGAGTATTGTATTGAATGGAGATTGTAGCCGTATGTGGTAAACGAAGGATGTATTGTAGATTCGTAGTACTACGGGATTCCGGTCCATCAGACCGATGCTGTATGTAGATTCAGTAGCCTTGTTAGTCACGTGGGTGACTAACGGCATTGTATCACCCATTGTATGTAAGTATATATATCCGCTGCGAGTATCTGATTAGTAAGGAGATTGGACGCTAATGACTGTATTAATAGTAGGGGTGTTACACGCACACCTTTAGGTTATGTGAAAAAAGTGGGGAAGCCTAAAGAGAATAGTGTGCAAGCCCTATTCCTTTGCGGTAACCTGGGCCCATGCCCCAAACACTTCTCTGGATCGATCCATACTCGGTTTGATTTAAGCGTCTGGTGAGGACATGTTGAATTTGTGTGGGCCTTGTTTTCTTGTATGACTGGCCCATTACCAGCCTAGAAATTGACAGGAACTTTTTGTGCATCAACTCATCTCACCCCGAAATTTGTGGCTAATTATTTACGGCCAAAGGCCTTGTTTGATTTAAATGAGTGAATTGTTTGATTTGGGTTTTGGCCCAAAGCCTAGACTTAGGAGATTTCCTTTTTTCAGCCCAATTTGAATTATACATTTAGTTCTAGGCCCATGGAAAAGAAATTCACCTAAACTTGAGGTAATTCATAAAACTCGAGCAAAATTAATCAAGCCTTTTCACTGAAATTCTTTCGGCCCAAGGCCCATTCTAGTCTAGGAAAACATTTCACTCGGGCTCTGACCCAAAATCCTAGATCTAGATATCATTTTATAGGCCCAATCAGAATTATGGCTCAAATTCTAATTCACATCCAGGACATGGTTAGAAATCACTTTGACCCATGCACCTTACTTCTAGCCCAAACACATTCTGGCCTAAGTGCCAAATTCTCAGAACATTCCTGCCCAAGAGCCATATTCTTCAAACATTTCGGCCTAGGCGCCAGTTCACAGCTCATGAATCATTCCGGTCCATGTGCCTCTCTTCTATCTCATTCGGGCCTCAGAGCCTACTCACAACCTTCAAAACATTCCAGCTTATGTGCTTTTCTTGCAACTCAAACGAGTTTTAACCTAAAACTTCTTCGCGGCCCATAATTTTAGCTCAGTCCTCTTTTGTTTTCTAACAAGCGACACTTTGGAAACAGATAAGCCCGAATCCCAAGTATGGTAGAGGGAAGAAACCCAATCGGCATGGAGGCCCAGTTTGCAGCCTTAGAGCAAAAGTACATGGCCGCCTTTGATTCAATGGAACAGAAACATAGGTCCACCACTAATATATGGAGGCTAAGTATGTTACCATCATCGAAGAGCTGAAAAGAAAAATCAATTCCCTTGAGGTCGGTCATCAGGAAAACATTCCAGAGAAGATTGCTGACTCCGGAACGAGCTTGACTACATCAAAGTTAACTCCGTTGGGGTCCAGCATGCGCAAAGGTATGTAGGGGAAGCCGCCTCAGACCCCCAACTAACTGTAGAACCTAGGAAGGCTCTAAAGAGGATCGAGCGCATGGAAAAAGCTAGCAAGCCAGCTGGTTTCGATTACTCTTCTATGGCGTCGTACCCCGAGGTTGATCTCCATCTAAAGTTGAAGCTGCCCACACTTGCTCTATATAAGGGTTCCTTAGACCCGCAGGTCCATCTGGCGATGTTCGATAGGGAGATGTCAGTCCTCAGGTTGAATGACATGCAGAAGGGTAAGGTTTTTGCCCATTACCTTGATGAAATACCTCAACGTTGGTACTTGACTCAAAGGATGAACACCAAAACCTATGAGGAGGTTGTGAAGCTTTCTTGCACCATTTAGAGTTGCTAAGAATCTCGAAGTCACCAGGTCCGACCTTGCCAGCACTTAGCAGAGAGACAGTGAATCAATGTCTGATTTCATCAAATGGTGGATGATGAAAGCCGCTGCTATGCCTACAAAAATGGATGAGCAAGAACAGATTCGAATGATTGTGGACAATATGTTGAAGCAATCCAACAATGAGCTGAGTTGCACATACTTCCCTAATTTTGACATGCTGATGGGACAGGTGAGAGTCATGGAAGAAAAGATTCACAAAGGCGAGTTGAAGCTGGGACAACCCAAACCCCAGGGTTTGGGTATCGAGACCTTTAAGACCCCGGCCAAGAAGCTCAAGGTTCATACCAAGTGAGCGCTATACAGAAACCTAATGCTGTAAAGCAGGGCACCAAGGCCTCATCCCAATCCAAGAGGTTCTCTCCACCGAGACAGTTTATCGACATTGGCCGGCCTCTCAGTCAAGCACTCGTGAAGCTCCAAGAGCTAGACTTACTACAGCCTCTCATGCTTTGTCCTTGGATCACCCAAGCCGAGGAACATCTTCATCAGTTCTGCCGGTTTCATCATCAATTACCAGGGCACAGTACTGACGACTATAGAGCATTGAAACATAAGATTGAGGACCTTATCGAGCAGGGACTCCAGTTTGTTGAGTAGGCAAATGTCTGGTAGTGTTTTGTTTACCTTTTTTTTAATTTTGTAAGAAGTTTATCACATTTTTATTTCAATGAAGTTTAGATTTGCAAAATTTCATTCTTTTGGCATTTCAGTTTGTAATCACGAAGATAATAATAAAAAAATGTGTGTTCGTTCACCTTGCACCTTCAACTAAGTCATCTTGCTCATCAGCGAACCTCTCTCAAAACTAATGTTCATGAAACGGTCATTTCCTACCAATTGAACAAAACTGCTTGTCTTTTGTTTCTAAAAGGTTGAACATGCCTTGCCAAACATCACAACCTATCCCAAAACATCCAAGAAATTCACAAAGTAGTTCCAAGTGCACACTTGTCGAAATTATTGTCATAAACCCCAAATCAATACTAGGGGCAATCTGAGTTTAGATTTATCTTCTTTAATCTTTCGTTTAAGCTAGTGAACAAGTCTCTGAGTGAAACTTCGCGAGAGTGTCTTGAGCGGAAAAACCATGAGTGAACGAGCATTTCATTTTTACACGACTCCGGTGAGACCACATTCAAACGTAAGATAAACTGCATAACTTTGACCGAAGGAGATAATTTGTAAATTTACACATAGACCTGTGAAAAGTAATAGAGAAGGAATACACAACTTCCAGGAATGACGAAGCACCTAGGTACAGCACCACATAGCCTAAAGCTTGTGAACCCTGTCATTAAACAATAGGTACCCCCTCTGAGCCTTTCATATATCCCTTTTCAATATTATGAACTCCACAAAATAACCTAACCTATGATGAATGTCTGACCCGGTGACCAAAGGAAGCGAGGATCCCGACTCTCAGATAACGTTCTCATCAACCCAAGAAGCAATGCCGCTATCAGCATGACGAAGTGATCCGTAAATGGTCCCAAAGTGACATAGGATCCAAAGAGCTCACATCTAAACAACTCTTAAAACTCAAAAACCGGGAGACACAAGAACCCCGAAGGAGAAGTCAAGAAAGGATAAAACAAAAAGGCAAACTCGAAGTGCCTCAAAGAAATCCAAATGGCAAAAAGAAGAGAAATAGTGTAAAGGACAACTTCAAAAGTCCAAGTCCAGACACTTAAAAATAACTTTAACACGAAGCAGCTAGATGACTTCAAGACAAGGAAGATGAATTTGAGAGAAGACGCAAGGAGCAGCTTTGGTCACCTCTTTTAACTCCACATACCTCAAATATCCCTCCATGGTCCTTTTCTCTTTCGTCATACCCCATGGCCACATTATAAGCTTTAAAGACTTCCGACTTGGTAATTGTGTATCTAATCACGTGAAAGTAACAGATCGAATGCGTAAATCTATAAAATATCAAATTCAATGGTCTAGAAGTTGTGACTGTAAGCGAGCAATGAGTGCAGACACCAAACACGTCAAGTGTACGTTAGGAAGCACCACATTGAAACACAAGCCTTGACCTTGTGAGGACGAGACTCTTTCACACGTTTAATCAAAGAAAATACTGGGGGCAATCGATCGTTTCAATCGATTGCCATGAACTCTAGCTCAGATTGTCCTAAGGAAAAATACTAAGGGCAAATGCTGGTTCCAACAATTACCATGACAATACAAATTGAAACCCAATGCTTAAGAACCACCATCCCACCACAGGCACACATAAACCCTAACCTCCACACACACACACACACACACACTCAGGTCCATCATTAGCCTTACCTCTTCAAAAACATCAGGCCCGTCATAACCCTGACCACCATCCAAAATCACAACCTAATCCCAGGTCTATCATAAATCCTGAACACCAGCGAGAACCTTTAGCACCACAAAAAAAAAACACCACACACTTCCACTAGCGGCATGTTCATCTTCTAAGAAACAAATTGAATATATGAGATTCTTAGTCAGGAAATGATTATTTATCTTTCCTTTTTCAGTAGAAGTTTTCTCAAGCATTGCCACGTTTGGCATATTTTCCAGTAATTTATTGCTTTGAACAATTTTCAATCCTCATCATAGCCACGTTTGGCACATTTTCCAGTAATTTCTTGCTTTGAACAATTTTCAATCCTCACCATAGCCATGTTTGGCACATTTTCCAGCAATTTTTTTCCTTTGAACAATTTTCAAACCTCATCATGGCCACGTTTAGCACACTTACTAGCAATGTATTGCTTTGGACAATTTTTGATCCTCATAATAGCCACATTTGACACATTTTACTACGGTTTCTTTTTTTGGACAAGTTTCCTACATACACTTTGATTGTATTTTGACATGCGAATTATCATTGCCACGTTCAGCATTTTCATAATCAAATTTCATCATGATCATTTGCATAAAATTTACCTTGCATCTATTCGTGGGCGGCTCCTCTTCATAAATTAGAGATACAGATTCTCGTCTGAAGATACAGATTCTTTAGAGATACAGATTCTCAGCCAAAATACAGATTCTTCAGAGATACAGATTCTCAGCCAAAGATACAGATTCTTCAGAGATACAGATTCTCAACTGAAGATACACATTCTTTAGAGATAAAGATTCTCAGCCTAAGATACAGATTCTTCAGAGATACAGATTCTAAACCAAAGATACAGATTCTTCAGAGATACAAATTCTCAGCCAAAGTTATAGATTCTTTATAGATATAGATTCTCACCTAAAGATTCAGATTTACCAGAGTAGCAGAACTCACTAGAGTAGCTGGACTCGCCAAAGTAGCAGAACTCACCTGAGTAGCCGAACTCGCCTGAGTAGCAGAACTCACTAGAGTAGTAGAACTCACCAGAGTAGAAGAACTCACCCGAGTAGAAGAACTCAATCCCTTAGGCTCACCATAAGACCTACCCTACATTCATTCACTTTAGGCACCCATAAGACCTAGAATCATTCACTTTAGGTGCACATAAGCCCTACCTTGCATAAAAACATCCACCTTTCACAGAAATCATCCTTAGCATTTCCATTTAGGCACACATAAGCCCTACCCTCCAAAAATTCATCCTTAGGCACACAAAAGCCCTACCTTGCATTTCTTACCTTTCATAAAATCATCCTTAGGCGTCAAGTGATTGATATCCGAGTGGTGGAGGACTGAAGTAGGGGACGGAAGGTCCTGAGTTCGAATCCTCTTACCACCCACTTTGGTGGGGGGAAAGGAGTTTACTCTCCGATTACCCAGCCTGGAAGAGTTGTCAGAGATGGACGGTGGTGGGGGAAAGGAGTTTACTAGGCTATGTAAGAGTTGAGTCGGTGTTGTTTGATTTGCCCTTGCGGCACCCTAGGCCATGTGCCTATAATTATAAAAAAAATAAAATCATCCTTAGGCACACATAAGCCCTACCTTGCATTTCTTACCTTTCATAAAATCATCCTTAGGCACACATAAGCCCTACCTTGCATTTCCTACCTTTTATAAAATCATCCTTAGGCACACACAAGCCTACCTTGCATTTCTTACCTTTCATAAAATCATCCTTAGGCACACATAAGCCCTATATTGCATTTCCTACCTTTTATAAAATCATCCTTAGGCACACATAAGCCCTACCTTGCATTTTCTTTCTACCTTTCATAAAATCATCCTTAGGCACACATAAGCCCACCTTGCATTTCCTACCTTTCATAAAATCATCCTAAGGCACACATAAGCCCTACCCTGCATTTCCCACCTTACACAGAATCACCCTCAGACACACATAAGCCTTACCTTGAATACTACATCATCTAACATTTGTAAACCCAGGCTCACATAAGCCCTGGCTATAGAAGTTGACGAGGTGATGGTAATAAATCCTCCTTAGTTATGTCAGCTTATTTTGGGATCAACGAATGGTGGGCAAAGGCAATAAGTCCCAGGGTTTATACCAAGAGTTATCCCTACACACCGGTTTGGGGGGCGATGGCAATAAGTCCACATAGGGTCCAACCAGGAGCATTGGCACAAGTTTTGGTGTAACACCCCAACTACTAACATACACTTAATAACATATCGCAGCGGAAATCTCAACTCGCGACATCACTTAACTCTTTGGTGTTACACGCCGTTAGCCACCCTCGTGGCTAACAAGGCTAACATATATACATTGTACCGGTCTGATGGACTAAACTCCCGAGCAACTACACATTAATCCCGTTCCATGTTCAACATTCATTATACACTTACATTACAACTGTACCGAGTAATTACCAACTATCGCCGATACAATTTCGGTCTTACTACACCTACAGCACATCCACAATTTTCATGACTACCCACATACAATCAACTACCCCGTCCTACTCTCGAACGGCTTCCAGTCCCTTGTACCTGAAAAGTATGGGAGCCCCCAAAGGGGGTCAGCACCTTTGCTGGTATGGTAATCCCGCAGCCGCCCATGCTACCGGGCCACGCACAACTAATTGTCGTCTTAGCATGCGGTTGATTTTATTTCAAACATGCACAAACTCACACATAACATGCTTATGAGCAAACATCCATAAAGAGGATTCAATACAAGGTTAGCACACACAACATAACAACACTCTACGCTTTAACATACAAAACTTAGTTTCTCTCTTCTTAGAGGACATACACTTTATTTAGGATGTGCCGGGGTAGTATAGGCCCGAGCACAACATACATACATTTTCTTTACTTGAGTGGCGGCCTCATATAGGACCGATCACAACATACACAATTTTCCCTAGCTCCAATAGTGATGAGGTAGGTAAGCCTTGGTTAAGCGTGTGGGTGGTTGTAATCCGAGAGGAAAACAACCGTAACATAACAAAGAGGGAGTCGAAGCGAACTTAGGCATCGACACCCTACCAACATTATACATAATTTCCCTCCTAGCCCGATGTGGAGGTCGGGTAGGTAAGCTTTGGCTAAGCTAGTGGGAGGTCGAAATCCAATGAAGGAAAACAACCCTAACATAACAGGATGGGAGTTAATTCTCATATATGTATTAACTCCCAAACAACACGCGCGACCGGAACAACCGGATTCCTCTCCATACATAACATATACTTATTAGTTAGAGGTTCCCTTATGGAACTTACCACATACATACATCACATAGTGTTACTAACTCGGTTAGACACATATGGGGAGTAATATCCCTTTTTAACAAACATGAATAACTGTATCCAATAACAACAACAACATATCCAACAAGTCACATACATCTGTCATAATAACAACATACACTAACGCACGGATAGCCGTAGTTAGAGCGTTCCCATGGGTTGGGACGTTTATTCCGAATACCGATCTCTTATGTGAGCCCAAAGTCGGTTAACTATTATTTAACACATAACTAAGGTTAAGCGGTATCGGAATTAATTACGCCACAATAATGAATTACTGTAAACTCATTTCATGCTTTATCTTGCAAGGTGGCAAACACACAGAAAAACACATTGGCATACAAGCCGGTGTAATCCGGTAGGACACAGGTTGCAAGAAAACCATACCTGTCACCGAAGGTGCACTCTAATGTGCCATCACATGTTCCTTGAAAATCTTTGAACAACTGGTAACAATATAACTATCTCCATTAACATCGGGTAATATAATTATTTAACGACTAGTGCGCCCATAGCTAACCCCGTTATCCTGTTATACTTAATTTTACTCTTGTGATCTTAAGTTCACAACTCTCACATCAAACCTAACACTTGTTTATACATCTTGAGGCCTTTACATGTCACCAAACAAGGCCTAAACATCACCCCAAAACCATTACCATCGAACCCCCCATCATTAGACGGCTCGAGCACACTTATAGAGCGAAAATGGAGTTCAAAAGATTATCGGTCATTTTCAAATCAAAATATACCTAACCATATGCCAAAACATGTCAAAACAGATAGTACTCGAAAAGAGGAATCCAACGCCGCAAACGGCACTCAAAACGGAGTTCAAACGAAAAAGTTATGCAAAAACAAAGGTTGGTCCGAACATGCGTCCGACCTTGCATGTTCGGACATAAGTCGAGAGTTCTGAAAATTTTCCGTCGTATGATGTCCGAACTTCAATGTTCGGACACATGTTAGGACATACCGAAAACTGCAAAATCCATTACGGAAAACAACTAGAACCAAGCCACAAATCCCCCACAAAACATACATAACTTATAGTAGCAAAATAGCCCATCGAAAACACATTTCCACAGGGTTTTAACGCATCATACACCCATTAAAATCAACCAAAAACATCACCAAATCAAAGAGTCAAAAACACTCATTTTCTACCAAATTTCGCCATAACCTCCCCATAAACTCTACACATTCATCCTCATCAATTTCCATCATTTTCATCCCTAATCTAGCCACACCCTTTCAAGGGTCCTAACAGCACTTAACACAATCCTCAAATTCATCAACAACAATACAATCACCATAAACTCCATAACCACAATATAAACACAACAACCTCCAAACATTGGCTCTTAAGGCCCTCAATTCAACATTAATTCACAAATTTGGGTTCATTAAATTGCTTACCCATCCCAAACAACTTAAATAATTATACACAAGGTTTAAGGTGAATTCCTTACCTTAATTTCACAAGTCTCTCACATTCTCCTCTTGCTCCTCATCTCTTCCAAAAATCAATTTAGAGGGTATGGAGTTTCCAAACTCCATCCCAACATCCATGAACACAAAACGTACACAATTAGTTATCTAAACCCTTAGAAACTCAATTTAATCAAAGGGCTAGAATTAGGGTTTACCTTTTGAAGCTTTTGAAGAGGGATTTTCTCCCTTGAGTCAAGAAGGAAACTACTCCACCATTGAAGGGTCAATTTGGAGCTCAAGAACAAGAAATAAACAAGGTATCAAAATGGTAAAAATTTGATTATACCAAGAGATGGAGGAAAAATGACTTTCTTTTGGAAATTTTTACCTTAGAAGAAAAGGAGACTCCAAGCTTCTCATTGGTGTCATTTTCTCCTCAAATGGTGAAAACCCATGGAGATGAAACCCATCCTTTTGAAATTTTGAAAAGAGAGGATGATAGAGGAAGATGAGAGGAAGAAGAATATGTAATTTGTTTTTGATTTGGAGCTCAAATGGAGCTTGGACTTGAGGACAAAGAGGGAGAAGCCATTGTTGGCTTGTTGGGGAAGTCCATCGGCAGAGAGGGGAAGGAGGAGCTGGTTGGGAGAGAGAGAAGAGAGGAAAGAGAGGAAAGAGAAAAGAAAAGAGAGAAATGAGAGGAGAGAGAGGGAGAGAGGGGTATAAGTGGTCCCCCTATTTTTGACTCTATTAATTAGTTAACTAGTCTTATGTGAGTGAGCTGTTTACATTAATAAAACCGGCCCACTATTATATACACGCTGGAGCATTTTTCGTTTTTTAACAGAAAACGCTCGTTTACTTGCCCGGTTTAGTACTATTTACTAACCGGGACTGTTTACCGGAATTTTCTCATTCCCTTAATTTTAATGGCTATTAAACTCCCATTAATGTTTAATTATTGTTATAAAATCAACTATTATTTTTTACGGGGTCATTTAACTGTTTAAAGTCACGTTTTCGGGTTTTCTCAAAAACGCACTTTAGACTCCGTCAGCGTTTTAACGCCTTGTTTAGATCCGTTTCCTTCCGGAATTTTTCCCACATGTTCTTAATGTGTAATTAAGGTATAAAAATATATTTATAACTCCAACGAAGGTTATGTACCTCCTAAACAATTAAATACGTAATTTCACGTTTTGTGACTTTTACGAAATTTCTTTTTCTTTTTGGTTTTCATTTCTTCACCAATAATCTTAAAGACTTAATTAGCCTTAGAAAATTATAATTATACATTTAATTAACACATTAAGGTTTGGGGTATTTCAATCTACCCCCCTTAAAAGAACTTCGTCCTCGAAGTTCACACTTCCCTAGCGTCATTTGAATTAGAACACAGGGATTACTTGCAACTTAGACTTCCATAACAAACATACTTTACATCATAACCTCGGACTTAACGGTCCGGGTAACATATACACATCCATACATAACATACTCACATAGTAACCTCGGACTTGATGGTCCGGGTACCTTAACAACATTGTTCCAACATAACAACCCTTAGACTCTTAGGTCTGGGTAACATAACAACATTTGGACTCGCAGGTCCTGATAACATAACATCACTTAGACACTTAGGTCTTGATAATATAACAACCTTTAGACACACCGGTCTAGGTAACATAACACTTCGGAACTTAACCACATTAGGACTCGAGGTCCCAAAGTAATAATTATTACACATACCACACAACATGTCTTAGCATGTATATCAACCAAAATTCCTTTTCCATCTCTTCATGAGTTCGAGACCCATGTCGAGTACATATACACTGTGATCCCGCAGAACCGGTCGCGATGGACACTCTGGTCCCCGTTCCTTTGGAGATCAAAACAATTGCATACATCTTTAAAATATACTTCTCATGTCACCGGTCCGAAGACAAAGGCTCGTACGTCCTCAGCTCGTGAGCAAGTAGTAGGAAAGTACCCTCTATGAGGTTAAGTATAATGAAATCCTTTATTGGAAGGATACAAGTTGAAAATCCTCTACGAGGTCACATAAAGGTAGTCCTTCCTTTGAAAATACCACCTAAGAATCTTGAAATATTTATTGAAGTCTAGAAAATACCAATTGCAAATTTGAAACCCAATTTAAAATTCTTTTGAAAGCTCCATACAACTCCAAGTCCAATTATTGTTAACTGCATCTTATTCTTGATGTGATTATTTATGACCACTTATAGGGAGTTTCAAGAATCATCCAACCCTGATGTGATCAGCATCAGTGTTGAACTATCTCTCCACCCCAATTTGTGTTCGGCTTCCCTTGACCTCATGATAATCAAGTTTCACCTCCCACTTTAATTTCAAACAACAACTAATTCAAGCATGTACCATTTTCTATCTTCTAATCCATCTAGTCGTAATCATTACATCTCCAAGGGTGGAACTATGTCCATCAATCATCTTCCAGATTCATTTTAAATCGAGTTACCTAGGGACTTTAATTCCCACTAGGTTCTACATTGGTGTCATACCTCTTCATAAATCACAATACTGTATATATACATATATCCATATATATATTTTTATCAAAATATAATACACACTATTACTTTTGGTATCATATGAACATACACTGTCGGGGTTTTAGTTCCCCGGGAGTTTTTCTACTCCCTTATACTTATACTTTCACACACATCTGTTAACACAATAAACACACTTATCACAAGGGTATTCGCATCTTCTGTGCGTAATTACCACAATTAACCATGAATGAATGTGTATGTTTATGTAACACACACACACACCAATCATCAAACAAATTATTTTGTGCTATGCGCATCCTAGTTCACGTACACTTGTACGGTAAAACACACTAACGGTTTTGCACTCTACCCCCCTTAAAAGGGATTACGCCCACGTAATCAATCACTTAATCATTGGTTTATAACGTCCTACCGTCGTGAAGTGTTTTAACTCCACGCGGTTTATTATACACTGTGTTCTGGTTTGAGGATCTTAGCCATGTTGGCGGTTTAGTCCCTAACCAAGAATTCTCACTAGAGTTTATTTTAACTCTTAACTGGTTTCGATTCTGGCCTGTGAGACTATAGGCGTTAATAATTAGCCATCCACTCATGTTCACTACACACATTCAACATTTTGAATCGCTGGCTCACTAGTTTCTGCTGCGCGACTCTATGATAATTTAGAGCTTAGTTTGCCCCATACATTATTCGTACTGTAATTGTACATCCCGATTATCACCATTACCTTGGTAAAAAACGGTTTCTCACCGACGCGTGGTTTCACTTACCATGAGCGAACTCGGTGAGTTACAAACTTCTACTCCTTTCCATGATCACTTACTGTATTCCACAATGATTTACTTGGTTTCTCTTCCAACTTACGGTCGGTTACTTTTGAGCTACTACCTATTGTGTAGTACTCTGTCGGTTATTTCCAACACTTGAGGTATGTCCCGTACCGATATTCAACAATCGTGCTACTGTAGTCACTTATGTCAACCAAGTACCCTTGATTGGTACTACCGTGCTTATCTTATGCATCGGTTTTATCACATCATAAGTCTTGTTCTTCTATCACATTTAACATTTTCAGACTTCCCAGCTATCTCACTTGATCATTACCGCGCAAGCGCAATACCAAAACACTCAGTCATACAGAGTGCAGAGGCGTAAACTCTTGACAGTAAATCTCTTATGCGATTGCAATAGGAATTCACACTGAGTTCCTTATCACATAATACCGACCATTGGCTTATTGCCCAGTCTGTTTGCTATCACTTACTTGTATGTCATTGAGTTTTACCCATGATCGGTCTTATTCGCCACATTATTAATTAACATACTTATGCAACGGTCGCTTACTGCGCACCGTGCGGTTACTCATTGTATAACCTTAACTTATACTGCATCCGCTATTATATTAGCTTCCGCCGTTACACTGTGTTTTCGCCACTTAGTTGGCCGGCTGCTGAACACGCTATTGTTTTTGAGTCTTTATGCTCTTTGAGCGTTGTTCATTACGCATTTAGCATCACACACCTATGGTGGTTGCTATTAGACTTATTACTCTTGCGATCTCCACAACTGGTACAAACACCTCTTTTCGATTTATTCCTACTCACACATCTCATTCTTGGGTAATAACAACATGGTCAAACTCCTAACATGTCTCTAAACTTGGTTCACTTAAACTACCTAACCCGCTGTTGCGGTCTCACAATATCAATAGGTATCCCCACTCTTACGGCAGTGGTTCGTTATCCGCTTTACTTATATAACATAAACTTCCGTAATCAATAAAATTTCCTAACACATTTTACTTGTGGCTTATAAGCCCTATTGCCTCGAGCTCTGCTCATTGTAAGGTTCACACACATTTACACTTTCCCGTACATAATACACGGTTTATAGTTTGTATTGGGCTCCATGACAAGGTCGTTGTTCCTTTCATGGGATGCTCCTTCAAGGATGTCAGACTTCTTCCTGACGACTTATGCTTAAACCGGGTGTTAGTTTCAACCCTTGCGTTTCTTCTGCCACGTTATCTCATTCAACCATTGTTAGTCCAAAACCCTTTTTAAGGATATTTCCTGGGTGTTACTAGGTTATGCCATTTCATCTGGCTTGCACTCATTGGTATGTTTAGTTTACTTTCGCTCTGCGTTCTTTGTTGGGTTAAATATCCCTTTAGTGAAATTGATATCTCGGGAGTCTCATCCGATCATTGCACATTAACATATCCATTGTAGGCATTTGTCTCACCATATGTAGGCTGGGTACTTACTCCGCTATTATGTTCATCCTTCAGGATTCTTAAGACATGTGCGATGTCTTTACTTATTAACCAGTGCACTTCGCACTTGTTCACCTTTAAACATTTCCTTAAAATGAACTTACTGATTCCTTTAGTTTCCTTAACTTGACTGGGTTCCTTTACTTCAACAACAACCATTTGATGTAATCCATTGCTCTTGCTTGACTTTTACTTTGGACCGTAGTATGGAGTCAACTACTTCCCGTGTTCCAGACTCCACTCGTATACATCGTGGGGTACCCTACTGATACATTGCTACTTACCCTTGCTACTACCCGACTACCCCATAAGAAGGTTTTGTCAGGCCCGCAAGCTCCTATCGGAATGCGGTCGTCCCACATTCAGTTGGTACACTCAGAGTCCGTCACACGCCTAGGTGAAGTATTCTGTTGTTAACTCCCTTATATTATCCCGTGATAATATGCATTCCTTTCTCTTCCGAACTTAATCAAGGGAAGGTCTATCCATTGTTGTATTATTATGTTGCTACCCTTGGTTTACCGGTTTCCATCCGGTTATTTGAAAGTAACTGGGTAAAACTTACTACCATGTGGCACTGAGGCCGGTGTAGGTCTTTGGTTTGGTTTTAAAAGAAGGTTAGAAATAGAATGGGTTTTGAAAAGATTTGGTTTTGAAAAAAGAATTTGAAAATAATTTTAGGTTGAAAGAAAAAAAATTCGTGGTTTTACAACGTTCCTTGCCTTAACCAAGTCTAGCTTTTTGCTGACTGGTGCATTTCCAAGTACTGAGGTCAGGCTATTAAGTCCCTTCCACGTTATGATGATCCCACTTAACTTCATGATACTTTACTAAATACCGGTAGTTGTTTAAAATTTCCCGTACAACCTTATTGTAGCAGCACTTGCCATGGCAAGTGCGCCATGCTTACTGGTTTTCGGTTCAATACACACCGTTTGCGGTATTGTTTACTTCCGCACCAACATCAATGGCCTTGCTGGCCCTTACTGATCTTACAGTCCTAACAATAAATCTTCTGGGTACTTCTCACTACTTCACATGGTAACCATTACTAGGGTGTTTCCCATTCTGAGAGACCCCTTTTTCTTAGTATTGCATTCTCCTCTCGCACTATGTTGTAGTTTCTTAATCGGTTTGTATACCGTTGGTGTATTATTTACATTTGTAGTCCCGTAGACACTCGTCTCGGGTTTCATTACCTCACTTCTTGCCTGTTGCACGCTTGGTGCGTTGCAAGCTGGTTGTCCTCGACTGCTCCGCATGTCGACCCAGGGTGCTGGAAATTCCATTCTCTTATGCATAAGATTTTTCACTTTTCGCTAAAAAGAGCGGTTATATTGTTCAAATGGAAACCGTCTTCGGGATTCACACCTTTCGGAATCTACCGTATGACAGGTTCTCCGTGCTCATTAGGGCACTTAATAACAGCCAGATCGGTATTCCCGAGTAAGAGAGGACTTCCATCTCTCTGGCGTTCTTTCCAATTATATATAGGGTTTGTGGAGGCGGGATGGATACTGTAGGTATCCAGTACACACTGGTATTTCCCTAACTAGCGTACTTCTCACGCTATCACTCAACCCTTAACCCAAGGTACTAAAATCTTACTCACTCGGTACTTCCTAAGCTCTGTACTTCAGTCATCAGAGCGATACTTCGCTCTGATACCACTTTTTGTAACACCCCAACTACTAACAATACACTTAATAACATATCGCCAGCGCGAAATCTCAACTCGCAACATCACTTAACTCTTTGGTGTTACACGCCGTTAGCCACCCTCGTGGCTAACAAGGCTAACATATATACATTGTACCGGTCTGATGGACTAAACTCCCGAGCAACTACACATTAATCCCGTTCCATGTTCAACATTCATTATACACTTACATTACAACTGTACCGAGTAATTACCACTATCGCCGATACAATTTCGGTCTTACTACACCTACAGCACATCACAATTTTCATGACTACCCACATACAATCAACTACCCCGTCCTACTCTCGAACGGCTTCCAGTCCCTTGTACCTGAAAGTATGGGAGCCCCCAAAGGGGGTCAGCACCTTTGCTGGTATGGTAATCGCGCAGCCCGCATGCTACCGGGCCACGCACACTAATTGTCGTCTTAGCATGCGGTTGATTTTATTTCAAACATGCACAAACTCACACATAACATGCTTATGAGCAAACATCCATAAAGAGGATTCAATACAAGGTTAGCACACACAACATAACAACACTCTACGCTTTATAACATACAAAACTTAGTTTCTCTCTTCTTAGAGGACATACACTTTATTTAGGATGTGCCGGGGTAGTATAGGCCCGAGCACAACATACATAACATTTTCTTACTTGAGTGGGGCCTCATATAGGACCGATCACAACATACACAATTTCCCCCCTAGCTCCATAGTGATGAGGTAGGTAAGCCTTGGTTAAGCGTGTGGGTGGTTGTAATCCGAGAGAAAACAACCGTAACATAACAAAGAGGGAGTCGAAGCGAACTTAGGCATCGACACCCCTACCAACATTATACATTATATTTCCCTCCTAGCCCGATGTGGAGGTCGGGTAGGTAAGCTTTGGCTAAGCTAGTGGGAGGTCGAAATCCAATGAAGGAAACAACCCTAACATAACAGGATGGGAGTTAATTCTCATATATGTATTAACTCCCAAACAACACGCGCGACCGGAACAACCGGATTCCTCTCCATACATAACATATACTTATTAGTTAGAGGTTCCCTTATGGAACTTACCACATACATACATCACATAGTGGTTTAACTCGGTTAGACACATATGTGGAGTAATATCCCTTTTTAACAACATGAATAACTGTATCCAATAACAACAACAACATATCCAACAAGTCACATACATCTCTCATAATAACAACATACACTAACGCACGGATAGCCGTAGTTAGAGCGTTCCCATGGGTTGGGACGTTTATTCCGAATACCGATCTCTTATGTGCCCAAAGTCGGTTAACTATTATTTAACACATAACTAAGGTTAAGCGGTATCGGAATTATTACGCCACAATAATGAATTACTGTAAACTCATTTCATGCTTTATCTTGCAAGGTGGCAAACACACAGAAAAACACATTGCAACATACAAGCCGTGTAATCCGGTAGGACACAGGTTGCAAAAAACCATACCTGTCACCGAAGGTGCACTCTAATGTGCCATCACATGTTCCTTGAAAATCTTTGAACAACTGGTAACAATATAACTATCTCCATTAACATCGGGGTAATATAATTATTAACGACTAGTGCGCCCATAGCTAACCCCGTTTCCTGTTATACTTAATTTTACTCTTGTGATCTTAAGTTCACACTCTCACATCAAACCTAACACTTGTTTATACATCTTGAGGCCTTTACATGTCACCAAACAAGGCCTAAACATCACCCCAAAACCATTACCATCGAACCCCCCATCATTAGACGGCTCGAGCACACTTATAGAGCGAAAATGGAGTTCAAAAGATTATCGGTCATTTTCAAATCAAATATACCTAACCATATGCCAAAACATGTCAAAACAGATAGTACTCGAAAAGAGGAATCCAACGCCGCAAACGGCACTCAAAACGGAGTTCAAACGAAAAAGTTATGCAAAAACAAAGGTTGGTCCGAACATGCGTCCGACCTTGCATGTTCGGACATAAGTCGAGAGTTCTGAAAATTTTCCGTCGTATGATGTCCGAACTTCAATGTTGGGACACATGTTAGGACATACCGAAACTGCAAAATCCATTACGGAAAACAACTAGAACCAAGCCACAAATCCCCCAAAACATACATAACTTATAGTAGCAAAATAGCCCATCGAAAACACATTTCCACGGGGTTTTAACGCATCATACACCCATTAAAATCAACCAAACATCACCAAATCAAAGAGTCAAAAACACTCATTTTCTACCAAAATTTCGCCATAACCTCCCCATAAACTCTACACATTCATCCTCATCAATTTCCATCATTTTCATCCCTAATCTAGCCACAACCCTTTCAAGGGTCCTAACAGCACTTAACACAATCCTCAAATTCATCAACAACAATACAATCACCATAAACTCCATAACCACAATATAAACACAACCTCCAAACATTTGGCTCTTAAGGCCCTCAATTCAACATTAATTCACAAATTTGGGTTCATTAAATTGCTTACCCATCCCAACAACTTAAATAATTATACACAAGGTTTAAGGTGAATTCCTTACCTTAATTTCACAAGTCTCTCACATTCTCCTCTTGCTCCTCATCTCTTCCAAAAATCAATTTAGAGGGTATGGAGTTTCCAAACTCCATCCCAACATCCATGAACACTAAACGTACACAATTAGTTATCTAAACCCTTAGAAACTCAATTTAATCAAAGGGCTAGAATTAGGGTTTACCTTTTGAAGCTTTTGAAGAGGGATTTTCTCCTTGAGTCAAGAAGGGAAACTACTCCACCATTGAAGGGTCAATTTGGAGCTCAAGAACAAGAAATAAAACAAGGTATCAAAATGGTAAAAATTTGATTATACCAAGAGATGGAGGAAAAATGACTTTCTTTTGGAAATTTTTACCTTAGAAGAAAAAGGAGACTCCAAGCTTCTCATTGGTGTCATTTTTCTCTCCTCAAATGGTGAAAACCCATGGAGATGAAACCCATCCTTTTGAAATTTTGAAAAGAGAGGATGATAGAGGAAGATGAGAGGAAGAAGAATATGTATTTGTTTTTGATTTGGAGCTCAAATGGAGCTTGGACTTGAGGACAAAGAGGGAGAAGCCATTGTTGGCTTGTTGGGGAAGTCCATCGGCAGAGAGGGAAAGGAGCCGGTTGGGAGAGAGAGAGAGAGAGGAAAAGAGAGGAAAGAGAAAAGAAAAGAGAAAATGAGAGAGAGAGAGGGAGAGAGGGGTATAAGTGGTCCCCCTATTTTTGACTCTATTAATTAGTTAACTAGTCTTATGTGAGTGAGCTGTTTACATTAATAAAACCGGCCCACTATTATATACACGCTGGAGCGTTTTTCGTTTTTTTAACAGAAAACGCTCGTTTACTTGCCCGGTTTAGTACTATTACTAACCGGGACTGTTACCACCGGAATTTTCTCATTCCCTAATTTTAATGGCTATTAAACTCCCATTAATGTTTAATTATTGTTATAAAATCAACTATTATTTTTACGGGGTCATTTAACTCTGTTTAAAGTCACGTTTTCGGGTTTTCTCGAAAAAACGCACTTTAGACTCCGTCAGCGTTTTAACGCCTTGTTTAGATCCGTTTCCTTCCGGAATTTTTCCCACATGTTCTTAATGTGTAATTAAGGTATAAAATATATTTATAACTCCAACGAAGGTTATGTACCTCCTAAACAATTAAATACGTAATTTCACGTTTTGTGACTTTTACGAAATTTCTTTTTTCTTTTTGCTTTTCATTTCTTCACCAATAATCTTAAAGACTAATTAGCCTTAGAAAATTATAATTATACATTTAATTAACAAATTAAGGTTTGGGGTATTTCATTTGGTCCCTAAATGCTCCGAGCATCATTTACATATCATGTTTATTCGCATATCATATGCATACTCATATCCAATAGCATGTCATGCATACAACTCTCATATCTGCATTCGTAGGTTTCTAAAACCTTCAATACACAGTCCGTCATATCCTTTTTCTCTGTTCAACTCATTCCCCAGGTAGCTAGCGCCTCATAATAGAACAACATAATCATTAGACTTTCAGTAGAAATCTAATTCATTCTTCACTATTGGTCAAAATTTTGGGGCATCACTCAGGCATGAACCAGTCTTTTCATTCTTATTACAAAGACAAGTTGACGGGGGGCAATCTGTTATACCCAAATTTTAACCCCAAGGAAGAGAGTACCCAGAGGCACATGTAATAAAGGAGAGCTTGGTCAAATAGCAAGGATTCCCAATTCGATCGGCACATTCCGAGGTGTGAAGGGCAGTTTGGTCATTTTCAAGGGCATTTTTGTAATTTTTAGGGCTCCTCAGCCCCTTTCGAGCTTTCTCTCTCTCTCCAAAAATGGCCCATTCAATTCAAAATACTTTGAAATTTTAACCCATGATATAGGATGATATTTTGAGCATAATGGCGTTGGACTTTTGATTTTTTTGAATTTCCAATAATTTTCTAGCAATTTCTGATTGAATCTGACGAGAAATTGAATAATAAAATATTCCAATATTTAAAAAATTCGATTCCACCTCATAAAAATCATAATTGTCATCCTTGACACGTGGCTAAAATTTTATAGCAAAATTCCTTTGAGAAGTTACTTGATTAAAATACCAAAAAATCTCATTTTTTCTAGATTTTCTTTATCTTTAGGAAAGTCTATATAAAGAAGAAAATCTATTGATAAAAACAAATCACACAAGCTCTAGAATCCTAAGGAATAGAAACCACAACCTCTCTCCTCTCTCTCACGTTTTTCAACACCTGACTACCAAAATCATCCCAAAATCCTCCGAAATCACCACAAAAATACGTTTTCCAACTCCCAAAGCATCAACCATCATCAAATCCCACAAATATACCACCAAAATGAGAAGAAATCAAGAACAACTAGTGACCAGAAGCCTGGTTCGAAGTCCATTCGAATCTGCCATCAACGGAGCTCTCGACGAATCCCGACATGAAGAATTGTTGTAAATTCGAAGGTTAAACAAGTGGGAATTTTACTTTTCTAATTCTCCACGTTTTATTAGTCTTGCCTCAAAATTTGGGTTCAAACTAACCTTTATGGGGTTCTGTATTAACATTGTTTTCGCTTCTGCCTTGTTACTTGTTTGCCAAGTTTAGTGCATAATTCGACTTCAAATATTTGATTACTAACATATTGGAAATCTTTCAGGCTACACGTGCATAACTTTTGAGCGAAAACACCTTCGGGAACCACCAAAAGCCCACCGTCCGTGGGTGGTCCGTACCCTCGGACCTGTGGTTCAGGACGACGGACGGGTTGTCCGTGGCCACGGACACCCACGGACAACAGTGGAATTTTAATTTTCAAATTTTTTAGGGTTTAACGGTACATGTTTGGGCCCACAGACAGCCTGTCTGTGGCCCCGGACTTTACAAAATTTGTTTTCTGTTTAATTCGACTTTTTATTTTAATGTAATTTAACTGAAGTCTGTGGTCTCGGACATTAGGTCCGTGGTTACGGACATAACTGAATTTTGACCTAATTCTGCCTTCGAAACCCTAGTTTAGATAGCTTTAATTTTCACTTTAATTTTGTGTCAAAAATTTTTAAAAAAATAAAAAAAACAGAGAGCGCGCACTTAGATTAAAACGTCTCTTATAAGCCGTAATTAAACTAAGTTGAGGAAAAACAACTTCGAGGGTAATGAAAGTAATTGAACCCTAATTAAGTTGAATGTCAAGCCCCGAACCCGATCTCTACCTTTTCTAATTTACCCTAGGTTAAAATTAGGTGGCGACTCATAATAAGTTCCAGTAAGGTAACTTAGGTTTTAATAATTAATGTTATATGACATAGTTATTAAACTTAGGTTATAAGTGGACCTAAAACCCGATCAGATCCTAATCAACTCAAATCAACATAGGATAGGGTTTAAAAATCGAGGCTCACAACCGGCCAAGAACATTTGGAAAAAAAGTGTTCTATCTTTTGGGATCTACCTTATTGGCGTCATGTATCTGTGAGACACTGTTTGGATATCATGCACATTGTGAAGAATGTTGGCGAGGCAGTGAGTGAGAGTTTGCTCAATGTACCCAGCAAAACAAAAGATGATTGAAAGTCAGAAAAGATATGCAAGCCATGGGTATACGAAAAGAATTTTTATCCACAAGAGAATGGGAAACGAATATACCTACCATCTGTTTGCTATACTCTTTCAAAGAATTGAAAAGATTAGCTTCTGTAAATGACTGCACTCAGTAAAAGTACCATCTTGGTACTCTTCAAACTGGAAGACCATTGTATCGTTGAAGGATGTGAAACTGTTAGGCGTGCAATCTCAAAAAATTATCATGTACTAATGTTACATCTTCTTTCAATTGCAATCCGAGGGATATTTCTAACTGATGTCCGAAATGCGTTAACTCGATTATGTTTCTTCTTCAACGTTGTCTGCTGCAAGGTAATTGACGTAACCTCTCTCGATGATCTACAACGTGAAATTTTTGTTACATTATGTCAATTTGAGATGTATTTTCCACCATTTTTCTATGACATAATGGTGCACTTAATTTTACACATTGTTCGAGAGATGTGGTCTAGTTTACTTACGATACATGTACCCTTTGAATGGTACTTGGGTATTATGAAAAGTAGAATGAAGAATAGCTATCGACCAGAAGGGAGCCTTATTGAAGCGACAATGACTGAGAAAGTCACAAAATTTGTGACTGGTTACTTGAATGAGGCGGATTCAATTGGGATCCCAAAACTATGACACTTTGGCAAATTTAAGGGTAAAGGTATCATTGGTAGAAAGATTGTGCAAGTTCCGTGTCATCTTATTCATCAAGCACATTTGTTTGTCTTACAGCACCTTGAGGTTGTTGAACCTTATTTTTATACCCATATGGTTGAGTTAAGAAAAGAAAATCCTATGAAAGACCATATTTGGCTGACAAAAGAACAAAACCGAGTGTTTGTCCAATGGTTCCAGGATTATGTGTTTAAAAACGCATCATCAAATCTAGAAGAGATAAGATGTTTAGCAGTAGGACCTGAACCTAATATTACATCATTTGAAGGGTATACCATTAGTGAGTATACTTACTACACTGTGGGCCAAGATGCTTAATCAATAAACCAGAACAGTGGAGCAAAAATAGAAGCAACATTCAATGAGTACCAAATCGGTAACTGTTCTCACTAGTGAGGATCTCTAGTTGGTATTACAATGTTATCGAGGACATTTAGGAACTAGACTACCACACGATTATTTTATAGTGTTCTGTTACAAATGTGTGGACAACCGGCATGGAATCCAAGATGATGGAGGGCTTACCTTGATTGATCTTACACGTGACGATTTTAAGGATGTTATAGGGAAAGATTGTGACCAAATGTGGTATGTTCAGGATCCGAAAGACTGTAGATGGTTGTTTGTTCTTCCAGGGAGAAGACCAAACCTGATTGAAAATTAAAATAAGGATGATGATGACAATGAGATGGTAGAAGAAACAACATTGTTTCCTATGGGATTGCCGGATTCGATTGATGTTACCAAAAATGACTTGATTTATGCACGGTAAGACCATGATGAGGGTGTTTGGGTCGAAAATATGAAATGATTCATGTTATCCTGTCAGGTAATGCTGTTAGTAGAATGAAGGCTGTAATGTCATCTTAAGTATTCTTATTGATATATTTCATAGTACTTATCTTAATTTATACAATGACTTCATCAAATGTGAGTGGTTTATCTTTTTCGCAGTGCATTATCACCCTATGGATGACCCCGTTTAAGAGTTCCTCATGACAGGAGACGCTGTGCCATAACATAAGAGACCAAGTAAGTGGGTCGCACGAGGCGGGAAGAAAAAGAAGAGCGACCAGTTAGTTCTTGCATAGGAGGTTGAGGTTGGTCTTTCACATCAAACTGAAGAGCCAACAGATGCCGCACCAGAGCCCAAGATGATGAAAAAGTGAGGTCCCACATGTATATTGAAGGCTAACAAAGGCCCTGCTACGAAATTGGTGCAATTCAATGAGTACAACCAACCCCACAGAGATTGGAAATATGACTTCAAAGCTTAAAGTAACCATTTGGTGAAGACATATTGCAACATAAGCCACAACTGGAAACAAGTGCCTCAAGCGTTGAAGGAAACCATGTTTGAGCGTCTTCAGGTATTTCTATATATTATTAGTATGTTGTTGTAAAATAAAAGAATATTCTTTTACTTATTACTAACTGACTAATCACGTATGTAGGCTCATTTCTACGTGGATCCCAAACTTAAAAAAGGACCACAAAAATAAGCTAGACGACAAGTACATTCATAGGATGCCTACTCCAGAAGATCTAGATGCTGCATATCATGATGTCGGCAGTGAAATGCCACCATGGGAGTAGTGCAAAGGCATCACCGAAGAGCAATGGGTATAGTTTGTTGAGTATCATCACACACTGGAGTACAAGGTGGATTTTATTGTCATATCTATATATGTTATGCTCTCTTATGTGTTTTTTTTTGTGGTTAATTTCACCAATAATAGTCATATTAATTTATTGAGGCTTTTTGCAAGAAACAACAACAAATTCTAATAAAATCTGTTCCCTCATCGCTTATGTGCAAAAGTATTGCCCAACGTGTACCAGAATGAGAGAAAAAGGGTTATCTGCCAACGAATGGCTTATTGGATGTTAGTGGCACAAGAATTAAAGTCTGGGAGTTAAGCCACATTCCCCAAAACTTGACTCCTGAAAATCCTCAATATGAGACGCCACGAGAGGAATTATTGCACACAAGGTAAGTATGTAAATTCAAAGTCATATCATGTTTATTTTAAGTCAAATTTGTCATTTGGTTTGTATATATAACTTATGACAAATTAATAACTACATATTTGTGTTGTATTAGGGTGACTTAGCTCTCATCTCACCCATCGCACTTAATTGGCTTCAAAGAGGAATGATGATCCTCTTACACACACTATTGGAAAGAAGGATCATCCAGACCGTGCCATTGGTTTTGGTGGGCTCATTGGTATCTACAAAGCATTAGGCGTTCATGGGCCTAGAGAAGGGACATAAGGTAGGATGATCAGCTACGAGGAGCATTTGAGAGTGATATATGAGATGGAGCAGAGAATTCACCAGAGTGTTGATGAGAAAATCGTTGAAGCTATGTCTAGGTATTGATCGGAGAGGCCTAGCAGCCAAGAGGTTTCTCGACCACCAGTTGAGTCACCCAATCAGGAGCCGAATACAATAGTATAGGGAATTAGTGTCCAATCGACTGAAATATTTCCCTATGCATCTCTCCAGGTTAGACCAACATTTAAATTAGAAATATGAGGATTATAATTTATCACTTGTCTAATCTCATCATATAACTAGCATTTCATAATTTCCATCTAAACAAATTCCACATAACATTCAGGCACCCTATGAGTGCATGATGTTTTTACAATCTGGAGATCAATATATCATGGTGGCATGGGGTAAACTTTTCCCCTTCAATCCAAATGACAATGTGCGTGGTGAACCACTCCAACATTACCATGCATGGGTGCTTGTGGATGACTTTATTGTAGAGTATGGTGATGTCTGTTTACCAGTGTCGATCCTACAGAGACCAACACTACATTCTACACAAACTACGATAGTGCAGTGGCCAGTTCGATTAGTCAAACTCTCTGGGCATGTAATCACTCTTAATAATTGCTCTAAAACTATTGATATACCACCTTGAAAATATATATTTTAATAGTTAAAAGGGAAAATTACATCCCTCACCCATGACGTTTGGTGAAATTACACACCCCACCCATGTGTTTCAAAACTACTTTCCCCATCCATGTGGTTTCCCCTTTTTATATCCGATAACTTTTCTATTATTTGTTCAACTTAAGAGATGCTTAAGAGACCAACACTACATTCTACACAAACTACGATAGTGCAGTGGCCAGTTCGATTAGTCAAACTCTCTGGGCATGTAATCACTCTTAATAATTACTCTAAAACTATTTATACCACCTTGAATATATATATTTTAATAGTTAAAAGGGAAAATTACATCCCCCACCCATGACGTTTGGTGAAATTACACACCCCACCCATGTGGTTTCAAAACTACTTTCCTATCCATGTGGTTTCCCCTTTTTTATATCTGATAACTTTTCTATTATTTGTTCAACTTAAGAGATGCTTAAATATTGTCCAAAGTTGATGAAACTTTACACGGATGATGCTAAAGTGTTATATTTTGATCCAACATGAAATCTAAAGTTTTTTAATCTCATATGTGATCTATGAGACCCAATAAAATATATGACATATGAACGTGTGTTAATTGGGTCCCACATATTACATGTGAGCTCTAAAAACATCGAATTTGGCATTAAACCAAAATATAACACTTTAGCATCATCCATATAAAGTTTCACCAATGTTGGACAACATTTAAGCATCTCTTAAGTTGAATAAAAAATTGATAAGTAGCCGGATGTAAAAAGAAGAAACCAAATGGGTGGGGAAAGTAATTTTTGAAACCATGTGGGTGAGGTGTGTAATTTCATCAAATGTCATGGGTGGTGGATGTAATTTTCCATAATTAATATCTTGGGAAATGAGCTGACCAAAATTTGATAAGAGAAACGGAAAAAGTATTGCAGCACCAGTTCAGTCGAAGGCATCCATCAATTTCATGGTTAGAGCTGATTTGGTAGAGCAAATGATATTGGTTGGCTTGTCAACTAATATGACATTTTTGCAATCGGCGTTGATGCTGACATCACCTCACAGTGATTCGATCACTGTGGAGTATGACTAAATAATATTTCACTATCAAGCTGTAGCATGACAAGCACATCAATTTGAGATATGTATGTCCGATTTCGCAGAAGCATTCCAGAGGGATTAGTTAAATGTGTCAATCATCAAGTCAGCCGTCATGTGAGTGACTACTACCTTTTATTATTTGAATGCATGGATCGATTCTGAATTAGTTGTTTGAATAAAAAGTAAATTGCTGATGTTGTTGTCTTTATGGTGCAGGCATGTGCATAATAAGGCGCTCGAAGCCTACCAAAAATGACAGATTTAGATTCATGTGTCCTGCTATGTGCTTCGAAACAACCATGACAAGTGGCATTCAAGGCCTTATGAAATATATATGACAAATTCCATCTATCGATGTACCAACAAGTCATTTATTATGTTATTGGGCTATTTCTCTCAGTATAATCTATTTATAAATTGTGCGAGTTGTATAATGGTTTCAATATTATTGTAATTTATGAACATTCAATACTAGTCATTGCTTGTTGAAGCATCCAATAATCCAATAGTTTGACTCACATAGTAAGAGTGCCAAGAAACCAAGAATCTTAACATCGATATTAAGGTGAGTTTGTTATCTTAAATAACATTTGTTATTACTTAGTAATAGTGTTTCAAAACTTCCAGTGTAACTCGTGTATTCAAAACTATATGTTTGATGTATATAGTTCCATGAGAGCTGCATTCATGTCAATGGAAAGACAAATGAAGAATACAATTCCTTGGAACCTAGTCAAGGTATTCTTAATTACTTAATTTACGTGATAATGTCAATACTAATTTATAATGTTGATAGTACACCTGCAAGAATAGTTGTAAATAAGTGTGTATGTATAGTGTCCAGTGCAGCCTAGGGGTTCGGAATGTGGATACTATGTCATGAGATTTATGCATGCCATAGTACATCAACCCTTTTACCAGAATATTGGGTAGATGGGGTATATACATAACATTTTTTTGAAAGTTTTGGTTTATGTCTTTACATGTTGATAGACTTGTAGTTTCTAGGAATAATGTTCCTTTTCTCTTTTTTTCAAGGCTTACGAACAATTACTCGAAGGTGGTCAATATGAAGATCCTCAAATAGTTGATATGCTTGAGGAATGGTCGGAGTTCGATTTCACGAATTTACTCACTTGTTGATGATGAAGTTGTATGGAGTAGTTTTTGGATAATGTAGTTGTAATTCAATGCGTTTGTGGATGATGCAATGGTAGATTATGAAATCTATTTTGGTTATTCATTGTAATGCAAGTGTTTTTTTTGTTTTGGTTGGTTCCTATACTTCCAAAGTATGATGCGCCGTTGATGTAGGCCAATTCTAAAGCTCTATTAATGTGTACTGGAGCGCCCCATTGTGGTGGCAGCTATACTATACCCTTATATAGGTCTGCCTGAATCATTTGGTGCATTGTGGTGAATATATAAGCCAAAATGGTAAAAACAAAAAAGAAGGGCTATTTTGGTGGTTCTTAGCAAAGAACCGTTGAAATAGGTAAAAACCGTTGAGATAGACCCTGGGTCAGTCCGTGGTCGGTCGATTCCAGAAACCGCTGAGATAGATATGTTCTGGGTCAGTTTGTGGTCGGTCCCTGGGTTGGTTGATTCCCGAATGCTTTCTGGAATTGACCGAACCATGGACTGACCCAGTGTCTATCTCGGCGGTTGTAAACTAAAACTATCGAGATAGATGTGTTTAGCTATTGATTTTAGCAAGCACCTATCTTAGCGGTTTGTTTTAGAACCGTCGAGATAGGTCTACCTATGTCGATGATTCACAACCGCTAAAATAGGCCCATAAAAACTACCGTAATAAGCCTTTTTTCTATTAGTGGAACCAGGTGCAGGAGCGGGTGCTTATTCCAGTGAGTCAGCAGAGAGGACGAAGAGGAGGAAGCTGGCTTCCTACAGGCATACAATGTCCATCATTATAGATGGTGTCTGGCGGAGAAAACAAAGACAGAAGTGAGGTTTTTCTCTAGCCAAAGGGAGTGTTTAAATTTCGCATTTTCCTATTTGGCCATTTGTTGGTTAGCTTCAAAATTTATCAATGATACACATTAACATATTATTACAAGACAAAGGACAAAACATGTTAAAAATTAATGTGTAATATAAATAAAGATATAGGCAAACTAATAACTAAAAAAGGGAAAGTGACAAGCAATCCTGCATAGCATGTGCAAATAAAGAACGTTATGTTCTCCAAAGCAAAAATAGCACTTTATTTATAAGGGTAACTTTTATTGCCCTAATAGATCAATAACTTACCACGTTGAACTATTAAGCGAATAAACAACCGTCCTTAGGGTTTCCTCTAAAGACATGCCTGTTAGACTGTGGCGATGACCTATTTCACTTATCCTATTTGACATGATCTATGAGGGCAACTAAAGTCATCTTATTTGACTAAACCAAAGGAAGCAGTAAGTTTGTTGTTTTTGATTGATTATTAACAGGGGCAAATTACTAGAGCTGTCCTCTTTGTTTCTGGTCAACGGGGACGAGGTTAGTACCTCGCCCTCTTTGATTACAGTCAAAGAGGGTGACACTTGACCTCACCCTCTTTGGTCGTAACTCTCACTAGACTTTGATTACATTCTATGGTCATGACTTGGTAAGTCACCGCCTTTGATTGCATTCTATGGCGACGAGCTCAGTTAGTCGCCCTCTTTGACTTCTTTCAATGGTGACAAGTAGTATTGGTCACCCTGTTTGATTTTCTACCAAGGAGATTTTTGTTACCCTTGCTGATTTTTTTACAAAAAAATAAAATCACATTGAAGAACCTTCAGCATTTTTTATTTTGTGCAAGATGAGGATGTCACGAGAGATTTAACAAAGCATCATTCTGCCCATTACAGGTTCTATCCAGGTTAACTATTACATCAATTTATAGAAAGAAAACCACATTTCATTAACATCTGATTCTGAGCGGTTTCCTTGGTAAAGTGATAAACATGGATTAGCTTGTCATGCGGACCACGATTCTTCAAAGAGATCGTTTGACGGTTTAGGCACATCAAAAAATTCATCACTAGCATCGTTTGTTGATCATGGTGAAAATCAAGAATAACCTCGATTGGATTTTTCCAGAGAGGAATTGAATTTCCTTTCTTTGGTTTCAATAATGAAGAATCGTACATAATAGGATGAAGGAGATAGTACAAATATGTGGGAATGAAATGACTGGGGATAAGGAACCGGTTCAGTGAACCGGTTCCGATATTACAAGAAGAGAAAATTACACATGTTCCCTATAATACAATCTATGCAGAATAAGGAATACAATGTAATATACATGTAACGTACACATCTTCTCTAATACCCCCCCCCCAAAAGGTACAACTTGTACCATGGTCAAGGTGTGCCTTTTGCCTTCTCAACATTGTGTCTGGACAGCTTCGTGGGCGTCACTTCAACCTGGGCTAACCTGTTCCTGCATACCAAAAGGTTTAAACAGAGCATAATAGTTCTTTCCTGACAGAGTTTTTGTCATTATATCAGCTAATTGATGCATAGAAGGAACATAACGAACCTGTATAAGACCCTCCTACAATTTTTCACGCAAAAAATGACAATCTATTTTGATGTATTTTGTGCAATCGTGAGAGACGGGGTTTTTGGCTATGTGTATTGCTGCGAGATTGTCACAGTTTAGAGGAATGAGAGTGATGTTAATTAATCCTAACTCAGCTAGTAACCTACTTAGCCAGCCTAGCTCACTAGTTACTTGCCGCATGGCTTTATATTCTGCTTCAGCAGAGGATAGTGAAACAGAAACCTGTTTCTTAGATTTCCAGCTAAGAGGAGATCCACCTAAGAGAATGTAATAGCCTGAAATAGATGATGGGACACGAGGCCCGATCAGAGTGACAATATGCTTGAAGCTGAAAGTCATTTTTGTTGTTAAAAAATAAACCGAAACCCAGGGTTCCCTTTATGTATGACAATGTGTGGTATGCCGCCTTTAAGTGTTCAGTCGTGGGGGATTTGAGGAATTGACTGAGATACTGTACAAGATAAGCTATATCAGGTCTAGTGTTCGTAAGGAAATTGAGTTTTCCTACTAGACATCTATAGATGGTGGGATTTTCAAGAGTGGAACCAGAATCTTTGAGGAGTTTCAGGTTCATTGGTAGAGGAGAGATGGATGTTCTGCAGTTCTCCATTTGGAAATCTTTTAGAATCTGATTTGTGTATTTTTGTTGTGACATAATCATGCCCTCTTTTGTTTCTAGGAATTCCATGCCTAGAAAATAATTTAGTCTTCCAAGGTTCTTTATTTTAAACTCTTTGTTTAACTATTCCTTAAGGGTTTCAACTTCCTTCACATCATTTCCCATAACCAAGATGTCATCCACGTAAATTCCTAGGAAGGTTGTGCTGTTTTTCTTATTTTTAACGAAGAGTGGGTAGTCATTTTGAGAATGATGGAAACCTAAATTCCTTAAGAAGTTTGCAAGTCTTTCATACCATTGTCTAGAGACTTGTTTGAGCCCATAGATGTATTTATGAAGTTTGCAAACTTTGTTGTCTCCGTGGACCTTTAAACCTTCTGGGATTTTCATGTAAACTTTCTCATGGAGATCTCCATGGAGGAATGCATTGTTCACATCAGTGGGTCTAAAATCCATCCTTTTTTAATGGCAATTATGATAGGGGCACGGATGGTTGTGAGTTTCACGATGGGAGAGGAAGTCTCCTCGTAGTCACGACCATAAATCTGTGTGAACCCTCTAACCACTAGTCTAGCTTTGAACCTCTCGAGCCTACCATCAGATTTGAATTTTGTTTTGTAGACCCACTTGCAAGTGATGACCTTTTTCCTTTGGGTAGGTCCACAATAGACCAAGTGTTATTTTGTTTGGGAGCCTCGAATTTTTCGGTCATGGCTTTAACCCATCTCGGGTCTTAGCTAGCTGATTCGTAGTTGATGGGTTCATCTAGGCTATGAAGTCGATCAAGGAAAGTGTGGGCATTTTGATGTAGAGAGCAAGAGAGAATGGTGTGATTTGGAATGTAATCTGTTAGACTGTTGGGTGCAGAAAGGGTAGAATTGTTTTGATTTCCTTGATCAATTCTTGAAGCCAGAATGGTTGAAAAAAGGTCTTTGGTTTTTGAAGTAGCATTACAAATTTAGTCATTATACTTTGAAGGTGGTTTGTGAACACTAGTAGATTGTCTGAGATTGATTTCTTGAGTGGGTGTTTGTTCATGTTCTGATAATTGATCTTTGGCTTCATCTGTTGGGCCAGTTTCAGTTTCAAGTTCAGGAGGTTGATCTGTTTCTGTGTGTTGGACCGTTTCTATATTTTTGTTTTTGGAACTGCTATTTCACTTTTAATCTAAAAGGGGTTTTCTGGCTCTTGTTCCCTAGTTGTTATAGTGTTTTTCCATTCATTGTCTTTCAGAGGAAATATATTCTCAAAGAAACTTATGTCACGACTGGTTTTAACAAGATTCTGATCTAGGGACAGAACTCTATACCCTTTAGAGTTTTTGCAGTCCCCAAGATAAATACATGTGTGGGATCTGGTGTCAAGTTTTCCTCTGTGGGGATCTATATTGGTTGTGTAACAAAGGCAACCAAAACTTTTCAGATCATTGTAGTTTGTTTTGGCCCCATAAAGTTTTTCGAATGGGGTTAAGTTTTGAATGGCTTTGGTTGGGATTCTGTTTATGATAAGTGCAGCAGGTTGTACACAGAACCCCCAATAGATATCACTTAATCCAGATTGAAAAAGAAGGGCTCTAGCAACTTCCATGATGTGGCCTTGTTTTCTCTCCACCACCCCACCTTTTGTTGGGGTGTGTGAGGGCAACTCTTTTGATGTATTATTCCCTTTGTTTTGAAAAATTCAGTTCCCCAATTCAAATGCATTGTCACTTCTAAGGATTTTTACATGTTTTTCCATCTTGTTTTTCAGCAAGTGTAATGAAGTCTTTTATTTGTTTCATCCCTTCTGATTTTTGTTTAAGCAATTTAACCCAAGTACCTCTACTATATCATCCACGATTGTTAGGAAGTATTTAAAACCCTCTAATGTCTTTGACCTCATGGGACTGCATATGCCAACATGAAGCATTTCAAATGGCTTTGTGGTTTTTATGGATGATTTAGGAATTTCTTTCTTTTACTCTTTGCCTTAAAACAGACAGTACATGGGAGAATGGAAAAACTTTCAGCAGCGACATTCTTTACATTTATTCCAGGAATTTCACATATCTTTTTCAAAGGAACGTGTCCCAATCTGTTGCCAAGTCCGGTCCCAAGGTCGGTCCATTCCAGTAGGTTTCAGACGGGAAAATTTTCTGGTCCGACCGACCTTGCAAGTCCGGTCCCAAGGTCGGTCCATTCCAGAAGGTTTCCGTCTCTGTAATTCTGGGCTCGACCGACCTTGCAGGTTCGGTCCCAAGGTCGGTCCGGCCCAGTACTTCAGTTTTAAAATCCGTTTTCAGTTCCCTTCTTTACCCATTGCTTCCCCAATCTTCCTACATGTAACCCTACATGTTTTAGTGCCATTTGGGCTCCCTAAAATACCTTAATTCATCCCCCAACTCCATTACTAAATCCATCATTCAACTTACACAATTTCTTCACTTCTTTTCCAACACATGTAACAGTTTTTGTTTTACTTATGCTACAGATTTTTAAACCAACTCCTACCATCCAATATTTCTTCTACCAACACCACTTCTAACATCCCCAAATACATTTCCAAGCAAACACACTACCTATACCCAAGTCCAACATTCATTTCACTAAGTCTTGTACTCCAATTCTTCTTAATTCCTCCAATGAAATCCAATGCCTCTTGCTACAGATTTTATGCTCTTTTATTCACATACTACTACCACCATTCCATGGTCATCAACCACTTCTACTATCCCAATACACACCTTGGTTCTCCCATTCACCAAGTCATTCCTAATTGTACAACTCCTACCAAAATTTTGCCATAGTTTACCTACAATTCTAACTTCTCCATATACATACTTTTCCATCAATTCATTCCTAATCTAGCCACACCCATACAAGGGTCCTACCAGCACCCAAGCAAATATATATTCATCGATAATTCCTCAATCCTCAATTCCAATACACATACACATTACATTTGGCTCCCAAGCCTACAATTCAAATACTTGCCCATAAATACTCAAACTTCCACAAACTACAATGCTAGTACAATAGTTTAGGTCCTTTTATTTGTTTACCCATTCCCATTACACTAATACATTAAATTAAGCATTGAGAAGGAGCTCTTACCTTGAGCTTATATTTTCCTTCCTCCTTTTCCAATCCTCCTCTTCCTCTCTTTCTTGTACCAATCGGTCAAATGGGTATGGAGTTGTCAAACTTCATCCCAACACCCAAGAAATACAAAAATGCATTTTAATTATCCTTCTAAACCCTTAAATAATTCTAACTCAATTAAAAGGGCTTAGTGCACAAGTTAGGGTTTTACCTTTTGGATCTTTGAGAGGGATTCTCACCCTTGAATCAAGAAGGGAGTTACTCCACCATTGGAGGGTTGAAACAATGCTCCAAAGGAAGAGAAAAACAAGGTAAGAGAGAGAGAGGCAAAATCGGCCATACCAAGGAGATGGAGAAAAGTGAGGTCTTTCATGGAGATTTTTACCTTGTTTGAAAGAGGAGACTCCAAGCTTCACAATGGTGTGCTTTTCTCTCCAAATGGGGAAAACCCATGGAGATGAAGTTGGTCATTTCCGGATTTTGAAAAGATAGACTTGAAGAGGGGAGTTCAAATATGTATTTTATTTTACATTTGGAGCTCAAATGGAGTTAGAGCATGGAGAGAAAGAAGAGAAGCCATGGATGGTGTTGGAGCTTCTCAAAAATCGCCAGCAAGGGGGTGAGGGAGTTGCAGTCGGCTGGGAAGGAGGAGAAGGAAAGAGAGAGAGAGGAAAAGAAAATAAGGAGGAGATAGAGTCCCCCTTTACTTTTGTACTTTTTACTTTTTGCTTTTTGATTTACTTATTTGTTACTTGTGTGTGTGTGAGAGGGTGGGGTTAATTAACCCATTAAAACCAGCCCCCACATGTACTACTAGTTGGAGCGTTTTTCGTCTTTTACAGAAAATGCTCGTTATTTTACCCGTTTCGGTACTGTTCACTAACCGGGCCCGTTTTCCGGAATTTTCTCGTTTCTTTATTTTATTGCTTATTAAGCTTCCGTTAGTGCTTAATAATAGTTATTTATTGACTTATAATTTTTACGGGTTCGTTTGACCACTTAAAATCACGTTTTCAAGTTTTCTCGAAACACGTGCGCTAAGGCTCTATTAGCGTTTTAATACCTTATTTGGACCCGTTTTCTTTGGGAATCATTCCCGTATACTAATTAGGCATGCATAAGACTTAGGAATCCTTATGATACTATAACCGAGGTCTCATACCTCCTATGGTTATTTAACGCTTATTTTAGCGTTTTCCGCTTTCTAAGCGTTTTTCTCATTTCTTTTGGATTTATTTTCCTTACCAAAATTATTTAGGCACTATTAGGCCCTTAAATACCATATTAAAATATTCTAATCACCATATTTAAGTTCAGGGTATTTCAATCTACCCCCCTTAAAGAACTTTCCCTCAAAGTTGGTGAATCTAATATTGTTACTTGTATAAATACTCTATGCTAAGGTTATGACCTCTACATATAACTTGTCAAACTCCAAATGTCTGACATGATGCATACTAAACATCCAAACAGCATGTCACTGCATGCATAGCAATAAAAAATATCCGTTTTACTTCTCTCCAAGGGGGTCCATCCGCAGACAATTAGGTACCATCCTCCCCCAAGTCGAGTGATCCCTCAGGTACCGGTCACGTTTGAACACTTACGCTTTTGGTTCACGGCCATCATGACTTGAGCACTTACACTTCCTGGCTCTACGGTCCTTTGGTTCAGAATAATTTCATTTGCACATATAGAGATCCTCAGGCACTTACTCATACTTACTTACTCATACTTACACATACTTACTCATACTTACTCGGGACTACGCTGCCCCAGTGCCCTTGGAAAAATACAAAACACACATTGTCACAGTACGATCGGTGTAGTGGTTTCAAAACTAATCAACACTCTCACCGACTCAAAACTAGCTTCTCCTCCTATGGTTTCGACCGGATACCCGTGCCTAGGCATGAAGGGTCCACTAGCGCCCGTGGAAGCGGTTTCAAAACCGATCCTTATTCTCGAGTTTGAAGAAACATTGTACCAAATTAGTTTTGGAAATTCATTTTGAAAACTTGCATACATCTCCCAAATACCATTTATGATTATATACCTATTACTAGTGTTATTTCTGTGGCCACTTAAGGGGAGCTTCCAAAGTCCTTCAACCCCAATGTGATCATCATTGGTGTTGAATTATCCTTCCACCCCGATTTGTGTTCGGTTTCCCTTGATCGCTAGCAAATCAAGTTCCACTTCCCACCTCCATTCAAACAGACAGCTCGTCAAACATTATTTCGTTTTCTATCTTTTTAATTTTGCTACTCATAATCACACACATACATTTTCCAATTTATATGATTCACTTACTTACTTACTGATCATCTCATCAATTATTACTGCATCATCTCCAACTACTATACTTAAGAAATTCATGGGTAATATCCCATTAATTTACTATACTCCAATTTATACTCATAAAATACATCGGTTTTATACCGATTTATACTCATTACATACATCGGTTCCACCGATTTATACTCCTCAAGTCTCCCATACGTACTCATTCCTCATACTATTACCAATGGGGTTCTCATTCCCCTGGAGTTTCTCTACTCCTTTTTCCTATACTTATTTCTCAAATACCTGCAATTACACGATGAGTGAATACAAATGTTTATGTAACATAAGTAATCAACCATCAAAATGAATTCGCTTGCGCTATGTGAATTGTCGTTACGCACCTATCACGTAAAACGTACATTTCGCGGTTTTCGCTCTACCCCCCTTAAAAGGGATTACACCCGTCAACTCTACCATGTGTCATATTGGACATTGGTCGAAGGCATTCAACCGTCATGGTGTGGTTTCGTTTCCATGCGGTCTATTATACAATGTTTTTCTTGATCAATGGGTCTTAACCGTATTACCGGTTAGTCCCTACATCAATTTTCATCGGAGTTCACTCACTCTTAACCGGGTTCGGTTCTAGCCTTAGAGGCTTCAAGGTAGTGATGATTAACCTTTTATTCACTAGGGTATTTTCACTTGGAATTCTGGGCCCACTAGCTTCTGCTGCGTGACCCTGATAACTTGGGTTATTCGCCCATCTTGTTATCCTTAATGTGTTACACATCACCCTTTTATCCTCTTATTGTGGAATAAGGTTTATTCCATGAGGCGTGGTGTTCTTTTACCGTGTACAAACTCAATGAGTTTTAGATTCATAACCAGCTCTTTGGGAATCTATATTCATACTGTTGTGTATTATAGTGATCATTCACTTGGTTCCTCCGACTTATTGTCGGTTGAGGTTGAGCCACTACTAGTTGTAGTGCTTCCTCTGTTGTTAGTGATTCTGATTCTGCTTAATATTTTGTTTGGTACATTGTTCTTTTTTGTGTGACCTTGCATTTCTATGCGTCGGTCCTTGTGACTTTCTTAGTCTCCTTCCACCTTTATTCCAATGGATTCACATCTTATGAATTGTTGGTGTTTCACACTCCCCGTGCTTCTTTGGCCTTAGGCCGCACGGTTTTTGTTTCTAAGCTTCTGCTTAGCTCGCTTATGCCAAGTTCATTGGTGAAGGAAAAATTTACCACTACTACATTTCCATATTCTAGCTATCCCACTAGATCATTAACTGCACAGTTCAATACCAAAACACTCAGTCCTACAGAGTGCAAGCGTAAACTCTTGGCGTAACTCTCTTATGAGATCGCAATAGGAATGATCGTTACTCTTTCAGGTGGTGCTTCATTATTTGGTGCAGACTTCTGGCTTGTTGCCCGTTCTGTCTACCATCTTGTATTAACAACTTCATAGTATTGGTGGTATTTTCCCACACATCGGTCGCCTGTTGCGCACCATGTTCTTACTGATTCTACAGTATTGGTTTACATGGCCTCCGCTGTTGCTAGCTTCAGCTCATGCATTTCCACCAGCATGGTTCGGTGTCTATACTTCTGAGCTCTTTGAGCGTCATTTACTTATACCTTATGTTCCCCCATACCTTGTTCCTTTTGAACCGATTACTTCTTGGTTGTCAACATTGCCATTTAAGCTTATTTGACATCGCTTGGCAGTAATTGTTTGCTCAAGCTTCACTATATTAGTAGTTCTGGAAGGGATATATTTTTCAGACATTTATCGCTGGAATCCTCCCTTGGGATCTGTATGTTCACCGCTCTTGCGGTATCACAATAACGAGGGGTATGCTTTCTCGTTAGTTATTTAACTATCTCACTGGTGCCGTTCTTGGCAACTCTTCATACCGTTCACATTGGTTTTTACGGCTTTGGGTTGCGTCCTGTAGTAGGTTTATGGCATACTAGCCATGTTGCCTAGAGCTCTGCTCATCTTAGGCGTTTCACAAGCTTTTCTCTTCTTTATACCTTCAATTGGTTTGGAGGTAAGTAATTTGATGTTGATTGTTGTCATTGTTAATTTAGGGTATCCCCTAGTGAGTGGGATCCCTTCGGTGTTCTAACCGGGTGTCCAATCTAGCTCTTGTACTTTTATCACGCTTCCAACACCCTTCAAGGACTGCTCCTGGGTGTTGTTGAGTGGTGCCATTATATCTGGCTGATATTTAAGAGTGCGTTTAGTCTGCTATCCTTCCTCGCGGTTCTGGATCTGAGTTATCCATTAAGGGTTATAGCGTCTCCCGTTCTTAGGGTTGACCATTGCTGTTTTCCTTATGTTATAACGGATTTGATATTCCTTCCGGTGATGAATGGTATTTCTCGGTACCTTATGTGATCACACTGTGTGTTTGTGGTAGTTGTCCTGGGAATTCCATCCCGTTCATTGAACACTGATGTGTTAATATTAGGCATTTGTCTTAGAATGTTAGACTGGGTATTCCTTCCAGTTATCATGCTTTATTTCGGTATCTTCGAGACATATTCAATGTCTTGTTCTTGTTAGTGCTTCTCGCACTTTTAACTCTCAATCACTCTCCTAGAGTGAGTTCTTGACTCCTTAGCTTGTAAGCTTATATGAGTTCCCTTCTTGCTCATTTGAGCCATCTTACTGTTCTGGTTTGAGTTTACTTATGGTCCGTAGAACGGAGCTGACTACTTCCCGTGTTTCGTACCTACATGTATACATACGTGGGGTACCTGCTGGTACGTTACCACTTACCTAACTATCTGTCAGGCCGCAAGCTCCTCAGAGTGTGGTCGTCCCACATCCCGTAATTAGGTACACTCGTAGTGTTCGTCATACGCCTAGGTGAAGTATTCTATTGTCAACTCCCCTTGTATCATTCTATGATACTCACCGTAAATCCGTTAGTTTCGGTTTTAAAAATCCAAGGTTTAGAAGAAGGGGTTTGTGGTTTTTTGAAAGAAAAATTCGGGTTTTGACATAACAGTTCAGTGTTAAAAGGAATTCTTCATGGCGTTGCCATGATTGAGGTCTTGACCAAGTTCAGCGTCTTGCTGACCGGTATACTCTTATACAATGATCGGGCCGTTAGGCCTTTCCAAGGTTTTATTATTTAGATACTTAGGATTGGTGATCCTGTAGTTGCTCCATTTGTCATAGTGGTACTTTAGCAAGTAACTGTAGGTTGTTAAAAGCCTTCCAACCATCCTGTAGTTGCTGCACTTGCCCTGGGCAAGTGCGCGTTAGGTTGTTTTTTGGTTAACGTTTACCGGTTACGGTATCGTTTCCATCCATATTTGGTGGTCTTATTAGATCTTCCTTTGATCTTTTAATCTTGGTGATCAATCTCCTGAGTTGGCTCTCAGTGTACTTGACATGGTTGTCGTCAATTCGGGTGTTTCACACCTTCACTGTGGTTAACGAGACTTGACTTATCCTTAGGAACCACATCGTACTACTATAGGTGTATGTTTTATAATACTTTCATTGTCATCTGAACTTTGTTGTTCGGTTATTACGGCCCCTTGGAGTGTAGGTTTGGTATTAGTCCAACCTCGACTAATTCCTTAGTCGGTTTATATAATGTTGTTGGTATTATTAAACATTACAGTCCGTAGGCTCTCTTGTCTCGGGCTTTATTACTCTTTCTTCCTTGCTCCCTTGTACGGTTGTGCTCCTCTTCTTGTTGGCTACTCATGGTCCTCGCGACTGCAGAGCACGTCGCCCCATGGTGCCGTAAATTCCATTATCCTGTGTGTAGGATCTTCGATCTTTTGGTCATTAAATGCGATCATTGTCATTCACCGGGAACCGTCTTCGGACTTCCAGTTCTTGGACTCTACCGTATGACAGGTTCCCTTCTAATAAGGTTTGTCTTTGCAACTGCTAGATCGGTTTTACCCGAGTATGAGAGGTCTTTCCACTCTCTGGCGTTCTTGTCCCACTTTACAACGGGGACGCGGAGGGCGGGTATGGTTATGGTAGGTTTCCGGTTCACCCAGAAGTTCCTAACTAGCATATCTCACACGCTAGCACTCAACCCTTAGCCCTAAGTCTTTAATTCCTAACTCGGTATTCCCTAAACTCGGTATTTCATCCATCAGAGCGATACTTCGCTCTGATACCACTTTTTGTAACACCCCTGCCGCTAATACGTCGTTACTGTACAATTACTTACCTTCGCAGCGGATATTACATACACCAACGGCGGGTGTACAATGCCGTTAGTCACCCACGTGACTAACAAGCGAGTTACAATCCTACATACTATCGGTCTGATGAATATGAACATACCGAGTACTCTACACTATACATTACTTTCCCTGCATACTCACCATAATTCAATTACAACTCCAATACAATACCATACCGAGTCTACTACAATCCTTAATTTACCGATACAGTTTGGACTTCCAAATTCACAATACATTACATATACAATCCCTATTATACAACTACCCACACTTACATAGCAGTCCCCGTCCTACTCTCTCGAACGGTGGCCAGCTTCGAGTACCTGCACACTAAAAACGTTCCCCTAGGGGGTCAGCTTACGCTGAATATGAATTTCGCATATACCGCGTGCTAACCCGGTTACGCCGACTACTTTGGGTCGGATATACTTGGAGTTCATTTTACATGCATACATACATACTCATGCTACACAATACAATCAACATTACCTACATACACATACAAGGTTCAATACTTACCAAGGAAACAATTCGATAGTCAACCGTTTGTATTAGTTATTTATTCCTTACTCTTTCGTTGCGTTACTCACTACTCTGTTCGTACCGTGTTCGATATTCGCTACTCTACTCATACTCACTCCTTACTCTTGCATGCTCATCCCTCCGTGTTCCATACCTTACTCGCACATGATCCTTACTCTGTACTCGCTACTATACTTGTGCATACTCACTACTCAATACTCCACTTACTCATACATATTCAATAATCGGTACTCATTACATACTCATACTCACTTCTTACTCAGTACTAATTACTTTACTCATGCATACGCAATACTCAATACTCATTACTTTGGCCTCTGGCGGAGTCATACACAAGACTCGCCACCGGACCTATAATGCGAGGGCTATACGCTTAGCTCCTCAAATACTCAAATGTCCGTTTTTACCGGACTACTCAAATTCCCAGCACACTTCTCTCAGAGTATATACAATCTCATGGATTAGCCTAGAAGTATCTCTCTCGATAACCTCCACTAGCTTAGGGATTACCACCGTCTCGTATCCTCAGATTTAAGGGTTCCCCCAACGTATCGAATACTCTCATGTTCGGACATTACTTACATCAGTCAGGTCCTCTCATAATGGGTCGACTAATTGCTAAGGGGTTTGGATCCCTCATCATTCTTTACTGCTCTCATGGTTCATGTCTTGCACCAAGATTAATTCCTCTAATAGAGGTTACTTATGTACTTCCACTACCTATTATTTGTGGATTATTCATTTCGGTTCCCCTATCGTTATCGAAGGTTATTACTCCCGTACACTCTCTCACATTTTAGTGAGTTCATCAGTTGCGTTATCGTTCATTGACCCGTTATTTTAGTGCGTTGCTACTATTCCATTAGTTCCCGACATGACTCTTACTACGAGTCGCTACACAACAAGACTCGTCTATGAGTCGGTCTACACACTAAATGAAGCCACACAATCAGTCAAGAAGGGTTAGCTCATACATCATACCACAGACATACAATGAAAGACAATAAACCGTTTTCATGCTTTAGTCTTGATTAGCCGGCATACACACACAAATCAACGTAACTTGGTTAGCATACGGGGCATGAGAAAATCATACCTTTCACTGGAGTTAGCTTTAACCACGTGTTCCCTCATTCCCTGGGTTCACACTTGTTCCACTGATAATGTTCCAACATTATTATTAATACTATGTTCATACGGTACATTAATAATTACTACTCCCGTACTTACTCCGTTATCCCGGTATACTTAAGTTCTCATACTCTCAACTTACTTGATTACTTTTCACACTTGTTTTCCTACTCATATACTTACTTTCTTACCTTTACCTTTTTACGTCTACTACATTATACATATATGTATCATATATATCGATCTATACCCAGTTTTGACTCGTCCTGACCCAGGGTCGGACTCAGGTCGGTCGAAGTCATAAGTTTCGGTAAGGCAAAATTCCAGGCTCGACCGACCTTGCAAGTCCGGTCCCCAAGGTCGGCCATTCCAGTAGGTTTCCAGGTCAAATTTGCCTCGACCGTGCCGTTCAGTCGGTCGTGTTCAATTTTTGGTCTGACGACCTGCATCCGGTCCAAGGTCGGTCAAGGTCGGTACCATTCCAGTAGGTTTACGGTCTTTTTCTCTGACTGCAAGTCCGTCCTTGTCCGGTCCCAGGTCGGTTCCATTCCAGAAGTTTCCGTCCTCTTTCTGTAATTCTAGGCTCGACCGACCTTGCAGGTTCGTCCCAAGGTCGGTCCGGCCAGTACTTCAGTTTTAAAATCCGTTTCAGTTCCCTTCTTTTACCCATTGCTTCCCCAATCTTCCTACATGTAACCCCACATGTTTTAGTGCCATTTGGGCTCCCTAAAATACCTTAATTCATCCCCCAACTCCATTACTAAATCCATCAATTACTTACACAATTTCCTCACTTCTTTTCCAACACATGTAACAGTTTTTGTTTTACTTATGCTATAGATTTTTAAACCAACTCCTACCATCCAATATTTCTTCTACCAACACCACTTCTAACATCCCCAAATACATTTTCAAGCAAACACACTACCTATACCCAAGTCCAACATTCATTTCACTAAGTCTTGTACTCCAATTCTTCTTAATTCCTCCAATGAAATCCAATGCCTCTTGCTACAGATTTTATGCTCTTTTATTCACATACTACTACCACCATTCCATGGTCATCAACCACTTCTACTATCCCAATACACACCTTGGTTCTCCATTCACCAAGTCATTCCTAAATGTACAACTCCTACCAAATTTTGCCATAGTTTACCTACAATTCTAACTTCTCCATATACATACTTTTCCATCAATTCATTCCTAATCTAGCCACACCCATACAAGGTCCTACCAGCACCCAAGCAAATATATATTCATCGATAATTCCTCCATCCTCAATTCCAATACACATACACATTACATTTGGCTCCCAAGCCTACAATAAATACTTGCCCATAAATACTCAAACTTCCACAAACTACAATGCTAGTACAATAGTTTAGGTCCTTTTATTTGTTTACCCATTCCCATTACACTAATGCATTAAATTAAGCATTGAGAAGGAGCTCTTACCTTGAGCTTATATTTCCTTCTTCCTTTTCCAATCCTCCTCTTCCTCTCTTTCTTGTACCAATCAGACAAATGGGTATGGAGTTGTCAAACTCCATCCCAACACCCAAGAAACACAAAAATGCATTTTAATTATCCTTCTAAACCCTTAAATAATTCTAATTCAATTAAAAGGCTTAGTGCACAAGTTAAGGTTTTACCTTTTGGATCTTTGAGAGGGATTCTCACCCTTGAATCAAGAAGGGAGTTACTCCACCATTGGAGGGTTGAAACAATGCTCCAAAGCAAGAGAAAAACAAGGTAAGAGAGAGAGAGAGAGGCAAAATCGGCCATACCAAGGAGATAGAGAAAAGTGAGGTCTTTCATGGAGATTTTTACCTTGTTTGAAAGAGGAGACTCCAAGCTTCACAATGGTGTGCTTTTCTCTCCAAATGGGGAAACCGATGGAGATGAAGTTGCTCATTTCTGGATTTTGAAAAGATAGACTTGAAGAGGGGAGTTCAAATATGTATTTTATTTTACATTTGGTGCTCAAATGGAGCTAGAGCATGGAGAGAAAGAAGAGAAGCCATGGATGGTGTTGGAGCTTCTCAAAAATCGCCAGCAAGGGGAGAGGAGTTGCAGTCGGCTAGGAAGGAGGAGAAGGAATGAGAGAGAGAAAAGAAAATAAGGAGGAGAGAGAGTCCCCCTTTACTTTGTACTTTTTACTTTTTACGTTTTGATTTACTTATTTATTACTTGTGTGTGTGTGAGAGGGTGGGGTTAATTAACCATTAAAACCGGCCCTCACATGTACTACTAGTTGGAGCGTTTTTCGTCTTTTACAGAAAACGCTCGTTATTTTACCCGGTTTCGGTACTGTTCACTAACCGGGCCCGTTTTCGGAATTTTCTCGTTTCTTTTTTTTATTGCTTATTAAGCTTCTGTTAGTGCTTAATAATAGTTATTTATTGACTTATAATTTTTCCGGGTTCGTTTGACCACTTAAAATCACGTTTTCAAGTTTCTCGAAACACGTGCGCTAAGGCTCTATTAGCGTTTTAATACCTTATTTGGACCCGTTTTCTTCGGGAATCATTCCCGTATACTAATTAGGCATGCATAAGCCTTAGGAATCCTTACAATACTATAACCGAGGTCTCATACCTCCTATGGTTATTTAACGCTTATTTTAGCGTTTTCCGCTTTCTAAGCGTTTTTCTCATTTCTTTTGGATTTATTTTCCTTACAAAATTACTTACGCACTATTAGGCCCTTAAATACCATATAAAATATTCTAATCACCATATTTAAGTTCAGGGTATTTCATCTAGGGACCTAAATTTATCTAAGACATCATGCTCAGAAAAGAATTCACACAAACAGACAGATTCTTTTCACTACCAGACATGTAGTCACTCAAAGCCACTAAATCAAGAAAGTACAAGCCATATCACTGTTTCCCAATCCTTTAGGAAACATTTCTTTCACAGTCCTGCAGTAAACAGAAATCCACACAGAAAATAATTTTAACACGTAACTTATCTATCAATCTAGCCACAGAAACCAGGTTAAATTTGAATGAAGGCACGTAACAAACATTCTCAAGGCATTTTACACCAGCAACATTCAAGCAAGCAACACTATCAACTATGTTTTTATGACCATCAGGGAGCGTAATCTGTCTAGGTTGCTTTAATTTCACATAGTCAGTCAAGAAAGCTCCATTACCACTTATGTTTCGGTAGCACCCGAGTCAATATCCACACATTTTCAAGTTTATCGGTATCGAGAAATCTATTAATTGTCAGACATGGAGAAAAAATCAGTATGGTTTTAGGAGTACCTGAGAAGTCGCCAAACTTCCTTTGATCATTCTGACGTTGTTGGAAATAATCCATCAATTGACTCAATTGTTCCGCGCTGAAGCCAGGAACTGGAGATTCATTTGTCTCGTCACCTTTAGCTGAGTTTGCTCTCCTTTCTTCGTCTGCAACAGCCCCCGCCTTGATTTCTCTACTCTTCTTGGCTTCACCTCTTAGGAAACCAACTAGCCACCAATAGTCGCCTTTATAGTGACCAATTTTTCCACAATTCAGGCACTTCGGTGGTTCCTTCTTGCTCGTCGTATTGTTTTTATTCCCAAATTTGTTGTTCGAGCTTCTAGGGTTTCCTGAATCTGTGTTATAGTTAACCGAATTTTTAGGGTTCCCTGAAATCACCCCAAACCGCTGTCGACTTGACCAAAATCTATTTCTTTCTCCGGTTGCAAGTGCGATAGACTGTCCTTCTTCTTGTTTTGACTCGGGGCTTTCTCGCTGTTGTTCTTCTTGTATGACGAGAGCGAAAACCTCTTCAAGACTGGGAGTTTCCTTCATAGCCAAAATTTTGCCTCGTAGACTTGTATAGGACTTGTTTAATCCCATTAAGAAGTGGATTAATTCTTCTTGCTCTTGAAGTTTTGTCTGGATTTCCTCAAACTTGCATCCGCTGCAACAATTGCAACACTCAGTGGGTAGAGCGAGATGATATTCCGCCTAGATTTTACGCAACCTCATAAAATAATCTATGACGTTGTCTTCCCCTTGTTTGAGCGATGCAATCTGATTCTTGATGTTATGCAGTGTCGTTAGGTTTTTCTTTTCAAACCTACGACATAGCCAATCCCAGATGTGCTTCGGGTCTTCATTGTACATAATACTTCTTCCTATACTTGGAGCAAGGGCAGATATGATCCAACTCACCACGAGTGAGTTGACTCGTTCCTAAGTAGCAACTTTCACTGTGTCTTGTTCCTTTGGCCACTTTATCGTCCCGTCAATGAAGCCTAGTTTATTTTTTCACCTTCAAGGTTGTTTGCATACTACATTTCCACGAGAGAAATCCTTGACCGGTGAATTTCGTGACCAAGACTTGGCCAGGTTGTTCAGTGGGTGGACATAGAGCGGGTCGGAGCAGTCGATTGTCGTCGTCGACATCGCTGATGCCTCTGGAGCCTTCCCGGTGTTTTTCTTCGGTAGCTGTGAATCTTTGTCATCGTCACTCATGTTTGTATTCTAGGAATAGATCGCTCTGATACCATGTTGATCGTGGTGGAAATCAAGAATAACCTCGATTGGATTTTTCCAGAGAGGAATTGAATTTCCTTTCTCTGGTTTCAAAAATGAAGAATCGTACAAAATAGGATGAAGAGGATAGTACAGATATGTGGGAATGAAATGACCGGGGATAAGGAACCGGTCAGTGAACCGGGTTCCGATATTATAAGAAGAGAAATTACACATGTTCCCTATAATACAATCTGTGCAGAATAATGAATACAATGTAATATACATGTAACGTACACATCTTCTCTAATATCGTTCATTTCCATAAGGTTTCCAGGTTCTGATGGTGTTAGTTCACACATTCTATCCACTATGTGGTTTTCGTGGCCAGATTGCATTGAGGCATTAATGTCAATGGCTTCACATGTGCAGCTTTGCAGCCATAAACCTTTAGCTAACTCTCCTGAGCTGAAGAGTTATCAGACGAGAAGTCTCCCTACTTAGCTTTGAACAGTTCTTTGAGTGTTGCAAGATGAAATTCTGTCAGTATTCTTTATAAGAAGGCTTATGATCAAACCAATAAATAATGTCGAAAGATCAGAATTCTACCCACAATTCATCCAAGCAAGTGACTTGTTATAGACCTAGCTGACGAAGATATACATATGCGTTCCAAGATTTTCAGTGTATGACCAGCATGTGCTTAAAAACAAATTGTTTTCCTTGGTTCACAAGAGATATTAAATAGCCTCCACCTGTATCAAAAGTGCGATATTCATTTCAGTATCATCCAATGTATATAAAAAACAACCCAGAAAGAACTATTAAACTTAAGCATACATTACTTTTAAGGCAAGCACGAACATAGCCTTTGTTGAAGACATTTCTTGTGATATAAACAGTCGTAGAGGATGACTGTTTTGATTGATGACAAAAACAAAACATTAGGTTAGTCTGCAATAGCTTGTGTGGAAGGAATTTCAGTCACTAGCAGGCATGATCAAAGATATACCATATGTTTCATCATCCTCCCATCTCCAATAATGCCGCACCATAAGTGTGAATGTATATATCTTATATACTCACGGTTTTTGATGTGTGGCAAACCTTATGCTATGTCAGCTATACACTCAGCAAGACAGATTCTGTTAATTATACAGACTCAACAATCACGGTGAGCTTATTTCTCCAATCATTAGGCTGTTATGATTTATTTTTAGGAAATTCTTATTTCTCTCTTATTTAAGTAAATATCTTTTCCAGGAAATTAAGTAAATTTGTTAAGATTATCACACTGATTTAGTATATATATCAGTATAGGTTTGTTATACGGGTATCGCTTTTTCCAGAGAGAAGAGGAGAGGCTTACGCAATATACCCCGGCTCCATATAGTGAGAGTATTCATGATCTTAGGCATCGAGTTTTAGGTTCTAGATTGATTCTCTGAGTGTGATTGTTCAAAGTATTGAACATATCAGGTGAGGAGTTTTTCACACTATTAAAAAGATTAATAGCTGAGTTTTCTTCTGAATCTCCGTCTTGTTCATCTCATACATTCGATCATTAGTTCAGTTCTATACTGACCTTACTGTTAAGCATACTACAAACTTTCAAGTGGTATTAGAGCAGGTTTACATAACGACGAGTCCAACGTTTCAAGGTAGATCGTGAAGATGAGTTCGTACAATGTTAAGGCGTCTAAGTTGACGAAACTGAACTACTCAAAATGGTGTGAGCAAATGGAAGCACAACTGATGTCCGTGGACTACAAGGTGTAGAAAGTCGTCACCAAGGGAGATTTCAAGCCAACTATTATGGTAGATGGACAATCCCAAGATAATCCTAAAGCACAATGGATTGAAGAGGATGAGAAACTCCTGAGTAAGAACAAGCAAACCTTATGTATAATGGTGTCTCAACTATCAGATGAAGATCAAGAAAGAGTTTTAGGAATTCAAACAACAAAAAAAAGTCTAGACTTCCTAAAAATTACGTATCAAGGAACAGAATCCATCATAAAAGCTAAGGAAAAACAATTCAAAAGGGAGTTCAATAATTTTAAGATGGGCAATGGAGAAAGCCTAGCATCTGCTATTGTAAGATTTAACCAGATCTTAATGGAGATCAAGATTGTAGGAGTGTCATTTTCAAATGAACAGACTAATGAAAGGTTCTTGGAATCCCTTACTAAGGATTAGTTGAATTACACATCTATGCTGGAAAAGATGGATAAAGTCTCCTCCGTCTCTTATGAAGAACTGTGTTCTGACTTGATTATGCATGAAAGCAAAATGAAGGACAGACCCATGAAGGTGTATCTATCCAAAGAAAAGACCTCGCACTTGAAGCAAAGAAGGTTTTTGAACCAATCGTTTGGGATTTAGATGATGATGTTGATAATGAAATAAACCTGTTGCCACAGGGGTTAAAACTAATATTGAACAGAAGGAAAGGAGGACATCAAGAAGGAGGTAACAACAACCGACGCGAGACTGACAATAGTAAAATCGAATGCTTTTGATTCCATAAACTGGGACATATGATAAAGGATTGTCCTTTATCATCACAACCACCATAGTATAGAAACCGAGATTCACGTATGGCAGCCGACGTATGGGAGAAGAAGAAGAGGAACCAAAACAAACAGAAAAAGTTGAGGCACACTATTGCATGCCTGCAATTCACTGCTCTCATTCTGATGATCTGCCTATGATGATTCCATGTGTCTGATGGTCGAAGATGAAGAACATCATTCTCTTATGGTAAGTCTTCGAAACCTTGATGTACTGTATGAAGAGTTTACTTTAAGTCAAATATTTGATGCATTGAAAGTAGCTCTTTTAGAAATCAATTCTTTGAAAGATAAACTTAATAAGTCTGTTAAACTTGAAAATCTTTTTAAACAATTAGAATTAGAAATCATCAAGTTGAAAGAGAAAAACAAGGAACTTGCTGCTCAAATAGTGGCCAACTTTCCCAAAGCTCTAGAATCAACTTTTACTCCATCAATTAATAGTAAGCTGAGTAGTATTCCAGAATGGGCAGAAAAGGAAATACAATTACACAAGGCAGACAATGAACGTATTCGTCAAGATAACACTGGTCTTTAGAAACAATGTGATACCCTAGACAGAAGAATTCATATAATGACTTTAGAAAATCCATCATGGTAAACATGAAGAGTCAAACTTAATGACATGGTTCAAAAGCCTAACCAGAATTGTACAGGATTATGTTTTTGTGAAACTAAACCAATTATGCCCAAGATCAAAACCACAAATCAGTATTCACAGGAAATCTACCTCAGTAAAACTCTCTCATAATCACACTCACAGATGTCTAGAGTGTAACTACTTTCATATTCTAAGTCAACATATTAATACGTGTCACATGTTGCAGCACAAGAATGCTTGAATTGCTCGTATCAATACAGATATTGAAATACCCTGAACTTAAATAGGGTTATTAAATTACTATAATATGATATTTGAGGGCCTAATAGTGTCTAATGAATTTTTGTAAAAAGGAATAAATCCAAAAGAAATAAGAAAACGCTTAAAAAGCGAAAAACGCCAAATTGAGCGTTAAGTGACCCTAAGAGAAATACAACCTTAAAAAGGGATTGGATGAATTTTAAAGTCTTAATAAGGCCTAAATAATATGGGAACAATTCCCGAAGAAAACGGATCCATAAAATGAATTAAAAACGCTAATAAAGCTTTAGCGCACGATTTTCGAGAAAACCCGAAAACGTGATTTTAAGTGGTCAAACGAACCCATAAAATTATAGTTCATCAAATAACTATAAATAAACATTAATGGAAGCTTAATAGCCATTAAAATTAAAGAAACAAGACAATTCCGGAAACGGGTTCCGGTTAGTAAATACTGTAAAAAATGAAAGTTGTGGGTGAAAGCATAAATAAGCTAAACTAATGTGTTCCATTTGCAAATAAAAATCAGAAATTGTATTTGTGTGTGTGTGCCTTCGTACCAGCCCCCACACTCTCCCCCTCTTAATTCTTTACTAACTCACTACAAGACAAGAGAGTAAAGTTAAAAAAAAGTACAAAAGTAAAAAACAATAAGGCTCTCTCTCTCCTAACCCTCATTCCCTCTCACGTTTTTTCCCTTGTCTGATTCCTTATTCTTCCTCCAGCCTTGCCATGGCGATTTTACTCTCTTTCTTCAACTCTCTCTCTCTCTCTCTCTCTCCATTGTTGAAGGCTCAAACCTTGTCCAAATCACATAAAATTACACCATTGCACTCTCCTCTCTTTGGGCTTCATTTTCCACCTTTCAAAAACTGAAAAGCTCACACTTCTCCACCATGTATGTAGCTCGTTTTGGAGCTTGAAGACCCCCATTGTGACCCCCTTCATCTCTACATTGTTTCAAGGTAAAAATGGTCTTTAAAGTTCATCTTTTTCCAGCTTTTAATGGCAAAACGAAAATCTGAATGGAGCCTTGCTTTTCCTCTTCTTCTAGCCGATTTTGGTGGATGATTGGGAGCTAGAAATCTCCTCTTTTTGCTGTCCAAAAGTCCCTCTAAGAGCTTAAGGTAAAATCCCCTTGTAAACCCTAACTTGTATTAAGTGATTAGATTAGTTTAAGGATGATTTTCTAAGTAGTTGTGTGTATTGGTATGGGCTGTAGCATTGGAGTGGGAACTCCATTTGAAACTGAGAACAAGAAGGAAAGAAAGGAAAAGAAAGAAGAAAGGAAGAGAAGGGAAAGGAGAAAGAAAAACTAGAAACGACAAGGTAAATGTTCTCACCTTTAGCTAGTTTTGTGTATGGAATTGTAACAGATTTAAAGTACTTAAAATGAGTAATGAATGAGGTTATGAGTAGTAGGTATGTTGGAGTATGATGAGTAAGGTAATGTAGCTGTTTTGGAACTTCTAAAGGATGTTTAAAAGCTTGGGAAAACATTGGGTAATGAGTATGTATGTGCAGGAAAATGTATGTGTAAATTAGTGTGGATTGGTGTTGAAATTGATATGGAAATTTGGTCTAGATTGTGAGCTGAAACCATGTGTGGGCAATGTTAAAAATATAGGGGAACCTCTGCCCAAATTTGTATGGAAATTAGAGGACTTAGATGTGTAAGGAGAGGGAACAACCTAGACAATAACTAGGTGTGTTTGGTAGTAGTGTGAGTGGTAAACCATGTTGAAAACAGATTTGGAAAGGGGCTAAATGATGGGAAGAGCTAGGATGTAAGTAATGGGTTTTGAATGCTAGGAGTAGCATTAGTTGAGGGAGTATGGAATGGTAGAAGTTGGGTTAAAAATCTGTAGCAAATGGGGTGTAAAGACCTTAGGACTTCAAGAAAAAGAGTTAGTGTTTGTAATCTTGGAAAGGGAGATTGGATTTGGGGTTAGGTAGTGCATTGGTCTAGGAATGGATTGGAATGGTAAGATGGAGTTAGAGCAAAATGCAAAGTGCCAAGAGAAGTTTAGGAATGCTGAAGTGTGCAAGATGCAAGAATAGGAATGGAAATTTGTGAATTGAGCAAGAAGTTGAGTAAGGATTAAACCTATGATTTGAAGAGGTTTAGAGCATGTTTTAAGGTGTTTAAATATGTAGGAAACATGTGGAAAGATTGTGGAATGAGTGGGAAAAGATTGGGGTGAATTTGGAGTCCAAATGAGTAAAAAACACTTTTAAAATATGGTCTGTTGTGGACCGCCCCTAGGGACCGCCCCTGTGGGGAGGTCCAGTCGAATTCTGCAGGATAATGTAGTTTCTGTTGTGGACCGCCCCTAAGACCGCCCCAGAGGGGCGGTCCGGACCAGAGAGAAAAATAAAATTTGTTTTAAGGCTTCTAATGACGGGGGATTGAATGGTAATGGTTTTTAGATGATGTTTAGGCCTTGTTTGGTGACTTGTAAAGGTCCTAAGATGTGTAAACAAGTTGGAGAAGTGGTTGAGAAGTTGTGAGTTTAACAACACATGAATGAAACTAAGGAATAATGGGATAACGGGGTTAATCACAGGATTACTAGTCTTACATACAGTAGACCGTAAATTAATGGAGATGTTTGTAATATTATTAGTGGACCAAGAGTAGTAAACCGAGGTAACACGAGGTGACCCGTAAAATAAACCTGGTGTAAGGTATGATTTCCTCATGCTCTGTATCCTAACTTGGTTACCCCGATTTTGTTCTTGTTTGATTGTGTGATCACCTAACAAGATAAATGCACGAATCGGATGGTGTGCACTTAATAGTGCTTGTATCGTATTGTTGTTTGTTGGATTGAATTTTTAAACTAAGTTTGTATAATTCATGAATGGATGAACGGTGAATGATTGTTTGCATTTGATGTATGTGTGTACTGTAGTGCGACTCATAGTTGAGTCTTGTTTGACTAGAGACTCTAAGAATGAGTCATGATGTGAAATAACAAAAGCGAGGTAACCCACGAAAACCATCGATTAATGGACAACGATAAATCAAACTTAAACATTTACCCGAAATGAGAACAAGCGACACACGAGACTAGAGAACATCCTTAATATCAATAGTCGACCTTCTATGCAAGGATGAGACTAAATGTTAGAAAATGAACAAAATTCCTAAGTAATGGGAGTGTAGGGGCGACACGTAAATCGGCAGATACAATGAGATAGGAAAATCTCCTAAGTTGTATGATAGCATCGAGGGGGATGCGGCTGACTGATATATATATATATATATATATATATCTATATATATATGTAGTACATGGAGTATCTATTATTACTAACCCGAGAGTTGGGTTAGGGGGTGGGATTGTGATCACGCGTGCAAGGAAGAGGAAGCAACAGAGCGTATGTTTCGAATCCGTGGTCGAACTCCCTTGTTACCGGGGCCGTGTGCCACATAGTGATGCCCTGCGGGGGCGTGTGCCACATAGTGGTGCCCGACTTGAGTAAGACCGGTAGAGCTTGCCCATCTAAAGAGGTAAGCTGGGTATTATGGGATAGGAAAGAGGGAACATGAGAGAATGTTCTAATCCTGTATTGAGATTATAAAAGCCCGGTGGAGAGACTTATATATGTCTCTGCCCGGAGGCCTTTGAGGCTTAACCTAAAATTATTCAAGAGTAGAATAATTAAGAAACTAGATCAGGACCGAGGGTGTAATACCCTGAATTTTTGTAACCCTAATGGAAACCATAGTTCCTTAGGAATTATTAGATAACACCAGGAAACCCTAGTGGTCGGGGATCAACCAAGAAACCCTGGAGAAACCCTAATTTAGAAAGTCCCAGAAAACACTGAAATTTCGGGAAGTTATTTAGAGGTCAATAAGCCTCGGTCAACTGTTGTCAAACCTTGGTCAACCTTGGTCTAAACTCGTCAAACATTGGACAATGGTCAAACCTTGGTCAATGGTCAACTTTGACCATGATGATGCAGTGATGATGCAGTGCTGATGCTGTGATGATGCAGTGATGAGGCAGTGATGATGCAGTGATGAGTTGGCATGACATAATGATGATGTAAGCGTCGAGGTGTCAAGAGATGATTAGTTACACATGGTCCAATCAAGAGAAGCCTTGTGTCACCTTCATTAATGAGGGGAGGTCACACATGGATGGTGGAGATTAATCCAAGCAAAATATCTACGATCCGACGGCTGTAAATGAAGACATCTTCCTTAACCTCCTTACTATGCACTAATTCGTCCTTTCGTAATCATTTTAGGGATAAGCCTTATCCATTCATTAATGAGGGAGGAGACACTCCAAGGGCTGGGATTAGTCTTAGCCAAGTGTCCATCATCCAAGGGGTTACAAAGGATAAGCCTTATCATTATAATCATTACCATTAATTAATGAAAGAAATTAATCTCATTTAAGAGATCACTCACGCCTTTATAAGAAGGAGATAGAATCAGGTTTCCTTCCTGCTCCTTGCACACACCCCCACCACCAGGAGTCTATAGGAGTTGGGGAGGAAGACAACAAACACCATTAGAGAAGGAGAATTCAAGCTAAAAATCAAGAAAAACAAGATTTCAAGAAGGGAGAAGCAGATGGTGACCTTGGGCGAATTGGTTGGTGAAATAAATTGATTCAATTATCTAAGGAACTTGTAAGTTCGTGTCTAGAATGGCAAGGAGAGTCCAGGTAACACTTATGCTCACCATTTCTTTCTTTAAACCCCGATTTTGAGCTTTAACTCTTGTTGATGGTAACTTCCGAACCCTAGCTTCTCTTGAGTTTAAATTTTGACAGCGTTCTTATATAGTTATTACTAGACTAAACTAAAAAATTCAGGCAAAATACATTTGGGAAGTAGGATAATTTCTAGGAAACTTTTAGGAAGGAAAAATGTGTTTTAAGGCTCCATGAGTGATTTCGATGGGATTTTGTTGAGTTTGGTGTGATATTATACCCATATTAACTCATAATAATTGATTATAGGTGGTGGGAACTCGTGGTTAGACATAACAATGCTAGGTTAAGGTGGGAGGGCTTAAATGGTGCTTTAAGCCTTGAGACTTAGTTAAATAGGTTTCCGAATTCATCTTGCCTTGAAATTTTCAGGGTATTCTTATATTTCTAATTTAGATCCATGGTCAACAATTCAGGGTTAAAATCATTTGGGGAGTCATTCGAATTAATAGGAAGTGATTTGGGTTAAAGGTGTGCTTTAAGCTTGTATAAGTGTAATTGTGTGTTGGTTATTGGATTTAATGGTCCATATGGTCATTATAGTCCTAATAAGACTTGTGGTTGAATTTTTAAGAGATGGTGAAGTGTAAAATATATAAGGGAGCCCTGTAAGGTTATATATGTATGCTAAAACTTGGAAAGAAGGAAAATTGTGTTTAAGGTGTGTTTTGGGTGTTTTGTTGCTTGGTTTAGCCTTGAAAGGTTTGGAATGATATTGGTTTGACTATTTATCAGAAAATATGATGTGGATATCTTAACCCCTTTTGTAAGGATGATTGTGTGTAATATTCTTCTGGATGGTTTTGGAAATGATTTTTGAGTTATCCTTGTGTTGAATGTTGATTTATGACTGATAAGAGATTGAGCTGGTTTCTGGTTGAGTGAATGGTATATTCATGGAAGGAGCTTATTATTACACGAATTGTGAAGAATCTATTCAAGAGTTTTACTACTTATTTGATCATGATTTTGAATGTTGGATTGGAAATTGTATTGTGTGTGATACTATGTGATGGTGGACTTGTTGGTTGGTTGGATGGTGATATTGAGAAAGGCTATGGTTAGCCTCATTGAGAAAAGCTATTTGAGCAACTGAATTTTAAGTCATTTTATGGCTTGCCGTATTGGCGACTGATTATTAGACTCCTACCAATGAATTGGGGTCGTCCTATGATACACTCTTTGAGCTATGGTTAGCCTTAGGGGGTGTGCATACTTAAGGACAAAGGGCCAGAGAATTGAGATTTGTGGATTTCACTTTGTGATTCCAGTGGGGTGTTGAGATTTAACCGATTCACGAGGTACGAATGTGATGGTATTCCAAGGGCAGGTAAACTCTTCTGTGTGATATACTCTTATTGCATTCCTCTGATTGTGTGATGATGTTGGATGCTTATTTGTTATGCAAAGAGTTTTAAAGAGAAAATGAATTTTATAGGGTGAGGTAATTGTTACTCAGTTTCGCTGATTTTGTGCAACCCCTTCGTGTGTTTGTTTGGATTTATGGTTGCAGGTGAAGTTAAATCTTTGTGTGATATTGCTCTTGAGCTTGGGACAAGGGAACGCGCAGACATAGCAAGGAATTTTATTTATTTGTAAGTGGCAAACTCCTTGGAGCATGTTCCGGGAGTTAGGTTTTAGGTGGATTAGCCTTAGCATCCACACTAGTTTGTGTGGGTGTGGCGGTAGCACTCCGGTTTGGCTTAGGTGTTATTTAGTCTTCCGCTGTAAAATATTGTAGAAAGTTGTACAAAAAAATAAATTAGGGTGTGAAAACTGGGGTGTTACAGAGTGCTATCAGAGCAGGTTTGGTCTTTAGGGAGCTTTGGATGAGTTAAGATTAAATCTAGGCTTAAAAATTTGACATGTCGTGGGGATGGGAATTGTGTTTGTGTCTTGTTACCTATTTGTTTGATTGTTTGGAATTAGTTGTGATCGCAGATAAAATTGGGGCTATACTAGGATAATACTGGAACTTGTTTAATTATGCAATTGCTTGAATCTGACGTGGAAGGTTGACCTTGATCCTGGTCAGATCAAGGGAAACTGAACACAAATTGAGGTGGAAGGATAGTTCAACACTGGCACTGACCATGACAGGGTTGGAGGATTCCTGAAGCTTCCTGTAAGTGATCACGAAAAATTAGATCAGAGTAGCGCAGTGGAAGCGTGATTGGAGTAAGACGTAGGTGTTGATTAGTGGTGAAATAATTGAGGATAGTTTAGTATTAATATCTGAGATTGATGCAATAGGACACTTAAAGTGTTTGGCATGTTTAATTGATCTAAATTATTATCTTATTGCCATGTGGTGAATTATAGGAAGTAGATGGATTGTTATTTTACGTAGTGAATGTTGTCACTTTAAGTGGTGAATTATTTGTGGTGGTTGAGAATCATTGTGTTGCTATGTGGATATAATGCGTATAGTGGAGAAATAATGTTGATAAGTCTTATTGTTATGTTGTGACTGTGAGGTGAGTTCAAGCTCCGGGGACGAAGCTTTGTTTAACGGGGGGAATGTAATACCCTGAATTTTTGTAACCCTAATGGAAACCATAGTTCCTTAGGAATTATTAGATAACACCAGGAAACCCTAGTGGTCGGGGATCAACCAAGAAACCCTGGAGAAACCCTAATTTAGAAAGTCCCAGAAAACACTGAAATTTCGGGAAGTTATTTAGAGGTCAATAAGCCCGGTCAACTGTGGTCAAACCTTGGTCTAACCTCGGTCAAACATTGGACAATGGTCAAACCTTGGTCAATGGTCAACTTTGACCATGATGATGCAGTGATGATGCAGTGGATGATGTTGGCATGACATAATGATGATGTAAGCGTCGAGGTGTCAAGAGATGATTAGTTACACATGGTCCAATCAAGAGAAGCCTTGTGTCACCTTCATTAATGAGGGGAGGTCACAAATGGATGGTGGAGATTAATCCAAGCAAAATATCTACGATCCGACGGCTGTAAATGAAGACATCTTCCTTAACCTCCTTACTATGCACTAATTCGTCCTTTTGTAATCATTTTAGGGATAAGCCTTATCCATTCATTAATGAGGGAGGAGACACTCCCAGGGCTGGGATTAGTCTTAGCCAAGTGTCCATCATCCAAGGGGTTACAAAGGATAAGCCTTATCATTATAATCATTACCCTAATTAATGAAAGAAATTAATCTCATTTAAGAGATCACTCACGCCTTTATAAGAAGGAGATAGAATCAGGTTTACTTCCTGCTCCTTGCACACACCCACGCACCACCAGGAGTCTATAGGAGTTGGAGGAAGACAACAAACACCATTAGAGAAGGAGAATTCAAGTTAAAAATCAAGAAAAACAAGATTTCAAGAAGGGAGAAGCAGCTGGTGACCTTGGGCGAATTGGTTGGTGGAATAAATTGATTCCATTATCTAAGGAACTTGTAAGTTCGTGGCTAGAATGGCAAGGAGAGTCCAGGTAACACTTATGCTCACCATTTCTTTCTTTAAACCCTGATTTTGAGCTTTAACTCTTGTTGATGGTAACTTCCGAACCCTAGCTTCTCTTGAGTTTAACTTTTGACAGCGTTCTTAGATAGTTATTACTAGACAAACTCAAAAATTCAGGCGCAAATACCTTTGGGAAGTAGGATAATTTCTAGGAAACTTTTAGGAAGGAAAAATGTGTTTTAAGACTCCATGAGTGATTTCGATGGGAGTTTGTTGAGTTTGGTGTGTTATTATACCCATATTAACTCATAATAATTGATTATAGGTGGTGGGAACTCGTGGTTAGACATAACAATGCTAGGTTAAGGTGGGAGGGCTTAAATGGTGCTTTAAGCCTTGAGACTTAGTTAAATAGGTTTCCGAATTCATCTTGCCTTGAAGTTTTGAGGGCTTTCTTATATTACTAATTTAGATCCATGGTCAACCATTCAGGGCGAAAATCATTTGGGAAGTCATTCGAATTATTAGGAAGTGATTTGGGTTAAAGGTGTGCTTTAAGCTTGTATAAGTGTAATTGTGTGTTGGTTATTGGATTTAATGGTCCATATGGTCATTATAGTCCTAGTAAGAATTGTGGTTGAATTTTTAAGAGATGTGAAGTGTAATATATAAGGGAGCCCTGTAAGGTTATATATGTGTGCTAAAACTTGGAAAGAAGGAAAATTGTGTTTAAGTGTGGTTTTGGGTGTTTTGTTGCTTGGTTTAGCCTTGAAAGGTTTGGAATGATATTGGTTTGACTATTTATCAGAAAATATGATGTGGATATCTTAACCCCTTTTCTAAGGATGATTGTGTGTAATTTTCTTCTGGATGGTTTTGGAAATGATTTTTGAGTTATCCTTGTGTTGAATGTTGATTTATGAATGATAAGAGATTGAGATGGTTTCTGGTTGAGTGAATGGTATATTCATGGAAGGAGCTTATTATTACACGAATATGAAGAATCTATTCAAGAGTTTTACTACTTATTTGATCATGATTTTGAATGTTGGATTGGAAATTGTATTGTGTGTGATACTATGGGATGGTGGACTTGTTGGTTGGTTGGATGGTGATATTGAGAAAGGCTATGGTTAGCCTCATTGAGAAAAGCTATTTGAGCAACTGAATATTAAGTCATTTTATGGCTTGCCGTATTGGCGACTGATTATTAGACTCCTACCAATGAATTGGGGTCGTCCTATGATCTACTCTTTGAGCTATGGTTAGCCTTAGGGGTGTGCATACTTAAGGACATAGGGCCAGCGAATTGAGATTTGTGGATTTCACTTTGTGATTCCAGTGGGGTGTTGAGATTTAACCGATTCACGAGGTACGAGTGTGATGGTATTCCAAGGGCAGGTAAACTCTTCTGTGTGATATACTCTTATTGCATTCCTCTGCTTGTGTGATGATGTTGGATGCTTATTTGTTATGCAAAGATTTTTAAAGAGAAAATGAATTTTACAGGGTGAGGTAATTGTTACTCAGTTTCGCTGATTTTGTGCAACCCCTTCGTGTGTTTGTTTGGATTTATGGTTGCAGGTGAAGTTAAATCTTTGTGTGATATTGCTCTTGAGCTTGGGACAAGGGAACACGCCGACATAGCTAGGAATTTTATTTATTTGTAAGTGGCAAACTCCTTGGAGCATGTTCCGGGAGTTAGGTTGTAGGTGGATTAGCCTTAGCATCCACACTAGTTGGTGTGGGTGTGGCGGTAGCACTCCGGTTTGGCTTAGGTGTTATTTAGTCTTCCGCTGTAAAATATTGTAGAAAGTTGTACAAAAAAAATAAATAAATAAATAAATTAGGGTGTGAAAACCGGGGTGTTACAGAGTGGTATCAGAGCAGGTTTGGTCTTTAGGGAGCTTTGGCTGAGTTAAGATTAAATCTAGGCTTAAAAATTTGACAAGTCATGGAGATGGGAATTGTGTTTGTGTCTTGTTACCTATTTGTTTGATTGTTTGGAATTAGTTGTGATCGTAGATAAAATTGGGGCTATACTAGGATAATACTGGAACTTGTTTAATTGTGCAATTGCTTGAATCTGACGTGGAAGGTTGACCTTGATCCTGGTCAGATCAAGGGAAACTGAACACAAATTGAGGTGGAAGGATAGTTCAACACTGGCACTGACATTGACAGGGTTGGAGGATTCCTGAAGCTTCCTGTAAGTGATCACGAAAAATTAGATCAGAGTAGCGCAGTGGAAGCGTGGTTGGAGTAAGACGTAGGTGTTGATTAGTGGTGAAATAATTGAGGATAGTTTAGTATTAATATCTGAGATTGATGCAATAGGACACTTAAAGTGTTTGGCATGTTTATATGATCTAAATTATTATCTTATTGCCATGTGGTGAATTATAGGAAGTAGATGGATTGTTATTTTACGTAGTGAATGTTGTCACTTTAAGTGGTGAATTATTTGTGGTGGTTGAGAATCTTTGTGTTGTTATGTGGATATAATGCGTATAGTGGAGAAATAATGTTGATAAGTCTTATTGTTATATGATGTGACTGTGAGGTGAGTTCAAGCTTCGGGGACGAAGCTTTGTTTAACGGGGGGAGAATGTCATACCCTGAATTTTTGTAACCCTAATGGAAACCATAGTTCCTTAGGAATTATTAGATAACACCAGGAAACCCTAGTGGTCGGGGATCAACCAAGAATCCCTGGAGAAACCCTAATTTAGAAAGTCCCAGAAAACACTGAAATTTCGGGAAGTTATTTAGAGGTCAATAAGCCCCGGTCAACTGTGGTCAAACTTGGTCTAACCTCGGTCAAACATTGGACAATGGTCAAACCTTGGTCAATGGTCAACTTTGACCATGATGGTGCAGTGATGATGCAGTGATGATGTTGGCATGACATAATGATGATGTAAGCGTCGAGGTGTCAAGAGATGATTAGTTACACATGGGCCAATCAAGAGAAGCCTTGTGTCACCTTCATTAATGAGGGGAGGTCACACATGGATGGTGGAGATTAATCCAAGCAAATATCTACGATCCGACGGCTGTAAATGAAGACATCTTCCTTAACCTCCTTACTATGCACTAATTCGTCCTTTTGTAATCATTTTAGGGATAAGCCTTATCCATTCATTAATGAGGGAGGAGACACTCCAAGGGCTGGGATTAGTCTTAGCCAAGTGTCCATCATCCAAGGGGTTACAAAGGATAAGCCTTATCATTATAATCATTACCCTTAATTAATGAAAGAAATTAATCTCATTTAAGAGATCACTCACGCCTTTATAAGAAGGAGATAGAATCAGGTTTCCTTCCTGCTCCTTGCACACACCCACGCCACCAGGAGTCTATAGGAGTTGGAGGAAGACAACAAACACCATTAGAGAAGGAGAATTCAAGCTAAAAATCAAGAAAAAACAAGATTTCAAGAAGGGAGAAGCAGCTGGTGACCTTGGGCGAATTGGTTGGTGGAATAAATTGATTCAATTATCTAAGGAACTTGTAAGTTCGTGGCTAGAATGGCAAGGAGAGTCCAGGTAACACTTATGCTCACCATTTCTTTCTTTAAACCCTGATTTTGAGCTTTAACTCTTGTTGATGGTAACTTCCGAACCCTAGCTTCTCTTGAGTTTAAACTTTGACAGCGTTCTTAGATAGTTATTACTAGACTAAACCCAAAAATTCAGGCGAAAATACCTTTGGTAAGTAGGATAATTTCTAGGAAACTTTTAGGAAGGAAAAATGTGTTTTTAAGACTCCATAAGTGATTTTGATGGGATTTTGTTGAGTTTGGTGTGTTATTATACCCATATTAACTCATAATAATTGATTATAGGTGGTGGGAACTCGTGGTTAGACATAACAATGCTAGGTTAAGGTGGGAGGGCTTAAATGGTGCTTTAAGCCTTGACACTTAGTTAAATAGGTTTCCGAATTCATCTTGCCTTGAATTTTCAGGGTATTCTTATATTTCTAATTTAGATCCATGGTCAACAATTCAGGGTGAAAATCATTTGGGAAGTCATTCGAATTATTAGGAAGTGATTTGGGTTAAAGGTGTGCTTTAAGCTTGTATAAGTGTAATTGTGTGTTGGTTATTGGATTTAATGGTCCATATGGTCATTATAGTCCTAATAAGAGTTGTGGTTGAATTTTTAAGAGATGGTGAAGTGTAAAATGTATAAGGGAGCCCTGTAAGGTTATATATGTATGCTAAAACTTGGAAAGAAGGAAAATTGTGTTTAAGTGTGGTTTTGGGTGTTTTGTTGCTTGGTTTAGCCTTGAAAGGTTTGGAATGATATTGGTTTGACTATTTATCAGAAAATATGATGTGGATATCTTAGCCCTTTTCTAAGGATGATTGTGTGTAATATTCTTCTGGATGGTTTTGGAAATGATTTTTGAGTTATCCTTGTGTTGAATGTTGATTTATGACTGATAAGAGATTGAGCTGGTTTCTGGTTGAGTGAATGGTATATTCATGGAAGGAGCTTATTATTACACGAATTGTGAAGAATCTATTCAAGAGTTTTACTACTTATTTGATCATGATTTTGAATGTTGGATTGGAAATTGTATTGTGTGTGATACTATGTGATGGTGGACTTGTTGGTTGGTTGGATGGTGATATTGAGAAAGGCTATGGTTAGCCTCATTGAGAAAAGCTATTTGAGCAACTGAATATTAAGTCATTTTATGGCTTGCCGTATTGGCGACTGATTATTAGACTCCTACCAATGAATTGGGGTCGTCCTATGATACTCTTTGAGCTATGGTTAGCCTTAGGGGGTGTGCATACTTAAGGACATAGGGCCAGAGAATTGAGATTTGTGGATTTCACTTTGTGATTCTAGTGGGGTGTTGAGATTTAACCGATTCACGAGGTACGAATGTGATGGTATTCCAAGGGCAGGTAAACTCTTCTATGTGATATACTCTTATTGCATTCCTCTGCTTGTGTGATGATGTTGGATGCTTATTTGTTATGCAAAGAGTTTTAAAGAGAAAATGAATTTTACAGGGTGAGGTAATTGTTACTCAGTTTCGCTGATTTTGTGCAACCCCTTCGTGTGTTTGTTTGGATTTATGGTTGCAGGTGAAGTTAAATCTTTGTGTGATATTGCTCTGGAGCTTGGGACAAGGGAACGGCCGACATAGCTAGGAATTTTATTTATTTGTAAGTGGCAAACTCCTTGGAGCATGTTCCGGGAGTTAGGTTGTAGGTGGATTAGCCTTAGCATCCACACTAGTTGGTGTGGGTGTGGCGGTAGCACTCCGGTTTGGCTTAGGTGTTATTTAGTCTTCCACTGTAAAATATTGTAGAAAGTTGTACAAAAAAATAAATAAATAAATTAGGGTGTGAAAACCGGGGTGTTACAGAGGGTGTCTAATGATCTAGGAGTTAAGTAAACTACCCGGTGGGGGTGGAAGGCTGGTAAATGACGAGAATGAAACTCACTTGAGATATTGTCTCTCAAGGTTTAAGAATAATGTAAATGAATTTAATGAGCTGGATGTGATATCTGTGAGGATTGTATTCCTGGATTGAATATGGAGTGTTGTGTAAATGTACATCTATGATGTATTGTTGTATTGCATGATGTTTGAATTAAAATGAACCGCATGCTCTCGACCAAATAGTCGGCGTACCCTCGCTAGTACGCGGGGTATGAGGAAGTCATATTCAGCATAAGCTGAGCCCCTAGGGGCAACGTTTTTAGTGTGCAGGTACCCAAAGCAGACATGATCACGGTAAGAGACCGACAGCTAAGCTTGGATTGCTAGGGGTGAAGTATAGATAGTAGTGAATCGTATAGGGCTTGTAGCCGGTCACCGTTCGAGAGTAGGACGGGGTTGTGATTAAGCAAGGATAGTTGTTAATTATTTGCATTGTTGTATTATGGAAGTGTAAGACCGAAAGGTCATTAGTAATGTTGGGAATTGTAGATACTCGGTATAGCGTTAAATGGAGAATGTATTGTATATCATGGGATTGAAGGTTGTATTTGGTTTGAAGAGAATCGATATCAGGGAATGAATGTATCATTTGTGTAGTGATACTTGGTAAAGACCCTACAGACCGATAGTGTGTTATTTATTTGTTTTGTTTGATTAGGCCCTTGTTAGCCACGTGTGTGGCTAACGACATTGTTTCAACTTCCGGTCATATTAGAATTTCCGCTGCTGGTGTATTGATAATGGAGACGAGTTAAGAGTAATGATGAGATTACCAGTAGAGGTGTTACAAAAAGTGGTATCAGAGCGAAGTATCGCTCTGATGGTCTGAATACCGAGTTTAGGAAAATACCGAGTTAGGAATTAGAGACTTAGGGCTAAGGTTTGAGTGTTAGCGTGAGAGGTACGCTAGATAGGAACTTCCAGTGTGATCTGGATACCTACATAACCAATCCCCCCTCCACAGCCCGTTATAAGTTGGGGAAAGAACGCCAGAGAGATGGGAAGACCTCACATACTCAGAGATACCCGATCTGGCAGTTGTAGATAAACTTTGTAAAGAGAAAGAACCTGTCATACGGTAGATTCCAAGAACTGGAAGTCCCGAAGACGGTTCCCGTTTGAATGACAATAACCGTACTGAACGGCAGAAGACGGAGATCCTAAACATGGGATAGTGAAATTTGCGGCACCATGGGACGACATGCTTCGCAGTCGCGAACCATGCGCAGCCAACGAGAAGGAAAACACTACTACGTGATGAAGCGGAAAAGCAGAGTACAACAAAACCGAGACAAGAGAGTCTACGGACTATAATGCATGACAATATCATCAGCGGTATAGAAAACCGACTATGGTAATAGTCAAGGTTGGATAATTCCAAGCCTACAACACCAAAAGGTTGTGAAACCCGAATAACATAGTTCAGAGACAACTATGAGAGTAATCATTAAGCATACATCAAAAGGACTACGACGTAGCTCCTAAGGATTAATCAAACCTCGGTAACCACTATAAAGACGTGGGAACGAGCAACTAAGTAAGGTACATGGAGTACCACAAGGATCGGGAAAGCACCCGAATTAACAACAACCTTGTCGAGGACATGGAGAAGCTACTCAGGAGATTGATCACTAAGATCAAAACATCGATGGAAGAGCTAATTCAACCACCAAGATTCGGATGAAACAATACCGCAACCGGTATATGGTAACCTAAAAACCGACCTACCCGCGCACTTGCCAAGGCAAGTGCAGCGACAACAAGACAATTGGAAGACTTTTGGATGACCAACAAGTGCTTACTAAAGCACCATCATGGAGATAGAAGCAATCACAGGATCACCAATCCTAAGAACTTGAAGAATCAACCTTGGAAAAGCCTAAAACAGCCCGACCATTACATTAACGAACATACCAGTCAGCAGGAGGCGGTACTTGGTCAAAGACCTTAGCATGGCAACGCCATGAAGATTTTCTTTCAAACTCAAAACTGTTATTCAAAACCCAGAACTTTTCTTTAAAACCACAACCCTTTTCTTTTAAACCTCAGTTTTTGAAACCAAACCAGAAGAATCACAGTGAGTATCATAGAATGATACAAGAGGAGCTGACAATAGAATACTTCACCTACGCGTTGACGAGCACTACGAGTGTACCCAAATACGGGATGTGGGACGGACCGCACTCCGAAGGAGCTTGCGGGCCTGACAGACCCTTTTGTGAATTAGTCAGGTAAGTGGTAACGTGCCAATAGGTACCCCACGTATGTATACATGTAGTGTAACAAAACATGGGAAGTAGTCAGCTCCGTTCTACGGACCATAAGGTAAATTTAAACCGAAACAGTTGGACACCTCGAATGATCGAAGAACCCAAAGCTTATAAGGCTAAAGGAGTCAACTTACTACTGAGGATGAGATGATGAAGAGTTATGAAAGTGCGAGAAGCACTAGTAGTTGACTAAAGACATTGGATATATCAAGAATTTGAAACAAAAGCATGAAATAGCCGGAATGGCTACCTGGTCTAAACACAGTGAGGCAAATGCATGATGAAAACACATCAGTGTTCAAAGAACAAAGTGAAATACCCAGAGTGATCATCTAAGGTACCGAGGATACCGTTCACCACCGAAGGAAATACCAAACCGGTAACCAAACCATAAGAGAAGTATCCATAGTCTACCGAGAACTGGAGAGGGACGTTTAAAACCCTAAATGGGACAATGTGGAGTAAACCTAACATACTCTTTTGTTAGCCAAAGGTAATGGCATAACTTAGCATCACCACCGGGAGCAATCCTTGGAGGGTGTAGAACTACGTGTCGTGATAAAAGCACAAGAATTACAACGAACACTCTGATAGAACACTGAAGGGATCCCACTTACCAGGGGATACCCTAAATTAATAGATGATATCAATCAACACCAAGAGACTTAAAAGTGCACCTACGGACGGAAGCGTGATGTGGTGACCCCCTCATGGAGTCGGTAGTACCTCCAAGCCATTTGAACGGCATATGGAGTAAACCAATGCTTGTGATCAGCCTAAGATCAGCAAAGCTCTAGGCAACGTGGCTAGTAAGCCAGGAACCCATTACAATACAAATTCAAACGTTTGCAAAACCATTGTGAATCATAGGAAGAGTTGCCAGGAACGGCACCAGTAAGATTTTTAATAACCAACGAGCAGAGATACCCTCGTTAATGTGAGACCGCGGGAGCGGTGAACACATAGATTCCAAGAAGGGAATACCATCAGTGAATATCTGATAATACATCTCTTTCAGAACTACTAATGTAGTGGAGCTTGAGCATCAAGTCATTGCCAAGCAAAATTGGTAACAAATGAAGCCAAAGAAGCTTGATAGCAATTGGCAGGAACGAGGAGTAATCGATTAAAAAGAAATACGTGAAGTACGAACCGGAAGTGTAAAAACCACAATAACGCTCAAGGAGCTCAGAGATATAAAAGAATGTCATATGCTATAATCAGCCAAATAAATGGCGAACCATTGTATAAATGGTAGAAAAACATGAGCATAAGCTAATGAAATAGTGGATGCCCTGGAAACCAAGTCGTAAATAAATACGAACATGGTGCGCAGCAAGCGACCAATACATATGGATAAGTCACACAATTAGATGGAGTTGAGGAATAAGATGTAGAAACAGACCAAGTGACAAAGCAACACACAAGGAAACAAATTCATACTATTGCAATCTCACAAGAGATTTACTGCCCAGGGGTTTACGCCTCTGCACTCTGTAGGACTGAGTGTTTTGGTATTGCACTTGAGTTCGCGTACGGTAAAAGAATACCACGCTTTGATTAATAAACCTTGTTCCTAAGATAAAAATGGATAAAAGGATAGTGTATAACACATTAAGGATAACGAGAAGGGTAAGTAAACCCTAGGTTATCAGAGTCGCGCAGAAAGCTAGTGGGCCCAGAGTTCTAAGGTTTAATACACCTAGTGAATAAATGGCTATTATCAATGCCTTGAATCCTCTAAGGCTAGAACCAACCGGTAAGAGTTAAATAAACTCCAATGAGAATTCTTGGTGCAGGGACTAACCAACGATATGGTTAAAACCCTTTGACCAGAAACATTATAATAGACCGCATGGAAGTTAAACCACACAATGACGGCTGAATGCCTTTGACCTATGTCCAATGTTGACACATGGTAGATTACGTGTGGCGTAATCCCTTTTTAAGGGGGGTAGGGCGAAAACCGCAAAATTTATGTTCACGTGATAGTGCGTAACTACAATGCGCATAGCGCAAAAGAATTTGTTTCGATGATTGGTACTTATGTTACATAACAAATGTATACCATTCATAATGTAATTAAGGTTGATTGTGAGATTTGAAGTGGAAATGAGTATTGATTGTGAGAGATTGAGGTGAATGGAGTAGAGACTCCTTGGGGAATGAGAACCCCGTTGGTAATAGTTGGAGAAATGTATGTTTGAGGAAATTGATGAGTACAAATCGGTATTGTACACCCCACCCGAAATCCAATAAACTGAACGACAATCACTCCCAAATAAATACAACTGCAGTGGAAATAAATACAACACCCGGGCGGTATTACAATGCCGTTGGCCACCCTTGTGACCAACAAGGCTAAATCCAAATACAATCTCCAAAAGTCACGGTCTGAATACGAATACAATCCGAGATACTAGGAATCAAACTCTAATGTAAAATACTAAGTAAAAGCAAGTAACTATAAGAAGACTCCCATAGCTTGAATCTACCCCACCTACACTCGGTGTGGTAATCTTCTCAACTTCAGGTCCTGAAAAATGGGGGTGCCCCAAAGGGGCTCAGCAAACAATGCTGGTATGGAAAACGTGCAGCCCATCGTCTACCGGGCCACACTAACTACTTTGTCGAACACATGCAGTTCATTTTATAAAGCTGTAAACAAGCATAGTCTGATAATAACAAGTATCCATACAAGGACAATAATGTCACATAGAACAAGACACAGAAGGTCGAGTTAGCTGAACTGAAATTCTTTAATGATAGTCGGTCCACACAATGGGACTGACAGGTATAACTGAATATCTAAATAGTGGAGGTATAGTGACCTCGTTAAGGTTGAAAGGTTGGGTATAAAAACCCCAGGAGATAACGTAGTTAAACCCTGAACTGAGAGGCGTGGGAAATAGAATCCCACTAGAGGAATGAAGTCTTCCTCAAACTGAAGGGCATTAGAAACCCGGGAGGAATAGAGTCTTCCTCCCAACTGAAGTTCCGTCGCGACGTAGATAGGAGACGACCTGAGACAGGTACAACTCCTGTAGCATGCATGGCCAGATCCAACTGGGCTCCTCGTTCTTGTGTTATAGAATTGTTAAGTGTCATTAAAAGACGTTAAACAGAACACACAATATGTATTGTCAATTATCACGTTTAGGATAATGACGTTTGTTATAAACTAAAGTTAGTGAGAGACTTGAGTACAAGTCCTCGGTATACTGAAACGCAGGTATTTAATCCACTGGTATAGTAGTGTTGGTATGCGTGGGACATACACGTTGTAGTCAGCAACATTCACGCACAAAAAATAAATACCACAGTGTGCAAGAGTAAACAACAGTTACATTAATTATCTTGGTCGTTATTTCAAACAACAGATAGCACACAAGCCGGTGTAATCCGGTAGAAAACAGGTTGCAAGAATCCCATACCGTTCACCGTAGACTGTACTTGTAAATTCCCGGTCAACGTCTGGTCAAACAAAGTCCTAAAATAGATTAACTAAGAGGGTTAATTTTTTGTTACCCTTATATAATGATTCTTTTGAATCTTTTAACAATTCTCGTATTTGTTATTTCATGTGAGGTTTATTTCTTTTATTACCTCATGATTTAATGTATATCTTATTTGTTATTCCTTTTTGATTTATTTATAAATCCTTTGATGTACATATATGTATTCATATATTCATGTACTATATTTGTTGTTTATTTTTATTTGTCTAAGTGACACAACAACTTATAATATTCTTAACTATTTTATATGTCATACATGGACATAAGATTCTTATAGTTTTTCATTATTCCTCCTTTAACATAAATAATAATGATTGGTTACCTTTAATTTCCTTATAACTATAAAGTCATAGTTTTACCTCGTAATCCCCTTAATCAAAGTTCTTTCTTCTAATTCCTCCAAATATCCATATAGGACCTATATTTATTCAAATCTAAATTATTACCCTTATATTTCGGTTATTTACAAATCAACCATATTAATTCATAAACTTTACATTTAAATTCTAATCTCTTTATATAATAGAGTTTTAATTTCTTATTTAGCTAAATTACCTAGTCACACTAATATTTGGTATATAGCTCTTAAATATTATAACTTTCAAAATAGCAACTTAGCCCCTTAATTTCTCGGCAATAATAATTTATTTCCTATAATTACAATTTAACCATAAAATCTTATAAACTTTACATAATGCCTTATAAACTATAGTTTTTAATTTTAATTCTCCATAAATGCCGAATGTATATATATATAAATTCTTAATTACCAAACTAACCCAATGTAATTCGGCTTTGTCATTTATTCTTCCCTAATTACATTTCACCCCCAAAACTTTATAATAGTTTCTTAATAACTTATAAACTAAAGTCTAAATATTTAATTCCTCAAAATTTCGAAAGTGAGCCTAATAAATCTCTTAATTATGAATTCGCCCACTAATAAGTTCTAAACTTTCATAACAACTTTTATAATTACATAATATCCCAAAACTTTATAAAATGCTATTTTACACTTGTTTTAAATTATCTAAAATTCATGAACTTAATTCCTAACCTTATATTTTCATAATTACACCAAATACCCCTTTAGCTCTCGCTTTCACAATAAATCCACTAAACTTTATAAAAATTACATTTAAACCACATAACTTAATTATTAGCCATTTAAGCACTAATAAAATATTTTTTAACTCTCCAAACTTTATAATATAAGTTTATATACCTAAGTAGGTCATTAAAACCTATTTATCAATTAGAGCATTCGGCCATAAATATTTAGTGACCATATAGTATATAAAAGTGGATTTATATGTCATAATAGTTATACATAAATTCATAGGAGTCTTATAACTCATGTATAAACTATTGTAATGTCTTATATAAATTCTTAGCTCAAAATAAAGTATTTTTGCCCTAGATAACTCGCTTATTTTACATGTAACATAATTAAATTTTGTGACACAAAAATGTGTCTTAAGGTAAAATTTCCCATATAAGTTATAGATCACATTTTTGGCATATAATACCATATAGTTTCGGTATTAATTAACCTAGGAGGTATACATAATTTTTGTAGAATTTTTAGAAGCTTAACAAAGCTTATAACATAAAGATTTACTTAGTAAACTTACTTCTTAACAAGGTGGTTAAGTGCTTGAACTCCTCTTGAATCTCCAAGCTTTCTCCAAGGAAATTTTGATGCTCCACTTCGGTTATATGCAAGTGGTGTAGGAGTTTTAGGAGTTAGATCTTGATAAAAGATCTTAAGTAGATTTGTAAGTAGTTTTACAAGGATTTAACCTTAGACTTTTCTCCTTATGAATTCGGCACTCCTAAGGTGGATGAAGAACAAATTTTCCTTCATCAAAATGAAGAAGAAAAGAACCTTAGAAGGAGTAGAACTTGGTTACACATAAAAATGTGCTTTAAGGATTTTCAAGCATTAAAACTACCTTAAGATAACCTTGAGATGCTCCTTGGATTAATGTTGGTTTGAACAACTCCTTGGTGAACTAAGTGATGCCGAACTCTTGTTGTTATGCTAGGAAGAGTTTTGCTTCAAGGTTTGACAAGAAATGCTAGGAATTACCTTAAAGATGAAGATAGAAGTTAAAACTCCATTATGGACTTAAAAGCTTCAAAGGAAGAAGATGAAGCAAGAAGAGAGAGCTTAGAACCTTACCAATTCGTGAATGAAGAGTGCAAGGAGGGAAATGAGACTAAACTTACGTATAAGGTAAGAATGCCTTTTGGAAATTGATTTTTGTTTTGTTAATTTTTAATGTCATTTGACTATTCTTTTCCTTATTTTATTACATAGATTATTGGCTCAATAAAAGCCCTTCTTTACTGCATAAAACCGGCCATGTGGTGTGACTAAGCAAGAGTTGGAAAGAAAATAATGTTGGCTAGAAGACAAGGTAAGAAAAGGTAAGGTATCTTCTTTTGATTTTTCTAAGTTTCGCTTGTCTTCTTCTCCTCTTGTAGCTGGACGAATTCAAGCTCAATTGGGAGGTCTCCACCGGTCATGAAGAGCCAAGGAAGAGCTAAGGAAGGTCACATGCTTAAGAAATCAAAAGGCAAAAAGAAAAGGAATCTACTTTTTGCTTTTAGTATTTGTTTTGTATCTAGCTCACATGGCCTTATTCCATGACCTAATTTTGACAGCTCTCTGGTCAAATGAGACCTACTTACTTTGACATTAAGTAATACAACACATGGGAAGGTGAGTCACCATGTATTAAACCTTTTATAAACTTTAAAGGCAAATTTATATTAGTTTTTGCTCTAAAATTCGGCCCCTATGGAGAGCCTTGTTGACTAGTCACACCAACTGATTTAGAAGGTCATTTTAACCATATTTAAGATTACCAATTCGTGGCATGTCAAAAACTACAAGGCAATTGCGTAAACGCGTTTTCGTGACACCCGAAGGTGTTTTTTGTGCTCTAAGGAAATTTTGGGTAACAATTATTTTTATGAGTTACAAGTGTTTGTAAGCACTTATTATAGTAAATAAACATATACTAAGATGTTACATTGGGTTATATGGGGTTACATCAACCCATGACATAATTTACGGGCCATCGGGACACACCCGGGCAAAAGGAGCGCTAAGAAATCCTCCTATGGTTTTTGCTGAATTTTGAGAAACCACTTCGTGGGTTCTCTTATAATGGTTAATAATGATGTTAGGACTCAAGGAATTAATTTATAGGAGTTCGTGCCACCTCGGCACTCCTCCGGACTTTTCGTGCTTTAAGGAGCGGGCATGAGCACTCCCGAGCGTTTTGCGTTTTTGACTGAATTTAGCTTAGGGAATATATTTGTATATTCATATAATAATTGTATGACCATTTGGTTTGAATATAGAGGGTCATACAAGGTCATGTTTGACCATATGCTTCTAAGGCATTTTAGCGTTTATGGAGAAACGACTATTTTTACGTAACGTTTTCATGCATGGGTTTGCATGCGTACGTGAAATGATTCATATTTGGATTATATTCCAATAAATAATGATTAATATTTATTTAGATTTGGGGTATTTCAGGTATGAAACCGATGCTGAACCTAGTGGGAAGTGAGTTCCCATAGGTAACGTGATTGATGGTATTTGTGAATAATTTGAGGATAGAGATTGATTTGATTTGTGAACAACTTGAGGATAGAATTATAATTGGAATTATGTGTTTGAATTTCTAAGGTAAAGTAGTTGCAGATAAGTAAGCAACAATTTAAAAAGTAGGAGTGAAACTGACGTAGAACCTAGTAGGAATCGAATTCCTAGGTGGTTGATTGAAGATAATTAAGGATGATTGATGGACCGAGTTCCATCGTTTGGAGATGCTTTGCTTTGTTTTTATGACTAGAATGATTAAAATAGAAAATTGTAAATGATTGAAATACCTGATTGTTTGAAATGGAAGTGCGAAGTCAAACTTGATTTACTAGTGATCAAGGGAGATGAAACAAATTGGGGCAGAGAGATAGTTCATCACTGATGCTGATCACATCGGGGTTGAATGATTCTTGAGGCTCCCTGTAAGTGGTCATAAGTAATCCTTCTAGGATAAATGCAGTAGGCATGGATTGGGTTTAGTGTGGGATTGTACTGTTATGTATGCATGTGTTGTACAGGCATGTACACACGGTAAATTGCTCTATGATAATTAATTGGTGTGTGCACCGGTATGTGCATGGTTGGAAATTGTTTTGCGTTGCACTAGTATGTGCACGGTGGTAAATTATTTCGTGACGTACTAAGGTGTACGCACGTTGCATGGTACTGGGATGTATGTTGTGTGGTGTTGGTAGGTACCCACGGTTGTTAAATTTCTTATTGACTGATTTGGTGTGTACTGGTTTGTATACACTGGCTGGACAGACTTTGAGCTTGTAGGGTTATAGAGATAATTACCTCGGCACATGATATGTCTAAATGACTAACGATATTAGACTCACCAACTTTGTGGGCATAGTTCTTTAAGGGGGGTAGATTGAAATACCCAGAACTTAAATAGGATGATTAAATTACTCTAATATGATACTTGAGGGCCTAATAGTGCCTAATGAATTTTGGTAAAAAGGAATAAATCCAAAAGAAATAAGAAAACGCTTAAAAAGCGAAAAATGCCAAATTGAGCGTTAAGTGACCCTAAGAGAAATACAACCTTAAAAAGGGCATTGGATGAATTTTAAAGTCTTAATAAGGCCTAAATAATATATGGGAACAATTCCCGAAGAAAACTGATCCATAAAACGAATTAAAAACGCTAATAAAGCTTTAGCGCACGTTTTTCGAGAAAACCCGAAACGTGATTTTAAGTGGTCAAACGAACCCATAAAATTATAGTTCATCAAATAACTATAAATAAAAATTAATGGAAGCTTAAGATCCATTAAAATTAAAGAAACAGGAAAATTCCGGAAAACGGGTTCCGGTTAGTAAAAACTGTAAAAAAATGAAAGTTGTGGGGTGAAGGCATAAATAAGCTAAACTAATGTGTCCCATTTGCAAATAAAAATCAGAAATTGTATTTGTGTGTGTGTGTGTGCCTTCGTACCAGCCCCCACTCTCCCCCTCTTAATTCTTTACTAACTCACTACAAGACAAGAGAGTAAAGTTTAAAAAAGTACAAAAGTAAAAAAAATAAGGCTCTCTCTCTCCTAACCCTCATTCCCTCTCACGTTTTTCCCTTGTCTGATTCCTTCTTCTTCCTCCAGCCTTGCCATGGCGATTTTACTCCTCTCTTCAACTCTCTCTCTCTCTCTCTCTCTCTCTCTCTCATTGTTGAAGGCTCAAACCTTGTCCAAATCACATAAAAATTACACCATTGCACTCTCCTCTCTTTGGCTTCATTTTCCACCTTTCAAAAACTGAAAAACTCACACTTCTCCACCATGGATGTAGCTTGTTTTGGAGCTTGAAGACCCCCATTGTGACCCCCTTCATCTCTACATTGTTTCAAGGTAAAAATGGTCTTCAAAGTTCATCTTTTTCCAGCTTTTAATGGCAAAACGAAAATCTGAATGGAGCCTTGCTTTTCCTCTTCTTCTAGCCGATTTTGGTGGATGATTGGGAGCTAGAAATCTCCTCTTTTTGCTGTCCAAAAGTCCTTCTAAGAGCTTAAGGTAAAATCCCCTTGTAAACCCTTACTTGTATTAAGTGATTAGATTAGTTAAGGATGATTTTCTAAGTAGTTGTGTGTATTGGTATGGGCTGTAGCATTGGAGTGGGAACTCCATTTGAAACCGAGAACAAGAAGGAAAGAAAGGAAAATAAAGAAGAAAGGAAGAGAGAGGGAAAGGAAGAAAGAAAAACTAGAAACGACAAGGTAAATGTTCTCACCTTTAGCTAGTTTTGTGTAAGGAATTGTAACAGATTTTAAGTACTTAAAATGAGTAATGAATGAGGTTATGTAGTAGGTATGTTTGAGTATGACGAGTAAGGTAATGTAGCTGTTTTGGAACTTCTAAGGATGTTTAAAAGCTTGGGAAAACATTGGGTAATGAGTATGTATGTGCAGGAAAATGTATGTGTAAATTAGTGTGGATTGGTGTTGAAATTGATATGGAAATTTGGTATAGATTGTGAGCTGAAACCATGTGTGGGCAATTTTAAAAATATAGGGGAACCTCTGCCCAATTTGTATGGAAATTAGAGGACTTAGATGTGTAAGGAGAGGGAACAACCTAGACAATAACTAGGTGTGTTTTGGTAGTAGTGTGAGTGGTTAACCATGTTGAAAACAGATTTGGAAAGGGGCTAAATGATGGTAAGAGCTAGGATGTACATAATGGGTTTTTAATGCTAGGAATAGCATTAGTTGAGGGAGTATGGATGGTAGAAGTTTGGTTAAAATTTTGTAGCAAATGGGGTGTAAAAGACCTTAGGACTTCAAGAAAAAGAGTTAGTGTTTGTAATCTTGGAAAGGGAGATTGGATTTGGGGTATAGGTATTGCATTGGTCTAGGAAGGGATTGGAATGGTAAGATGGAGTTAGAGCAAAATGCAAAGTGCCAAGAGAAGTTTAGGAAATGCTCAAGTGTGCAAGATGCAAGATTAGGAATGGAAATTTGTTAATTTGAGCAAGTAGTTGAGTGAGGATTAAACCTATGATTTGAAGAGGTTTAGAGCATGTTTTAAGGTGTTTAAATATTTAGGAAACATGTGGAAAGATTGTGGAATGAGTGGGAAAAGATTGGGGTGAATTTGGAGTCCAAAATGAGTAGAAAAACACTTTTTAAAATAGGGTCTGTTGTGGACCGCCCCTAGGGACCGCCCTTGTGGGGAGGTCCAGTCGAATTCTACAGGATAATGTAGTTTCTATTGTGAACCGCCCCAGAGGGGCGGTCCGGACCAGAGAGAAAAATAAAATTTGTTTTAAGGCTTCTAATACGGGGGATTGAATGGTAATGGTTTTAGATGATGTTTAGGCCTTGTTTGGTGACTTGTAAAGGTCCTAGATGTGTAAACATGTAACGACCCCAAACCACCCTGGTTGAGAGACCGTTACACGCCCGCGCTTATTACCTAAGACAACGCAAGGCTACACTAGCGAACTCCCAAAACAGAACTGAAACTCATATATTACCAAATAGACGAATACAACATGTCTCTTCATTACACAGGCGAAGCCAAACTGAAATACAAGCATAATCTAATTACAACTGGGCAACCATGGCCAAACAAAGTGAAATACAGAGCTCAAAAGCCAAGACAGAAGTAGAAAACTGAATCTCCAAGCGCAGACTAAAACCTGCAAATCAGACTGAGATAGGGGTTAGTACAACTATTGCTTAACAGGTGATAAACTTCATCAGCTAAGCACGCTCAAAAAAACAATAATCGAACATACATTTTATACTTATACAAAGCACAGCAAAATCAGAAACAGGGGCCTCAGAGAAGACGATAAAAACGGAAGCTTGATAAACTTGAAGCTCAACCAAAACACACGCTCAACAAATAAGAAGTTTAACCACATCAAAAGCTGAATGAAATCTGAAGCTTAGCAAATTCAAAAGCAGTGATCGAAGCGAAAGACCTTCCAACACACAGAGGTCTAAAACAGAGAGAGTTAAATGTTGTCAAATCAGAAGGAACAGCAGAAGACAACCAGAACGTCGAAGCTTTGTAAACCAGAGACTTCTCAGAAGACGGAAAGCACACAGCAGACCGTCTCAAATCAAATACAGACAGAGCAGACAAAACATATCACTTAATAAACCAGAGGCTCTCGGAAAACAGAAAGCACAAGCAGTCTGTCCGAAATCAGAAATAGTCAGAGCAAATGGAAAACAAACACTTACTATCAGAAGTGGGCACTAGCATTCAAAGCATACAGACAGAACGGGTAAACAACCCGTGAACAGAACGAGGAAACCTCACTCGTAAACAGAACAGGTGGAACACCTGTGAACAGAACGGGGAACATCACCCGTGAAGCAGAAGGATATCCTACATAGCGCGCTACGAGAAAGCTAAACCAGCCATCCAAAGTTCAGATACAGAGATACTAGGTCCCAAAACAGTAGCTTTCAGAGCAGATCAAAGCCTTATACAAAATAGAACAGAATTCTTTATCAGACCAGAGCAGATAGCATAAGCTTAATCAAAACAGAACAGAGGGCGTTACTGAGCACTAACACCCAAGCCCAAGGCTTAATACAACCAAAAACAGAATTCACAAGTTGAAAACAGAAGTCTTAAGCCAAGACCAATGATATACGAAAGTCAAAACCAAAGTCAGAAGCTGAACTCACTTTCAGAGCAATCAGAGTTCAAAGGATTATTGAAGATTTTCAAACAAAGTACACATATACATGTGCTAAAACATATCAAAACAGATAGTACTCGAAAAGAGGAATCCAACGCCGCAAAACACTCAAAACGGAGCCCATACGAAGAAGTTATGCAAAACAAAGGCAGGTCCGAACATGCGTCCGACCTTGCATGTTCGGACGTTAGACGAGAGTCAGAAATCTGCCCGCGCATGATGTCCGAACTTCATGTTCGGACACGTGTCCATGTCAGGCTACATCTAAACACTGTCGGACCTGCGAAACTGCAAAATCAATTGCGGAAATCAGCCAGAACCAAGCCATAAATCCTCCACAAAACATACATAATTTATTGTAGCAAAATAGCCTATCGAAAACACATTCCACGGGGTTTTAACACATCAAAAAGCCCAAAATCAATCCAGAAACATCACAATCAGGGAGCACATAAACATATACGGAAAACAAAACGAAACCAGAAATCCCCGTGGTTGAACATACACAACCGAATTCATCTACCACCTACCTCACATCCGAAGCAATGCTATCTCTGCGACTCTACGAAATGCCTTCCTTGAATTCCCACTCGAACGACAATCCCTCGAATTGAACCATTCCAAATACAAAAGCAAAATCAGAAAGGAGAAAAGAAAACTCAACGGAAGAGAACCGAAATTTACAAATCAAACCTTACGATCGACCGACTATCAACACCGAAAACTCCATTAGCACATCTCCATCGATCGATTATAGGGAGGAGATTGAGGAGAAGGAAGATAAGCAAAGAGAGGAAGAAGATATGAAAGTGAGAGAGGGTTGAGGAAGCGAGGAAACTGTCGTGGAAGGAGAAGAGCGTGAATTAGAAAATAAGAAAGAAAGTTAGGAATAGAAAAAGAAAAAATTACTTCCTAACTCCTTAAATGATAATAACACTGAAAAGGACATCCATAGCCCTCCTTCACAATAAATAAATAAAGAATAACTCTTCTAACCCTCCTTCCTCAAAGTTAACAAGATAACATCCAGAAGATGTCATAGACATTCTTATATAAGATTACAGTTTAATACGAACTCCCTTTGCGAATCAGAAAGAAGTAAAATAAAACAAAAAAAATTCTGGGGCATAACAAAACAAGTTGGAGAAGTGGTTGAGAAAGTTGTGAGTTTAAGAACACATGAATGAAACTAAGGAATAATGGGATAACATGGTTAATCACGGGAGTACTAGTCTTACATACCATAGTACCGTAAATTAATGGAGATGTTTGTAATAATATCAGTGGACCAAGAGTAAACAAGGAACGAGAGGTGACCCGGTAAAAATAAACCATGGTGTAGGTTGATTTCCTCATGCTCTGTATCCTAACTTGGTTACCCCGATTTGTGTGCTTGTTTGATTGTGTGATCACCTAACAAGATAAATGCACGAATCGGATGGTGTGCACTTAATAGTGCTTGTATCGTATTATTGTTTGTTGGATTGAATTTTTAAACTAAGTTTGTATAATTCATGAAATGGATGAACGGTGAATGAGTTGTTTGCATGTGATTGTGTACTGTAGTGCGACTCATAGTTGAGTCTTGTTTGACTAGAGACTCGAAGAATGAGTCATGATGTGAAATAACGAAAGCGAGGTAACCCACGAAAACCATCGATTAATGGACGACGATAAATTAAACTTAAACATTTACCCGAAATGAGAACAAGCGACACACGAGACTAGAGAACGTCCTTAATATCAATAGTCGACCTCCTATGCAAGGATGAGACTAAATGTTAGAAAATGAACAAAATTCCTAAGTAATGGGAGTGTAGGGGCGACCCGTAAATCGGCAGATACAACGAGATAGGAAAATCTCCTAAGTTGTATGATAGCATCGAGGGGGATGCGGCTGACTGATATATATATATATATATGTACTTACATATGAGTATCTATTATTACTAACCCGAGAGTTGGGTTAGGGGGATTGTGAGTCACGCGTGCAAGGAAGAGGAACCAACAGAGCGTATGTTTCCGAATCCATGGTCGAACTCCCTTGTTACCGGGCCGTGTGCCACATAGTGGTGCCCTGCGGGGCCGTGTGCCACATAGTGGTGCCCGACTGAGTAAGACCGACAGAGCTTGCCCGTCTAAAGAGGTAATGTTATACCCAAAATTTTGACCCCCCGGGTTAGGGTCTACAGGGTGCTGGTGTTGTGAGGGGCATTTTAGTCAAGTAGTGTGAGATCCCGGCTCGATCGGCGCATCCCAGGGCATGAGGGGCAGTTTTATCATTGTCAGGGGCGTTTTCGTAATTTTTTAAGGCTTAGACCTCCTATAGCTTTCTCTCTCCTCCAAAGGATGCCCAAATCAGCTTGAAATGCTTTGATATTTTAACCCATGATAGAGGATGGCATTTTAAGCATAATGGCGTTGGAATTTTGATTTTTCGAATTTCCAATAATTTTCTAGCAATTTCTGACTGAATCTGACGGGAAATTCAATTTAAAAATATTCCAACATTTAAAAAATTTGGTTCCACCTCAGAAAATTCATAATCTCCATCCTTGACATGTGGTTAAAATTTCACAGCAAAATTCCTTTGGGAAGTCTTTTAATTAAAATACCAAAAAATCTTACTTTTACTAGATTTTCTTTATCTTTAAGAAAGTCTATATAAGGGGATAGGTTTTTGGATAAAATCAGAATCTCATAACCTCAAGAACCCTAGACTCTCAAAGAAGGCAGCCGTCTCTCTCTCTCCACGTTTTTGAACTCCAGAGCCACAATCAAACACCGAAATCTCACCAAAATCAACACCAAAACATATTTTTCAACTCCCACAACATCATCAATCATCAAACATCAACCAAACCACCTCCAAAACGTGAAGAACACCTTCAACAATCAACAACCAGAAGCTCGGGTCGAACACAATCCAGAACCGGCACCACCGGAGCCTCCGAAGAATCCCGACGTGAAGAACCTCTTGAATTCGACGGTAAAACAGGTTACAATTCTACTTTTCTAATTCCCCACGACCTTATTAACTCTCTGTCAAATTTTGGGTTCAAACTAACCTTTTTACGCTTCTGTATTGCTGTTTGTTTAAGCTTCTGTCCAATAACTTGTTTACCAAGTTTCGTGCTTAATTCGAATTCAAATTGAGAACTTTCAATCACTAACGTCTTTACATCTTTCAGGCTACACCCATAAAATTTGAGCCAAAACACCTTCGGGAACAGCCTCAACGCCGCCGTCCGAGGGCGGTCCGCACCCACGGACGTCGTCCGGGGTCCCGGACTCCCTGTCCGTAAGCCCGGACGCCCACGGACGGCGGCGGGATTTTAAAAAATTCAAAATTTAGGTTTTCTAATAATGTCCGGGCCCACGGACAGCCTGTCCGTGGCCCCGGACTTGCAATTTTTTTGTTTGTTTTCCTTTAATTTCGACTCTTCTGTATAATTAGGTTAACTGGGGTCCGTGGTCTCGGACATGGGGTCCGTGGCTACGGACGTAAGCAAAATTCGACCTAATTCTGCCTCCGAAACCCTAGTTTAGGTATCTTTTAATTTCACTTTAGTTTTCTGTCAAAAAATGCTAAAAACACAAAAAAACAGAAGCTCGCGCACTTAGGTTAAACGACTCGTAATAAGCCGTAAATAAACCAAGTAGAGGAAAAACGACCTAGGAAGGGTAATGAAAGTAATTGAACCCTAAATAAGTCGAATACCAAGCCCCCGAACCGAACTCTACCTTTCCTGATTTACTCTAGGTTAAAATTAGGTGGCGACTCATAATAGGTTCCAGTGAGCTAGCTTAGGTTTTAATAATTATTGTTATATGACATAGTTATTAATCTTAGGTTATAAGTGGACCTAAAACCCGATTAGATCCTAATCAATTAATCCTCATAGGATAGGGTTTAAAATCGAGGCTCACAGACTGGCGACTCTGCTGGGACAAACTTCTTAATTTTAACTTGTTTAATTTTAAGAAAGAGGGCTTAACTTGAAATGTTTATTTATGGCTTTATTACTCGTTTGTTTACTTGCGTGCGCACTTTAATTTTTGCACCCTTGCATCATATGAGAGCGAGGGTCCACGCAAACCAATTTCACCCCGGGACCCGTTTGAGGGTCCCCTGTCAGGGACTCACACCTTTTAGGTGATGTGAATAATGGGGGAAAAGAGGAGGGTGTCGTCTAACCACACCCCCTTAATACCTGGGCTTAGCCCCAAGCATTTTCCTGGCAGTACCCTTACCTACCCATTGTTTGGTCAGTCAAAGACCCGACCGTAGACGCACACCTTTGGGTGATGTGAAAAAGTGGGGAAGCCCAAAGAGAATAGCGTGCAAGCCCTATTCCTTTGTGGCGACCCGGGCCCGCGCCCCAAGCACCTCTCCGGATCGACCTGTACCTGTTGGACTGAATCATCTTGTGAGGGCATTTGCATCACCACCTTATGTAAGACTTCTGTGCATATGTTCTCTTTCTCCTGGGCCTCAGGCCCAATGTCTGTATCGACCCATCAATCTCTCCCAGTCCGAATGAAATGCTTGAATGTTTCAACGGCCCAAATAGTCCGAAAAAGCAAAAGAGTCCTGTGATTAGAACACAAGGGCCCTCAGAGGAAAGCCTTTCCACGTCATTGAAAGCCCGTGCCCTAATGTTTCTTTTTATGTCCCAAAACAGAAAGAAGGCAAGATTTCAGAAAGGCGCTGGGACAGAAGTTCCGGACGTTTGACCCGACTGCCTACTCCCCCACCTCCGTTATTTCAGCCCGAGGTAGATTCTAGCTCATCTGACATGTCGGTCCAAGCGCATGACGATATCTCTCAGGAGGATCAGCCAGCAGGGGGGAAAACCAGAACACTTCTGTTGAAGAGCTCATGAAAAACTTTGATTTGAAACACCAGGAAGCAATCCAGGCACTCGAGAATAAATATGTGGACACAATCGCCAAGCTAGAAGATAAGTTGGCCGCATTGGAAACGGCAGCCCAAAGCAGGGCCGCTGAGGGTCCGACAGGGGAGCAGGATCAAATAGCCAGCCTGGTACGGAAACATCAAGCCGCCATTGAAGCCTTGGAGGCACGGCATACGGCAGCAACAGTTGAGCTCCATGAGAAAATAGGATCTTTGGAGGCGGCAAGACAAGAAAGACCGCTGCAAGGATTTGTCAATCCTTTATACGGCATGGACAATATCTCCTTAGAAGGACATGACACCCAAGTTGGATACGGTGGTGGTGCTCCCGGGAACCAGTTAGCCACCGAAGTTCAGAGGGCTTTGAGGCGCATTGAGCGCATGGAAAAGGCCGGTAAACCCGCTGGTTTTGATTATCTCTCCATGGGATCCTATCCAGATGTTGAGCTACCTGCGAAACTGAAGCTCCCCACTTTGGCTCTCTACAAAGGCTCGACCGATCCCCAAATTCATTTGGCGATGTTTGATCGAGAGATGTCTATCCTGAGGCTAATGATATGCAGAAGGCCAAGGTCTTTGCCCGATACCTAGATGAGATCCCTCAACGATGGTACCTAACTCAGAGGATGAACACCAGGACATATGAGGAGATATGTGAAGCTTTCCTGACTCACTTTGAGTATGCTAAAAATTTGGAAATCACCCGGTCTGACCTCGCCAGCACGCGCCAAACGGGAAGTGAGTCCATGTCCGACTTTATAAAGCGGTGGAGGAGGAAGGCAGCAGGCATGCCTACAAGGATGGATGAGCAGGAACAAATCCGCATGATTGTTGAGAACATGCAAAAGCAGTACAATGATGAATTAAAGTATATGTACTTTCCGAGCTTTGATATGCTCATGGGCCAGGTAGGGGTTTTGGAGGAGAAGATCCACAAGGGAGACCTAAAGCTTGGATACCCTCGAGGATCCGGAAGTAATTCGAAGTTCCCAAAATCTGAAACAGCAAAGGCTTCCTACTCAAACACAGCTTACGCACAGAGCGCACCGCAGAGGTACGCGGGACAGTACGAAGTGAACGCGGTCCAGCAGCCGAGGGAACAGGGGAGGAATTATCGGGCAGTACCACCTCCAAGACCGGATTTCAGTCAACGAGAATTCACAGATATTGGTCGGCCATTGAGTCATGCTCTGAAAAAACTCCAGGAGCAGAACATCTTACAGCCTCTTCCGCCCCGACCAGGAGTCACCTGTTTGGGCAGGAATCCAAATCAGTTCTGTCTCTACCATCAATTACCAGGTCACGACACCGATCATTGCAGGGCCCTACAGCATAAGATCCAAGACCTGATTGACCAGGGACTTCAGTTCTCAGAGCGCGGAATATCTTCGGGAATCCTATGCCAAAACACCACTAAGGATCATTGTTGTTTTTCTTCTCCCTTTAGTTGTTTTGCGTAGCTTTTGTCTTTTTCCTTTGTCTTTTCTTTTAGTTCTTTAGCTAGTTTAGTTGTTTCTCCCATTTAGTTGGTACTCAATGTCGTTGTTACTTCTTTTGGTTATCAATAAAATTTCTTCTTTGATTCGTGTTCTAATGAGTATACTTCCGTTCATGTGCTAAAAAAAGAAAAGAAGGGAGAAAGAAAAAAAAACTCTCTCTTGTAAAGCTTGTCTGCAAACATACAAAAGAAAAACCTTCGTTTTTTTTATGAGACCCCCTGTACGAGACCACCTTCCCATCCATGTATTCACCACCTCCATTACAGTCACCACACATGTCGCAGCATTCCATCACCTCTACCATTTCATCAGACACATAAAAAGCAAAACCGCGGCCGCCAAAAGGCCAAAGAAATGAATCACTCAGCAATCACCCCATCACCACTCACCACCATTGTTCACCACCACACATGCAATCACCCTCCACAAATAACTTGGGCATTCTAAGGTTTGTCAAGAAAACCCCACAACAATACTGGGGGCAATCTGAGTTAAGGAACGATAATGTTTATTTCTTTTGTTTAAAGGCGCGCAAGCAAGTCTCTGAGTGTGCACTTCGTGAGAGTGCCTTGAGCGGTAAAAACCAAGAGCGAACGAGCGTGTCATTTTTACACGACTCCAGAGAGATCACGTTCAAAGGTAAGGTGAACGGCATGACTCTGACCGAAGGAGATAATTTGTAAATTTACTCTTAGACCTGCGAAAAGTAACAAAGAACGGATACACAACTATCAGGAATGACGAAGCACCTAGGTACATCACCACATAGCCAAAAGCTTGTAAACCCTATCATTAAACCCTAGGCACCCCCGTTGAGCCTTTCGTATATCCCTTTTCGATATTATGAGCTCCACGAAATAACCCAGCCAATGATGAATGTCCGACCCGGTGACCAAAGGAAGCGAGGAGCCCGACTCTCAGATAACATTCTCATCAGTCCAAAGAAGCAATGCCGCTATCAGCATGACGAAGCGATCCGCAAATGGTCCCAGAGTGACACAGGATCAAAAGAGCTCACATCAAAACAGCTCTCGAAGCCCAAAACCGGGAAACACAAGAACCCCGAAGGCAAAGTCAAGGAAGGATAAAACAAAAAGGCAAACCCAAAGTGCCTCTAAGAAGTCCAAAGGACAAAAAAGAGAAATGGTGTAAAGGACAACTTCAAAAGTCCAGGTCCAGAAGCTCGAAAACAACGTCAACATGAAGCAGCCAGACGACTTCAAGACAAGGAAGATGAATCCGAGAGAAGACGCAAGTTGCAGCTTTGGTCACCTATTTAAGCTCCACACCTCAAATATTCCTCCATGATCTCGTCATCTTTCATCACACCCTATGGCCACGTTATAAGCTCTAAAGACTTCCGACTTGATAGTTGTGTGTCCAATCACGTGAAGGTAACAGATCAAATGCGTAGATCCATCAAATATCAAATTCAATGGTCTAGAAGTTATGGCCATGAGCGAGAAATGAGTGCAAACACCAACCACGTTGAGTGTAGGATAGGAAGCACCACATCAAAGCATAAGCCTCGACCCTGTGAGGATGAGACTTGTTCGCACGTTTAATCAAAGAAAATACTGGGGGCAATTGATCGTTCCGATCAATTGCCATGAACTCTAGCTCAGATTGTCCTAAGGAAAAATACTGGGGGCAATTGTTTGGTTCCAACAATTGCCATGACAACACCAATTGAAACCTAAAGCTTGAGCACCACCATCCCACCACAGGCATAAGCCCTTACCTCCACATCAAACACCTCAGCGCACATAAGCTCTAATCTCCACACACACTCTCAAGCCCGTCGTTAGCCTTACCCCCACAAAAACATCAGACCTGCCCACCATCCAAAATCACAACCTAATCCCAGGTTTGTCGTATATCCTGAACACCAGCAAAAGCCTTTAGCACCACAAAAAAAAAACCACACCCCACCAGTGGCATGTTCATCTTCTAAGAAACAAAATGCAAATATGAAATTCTTAGTAAGGGAGTGATTCTTTCACTTCCCTTTTTCAGTAGAGTTTTTCCCAAGCTTTGCCATGTTTGGCGCATTTTCCAGCAATTTCTTGCTTTAAACAATTTTCAATTCTCATCACTGCCATGTTCGGCACATTTTTCAACAGTTTCTTGCTTTGAACAAATATCTTATATGCACTGTGATTGCATTTTATAAACTTTTGCGTACACCTCACCATCGCCACGTTTGGCCCTTTTACAATTGGTTTTCACCACATGCATTTGCATGAGACCATTATCTTTCTAGCCCATTTTTAGTGCGAGACCCATCATGCACTTGACTCACTTTCACTTAGATCCCACCTTTAGGCTCGTCATAAGACCTAGAACCATCTTTTAGGCTCGTCATAAGACCTAGATCCAACCTTTAGGCTCGTCATAAGACCTAGATCCAACCTTTAGGCTCGTCATAAGACCTAGAACCATCCTTTAGGCTCGTCATAAGACCTAGATCAAACCTTTAGGCTCGTCATAAGACCTAGATCCCACCTTTAGGCTCGTCATAAGACCTAGAACCATCCTTTAGGCTCGTCGTAAGACCTAGTTGCACTCCCTTAGGCTCGTAGTAAGACCTAGCATTACCCTTTTAGCTTAAACACATTGCATTCATCTCATTCATATAGGCTCGTCATAAGACCTAGTTGCATTATCCAGGCGCGTCACAAGACCTGGCGACAGAAAGTTGGCGAGGTGATGGCAATAAATCCTCCTTTTGTAATGTCAACTTATTTTCGGGATCAACGAATGGTGGGCGAAGGCAATAAGTCCCCAGGGTTTTTACCAGGAGTTACCCCTGCACACCGGCTTGGGGGGTGATGGCAATAAGTCCACATTGGGTCCAGCCAGGAGCATTAGCACGGGTTTCGGTCCCCAGAAGCATCCGAGCATCATCAGCATCAGCATCATTAGCATCGTTGGCATTTCAGCATTCTTGCATTTGCATACCACCCAGTTCTCACATCCTAGGTAGTCAACGCCTTAGAATCGCTTGACATTACATCATTTCATATAGGTAGTCGACGCCTTTGAACAGCTTGACATTATTTTGTTTTCGTCACCTAGGTAGTCAGCGCCTTAGAATAGCTTGACACATTTTCACTTATAGGTAGTCAGCGCCTTAGAATAGCTCGACAGCGTTTTGTTGCTTAGGTAGTCAGCGCCTCCGAATAGCTGGACGCAGTCAACGCGGTTTCGCACAACATGGAGAATTTCGTGGAGTTCAAAATTTTGGGGCATCACTCAAGCATCAACCAGACTTTTCACATCCACTACAAAGTCTAGTTGACGGGGGGCAATCTGTTATACCCAAAATTTTGACCCCCCGGGTTAGGGTCTACGGGGTGCTGGTGTTGTGAGGGGCATTTTAGTCAAGTAGTGAGAGATCCCGGCTCGATCGGCGCATCCTAGGGCATGAGGGGCAGTTTTATCATTGTCAGGGACGTATTCGTAATTTTTAAGGCTCTGGAGACCTCCTATAAGCTTTCTCTCTCCTCCAAAGGATGCCCAAATCAGCTTAAAATGCTTTGATATTTTAACCCATGATAGAGGATGGCATTTAAGCATAATGGCGTTGGAATTTGATTTTTCGAGTTTCCAATAATTTTCTAGAATTTCTGACTGAATCTGACGGGAAATTCAATTTAAAAATATTCCAACATTTAAAAAATTCGGTTCCACCTCAGAAAATTCATAATCTCCATCCTTGACATGTGGTTAAAATTTCACAGCAAAATTCCTTTGGGAAGTTTTAATTAAAATACCAAAAAATCTTACTTTTACTAGATTTTCTTTATCTTTAAGAAAGTCTATATAAGGGGATAGGTTTTTGGATAAAATCAGAATCTCATAACCTCAAGAACCCTAGACTCTCAAAGAAGGCAGCCGTCTCTCTCCACGTTTTTGAACTCCAGAGCCACAATCAAACACCGAATCTCACCAAAATCAACACCAAAACATATTTTTCAACTCCCACAACATCATCAATCATCAAACATCAACCAAACCACCTCCAAACGTGAAGAACACCTTCAACAATCAACAACCAGAAGCTCGGGTCGAACACAATCCAGAACCGGCACCACCGGAGCCTCCGAAGAATCCCGACGTGAAGAACCCTCTTGAATTCGAAGGTAAAACAGGTTACAATTCTACTTTTCTAATTCCCCACGACCTTATTAACTCTCTGTCAAATTTTGGGTTCAAACTAACCTTTTTACGCTTCTGTATTGCTATTTGTTTAAGCTTATGTCCAATAACTTGTTTACCAAGTTTCATGCTTAATTCGAATTCAAATTGAGAACTTTCAATCACTAACGTCTTGTACATCTTTCAGGCTACACACCCATAAAATTTGAGCCAAAAACACCTTCGGGAACAGCCTCAACGCCGTCGTCCAAGGGCGGTCCGCACCCACGGACGTCGTGTCCGGGGTCCCGGACTCCCTGTCCGTAAGCCCGGACGCCCACGGACGGCGGCGGCATTTTAACAAATTCAAAATTTAGGTTTTCTAATAATGTTCGGGCCCACGGACAGCCTGTCCGTGGCCCCGGACATTGCAATTTTTTTTGTTTGTTTTCCTTTAATTTCGACTCTTCGGTATAATTAGGTTAACTGTCCGGGTCGTGGCTATGGACGTAAGCAAAATTTGACCTAATTCTGCCTTCGAAACCCTAGTTTAGGTATCTTTCAATTTCACTTTAGTTTTCTGTCAAAAATGCTAAAAAACACAAAAAAACAGAAGCTCGCGCACTTAGGTTAAACGACTCGTAATAAGCCGTAAATAACCAAGTAGAGGAAAAACACCTAGGAAGGGTAATGAAAGTAATTGAACCCTAAATAAGTCGAATACCAAGCCCCCGAATCCGAACTCTACCTTTCCTAATTTACTCTAGGTTAAAATTAGGTGGCGACTCATAATAGGTTCCAGTGAGCTAGCTTAGGTTTTAATAATTATTGTTATATGACATAGTTATTAATCTTAGGTTATAAGTGGACCTAAAACCCGATTAGATCCTAATCAACTTAATCCACATAGGATAGGGTTTAAAATCGAGGCTCACAGGTAAGCTGGGTATTATGGGATAGGAAAGAGGGAACATGAGAGAATGTTTCTAATCCTGTATTGAGATTATAAAAGCCCGGTGGAGAGACTTATATATGTCTCTGCCCGGAGGCCTTTGAGGCTTAACCTAAAATTATTCAAGAGTAGAATAATTAAGATACTAGATCGGGACTGAGGGTGTCTAATGATCTAGGAGTTAAGTAAACTACCCGGTGGGGGTGGAAGGTTGGTAAATGACGAGAATGAAACTCACTTGAGATATGGTTTCTCAAGGTTTAAGAATAAGGTAAATGAATTTAACGAGCTGGATGTGATATCTGTGAGGATTGTATTCCTGGATTGAATGTGGAGTGTTGTGTGAATGTACATGTATGATGTATTGTTGTATTGCATGATGTTTGAATTAAAATGAACCGCATGCTCTCGACCAAATAGTTGGTGTACCCTCGCTAGTACGCGGGGTATACGGAAGTCATAATCAGCATAAGCTGAGCCCCTAGGGGCAACGTTTTTAGTGTGTAGGTACCCGAAGCGGACATGATCACGGTAAGAGACCGACAGCTAAGCTTGGATTGCTAGGGGTGAAGTATAGATAGTAGTGAATCGTATAGGGCTTGTAGCCGGTCACCGTTCGGGAGTAGGACGGGGTTGTGATTAAGCAAGGGTAGTTGTTAATTATTTGCATTGTTGTATTATGGAAGTGAAAGACCGAAAGGTCATTAGTAATGTTGGGAATTGTAGATACTCGGTATAGCGTTAAATGGAGATTGTATTGTATATCATGGGATTGAAGGTTGTATTTGGTTTGAGAATCGATAAGGGAATGGAATGTATCATTTGTGTAGTGTACTCGGTAAAGACCCATCAGACCGATAGTGTGTTGTATTGTTTGTTTGGAATTAGCCTTGTTAGCCACGTGGGTGGCTAACGGCATTGTTTCACCCCCGGTCATATTAGAATTTCCGCTGCTGGTGTATTGATAATGGAGACGGGTTAAGAGTAATGGTGAGATTACCGGTAGGGGTGTTACAGTTATATATGCCAATATGTATTCCTCCCGACCCAAATAGCAGTGGGTCCCAAAGCGTTTTTAATATCCCTTTTTGTTATGTTCTGCTCTTTCATGCTTATACAAATGGATCCAATCTATGGCTCATGGACAGTGGTTGTTCACGCCATAAGACTGGGGATCACACGTTATTCCATGAACTAGAGGAACTGCATGAAGGATTTGTCACTTTTGGAAACAATGGAAAAGGCCGTATCATTGCCGTGGAAACTATTGGGGACAAAATAGTAGTAGAAGATGTTTGCTTTGTTGATGGTCTTAAGCATAATCTACTAAGTGTTTCACAAAAACTTGACAAAGGTCCCTCCACCATCACCTTTGATTCACATGGATTTATAGTCTCAGATACGGCTACTAGAGTGCCATTACTGAAAGGATATCGAAGAGGAAACTTATATTTGGTGGATGTTAACTCACAAGAACTGGATGCTACTTGTCTCACTGTTTCTATAGTCAGTACAAATCTGTGACATCAACGGTTAGGTCATGCTCACACCAGATTAATCAATAAACTACGGTCACAACATCTTGTCAAAGGTCTACCGTCATCTGTATTACATGAAGATAATCCTTGTAGTACCTATCTCCTAAACAAGCGAACACGGTCTTCTCATATTCCAAAGGCTGTTGTATCTACTTCCGTTGTCTTGGAGCTAGTACACATGGACTTAGTCGGTCCTATGCTAACAATGACTCGTGCCGGTAAGCAATACATCTTTGTAACCGTAGATGACTATTCACGATTTACAAGGATTTATCTACTTCATTGTAAGTCCGACACATTTGATCTCTTTAAAGGGTTTTGCATTCAGATTCAGCGACAACTGAGATTACATCTACGCACTATTCAATTTGACAATGGAACAGACTTTGTTAATCAGCAATTCTATTTGATTAAGGAATTACACACATTCTCGGCTCCACGTACACCGCAGCAAAACGGTGTTGTTGAAAGGAAAAATCGCACCCTCATAGAGTTGGCCCGTACGATGTTGAATGCTAGTGATCTAGCACCTAGTTTTGGGGAGAGGATATCAACACAGCGTGTTATATTCTGAATCGAGCCTTGATTAGGCCAATACTGACTAAAACACCTTATCAGTTAGTAAAAGGCAGACCTCCGTCTATTCGTCACTTCAAAGTTTTTGGGTATCGTTGTTTTATCCTCCATAATGGGAAACATATTGTAAGCAAGTTTGACATACGAGGTGATGAAGGAGTATTCTTAGGTTACTCCACAACGAGCAAGGCATATCGTGTTTTAAATAAGCGTACTCTCGTTGTGGAAGAATCCATCTATGTACGTTTTGATGAAACCAACTTTGGCTTTCGCAACCCACAAAACATCGGTTCTGAGCTAAGTGTCGATGATTCCTTGGATTCAGATGATTCTGATTTGGATCCTCTCTCGCCTTATACCCAAGTTTCACCCAATATATCTCAGGTTAGGTCTACTACTACTCCATCTTCTACATCACAAACTCCCATAAATGTTGATGATATTCCTATGCAAACTGATACTCCAACAAAGTGAGATACATCAGTTGGATCCGATAGTCCTCCAAGTTCTCCCTCTGTGGGCAATCTCACCACACCAGTTATTACTCCTCGTCGTGCGCCTGGCGTTTCCTTAAATAATCTTATCTCTGATCTGCACTGCGGAAGAGTCACTACATATTCTATTCCAAAATTTTTATGCTCATGAAGGATTTTTATCCTCAGTTGAACCTCACAATATAAAGGAAGCTCTCACTGATTATGATTGGATTCATGCTATGCAAGAGGAGTTGAATGAATTTAAAAGAAATGATGTGTGGACATTGGTCTCGTGACCTACTCAAAAGGAAGTCATTGGTACCCGATGGGTTTATCGTAACAAGCTTGGCACAGATGGTCATGTTGCCTGGAACAAAGCTAGATTAGTGGTAAAACGAATCTTTCGTTATTTAAGGTACCCCCAATCTTGGTCTAGTCTATCATGTAGGATCCTTCTTCACCTTGCGCGCTTTCACAGATGCTGACTTTGATGGGTCTCTCACCGATCGCTAGAGTACTTCCGGTTGTGCTCAAATCCTTGGTTCTAGTCGTGTCTTGGTTTTCAAAGAAGCAATCATCAGTAGCACTTTCAACCACCAAAGCCGAATATATTATAGCTGCTGCATGCTGTGCCCAAGTTATTTGGTTGTAATTTCAATTAGCAGACTATGGCATGCCTCAATCACTTGTTCCTATTTACTGTGACAATCAATCAACCATCGCTCTGTCCAAGAATCCAGTGCAACAGTCATGCACCAAGCATATCGAGATATGTCATCACTTTCTTTGTGATCAGGTTGAAAAATGCACCGTGGAACTATTACACTACCCCACAGATCAACAATTGGTTGATATTTTCACTAAACCACTTCCTCGTGAGATATTCGCTCGCCTCAGTCTTGCACTGGGCATGGTTAACATTGATTAAGATCTAACTCTTTTATTTATCATAGTCTTTCATCTTTTCGTTCTCTTAAATTGGTGCGTAGGATTGAGTTGAGTGATTCAAACACTATATTTCTGTTTCAAAAGTGAGTTTATTTTTTGATGGATGTTATAGCATAATTTATGGCTAATCTGGATCTATAGTGGGAATATATGTTATCTGTAAATCGCAACGTATATGCATGATTATTGCCATTTTTTTACCATAAAAAAAGGACTATAGATGGTACCACTAATCCATATCCCATAATAATCTTAACCATCTCTTTCGTTGCACCACCACCATATGCAATTTATTTTGTTTTAACTCTCTGTCAGACCTATACCTAGTCTACAACTTTCTTTCCTTTTTCCTTTCCGCATTTTCCTTCTTCTTCTTTGCCCTCTCTTTGTCTTCGAAGCTTCTTCCCTTCTGGTTCGCCATGGAAATCGTACCTTACGATCTGGAGTTCGCCTTTCGCCAGCTGCTCGCCATTTACTCTCCTTTGTTTCTTGTTCCATCTCTCACTTGGGGAAGGAACAATATTTTTTCATTGCTATAGGTTTGGATTATTAAATTGAGTAAACCATGTGATTTGGATCTGTTCCACTCAGGATCCACATTGACACCACTCTTACCTCCTCCGAGCCAGAATATCACTGCCATATCGACATTATTCTACCCTCTCTCCACATTGAAGCTCCTCCCCCATCATACCCTCCTCCTTCTAAGTCCTGCATGGACGATTTTCCGGCTTATGATGTTCCATTTGATGATTTTTCTCCTACCACAAACCCTACTTCCCCTACATCTCCTGTTTGTTCTCCCGACTGTCCACCACCATCCCCTCGCCACAAAACCCTTGAAAACCCTCTGTACCCTCATCTGCAGCTTCCCTCCGTCGCTGACAGTCTCTCCAGCCTTACTGTCCTCTATCAACTCCACCTACTTCTTCACCGACTCAACCAGCTCTGATTTCTGACGAGGATGATGTTCTGTTGGCCACTCTACAACACCAAAAACGTCGTGCCACTCCCTCTTATGCAGCAACTTCTTTAAAACGTCATCGGGGTGCTTCTCCGATTGTTTCATCCTCCGCTACAGTTTTTGATAGTCCTAACGGTGATCACTCAACTCCTACTGAACACAACTCTACTTCCGACTGGACGGGTAACTCATTTCCTTGCTATCCTTTGTTTAAAACTAAAATCAAGAATGTGCACATTGTGATTGGCAAGCGAGTTAGCTGTGCTTGGTTGCACAAAAATAAACTTTCTGCTGTGGTGAGTTGTTTATCTGCTCAAGGTTGGACCACTATTTTTGAGTTAGGTTCTCAAGTCTACAGGGACGCTATTAATGAATTTTACCAGAATATTTGCTTTGAAGAAGATTATGTTGCTAAATCGTCTGTCAAGGGAGTAGCTATTGAACTGAATCCTAACGACCCCAAACCCACCCTGGTTAAGAGACCGTTACACGCCGCGCGCTTATTACCTAAGACAACACAAGGCTACACTAGCGAACTCCCAAAATAGAACTGAAACTCATATATTACCAAATAGACGAATACAACATGTCTTTTCATTACACAGGCGGAAGCCAAACTGAAATACAAGCATAATCTAAATACAACTGGGCCCTAAGGCCAAACAAACTAAATACAAAACTCAAATGCCAAAACGAAAAGTAAGAGCTGAATCTCCAAGCACGAACTAAAACCTGCAAATCAGACGGAGATAGGGGTGAGCAAAACTATTGCTCAGCAGGTGATAAACTTCATCAACTGAGCACGCTCAAAACAGATACTGAACATACATTTATATACGTATACCAAAGCGCTTAGCCAGAGCGAAATCAAAGACAAAGCAGAAGCCTTTCAAATAGACAGAAGTCTAAAACAGAAGGAGCTAAGCGGTGGTCAAAACATACACTTAATAGCATAAGGTAAACTGAAGCTGAAAGCTTGACGAAATTAGAAGCTTAACAAAATCAGAAGCTTAGCAAAATCCAGAACTTAGCAGAAGACAGTAAGCACACAGCAGACCGTCTCAAATCAAATACAGATAGAGAGCAGACACAGTAGAGCACTTTACAAATCAGAAATCCTCAACAGACAGGAAGCACACAATAGCCTATCTGAGTTTGTAAACAGACAGAGCAGGCGGAAGCAGTACAAACAAACAGAGGTATCCAAAGGACAGAAAGCACACAACAGTATGTCAAAACAGCAGAACGGAATCCAAACAGAAGTGGGACACTAGCATTCAAAGCATACAGACAGAACAAGCTACTAGCTCGTGAACAGAACGAGGAAACCTCACTCGTAAACAGAACAGGTGAAACAAACATCAACATGAACAGAACGGGAACATCACCCGTGAAACAGAAGGATATCCTACATAGCGCGCTACGAGACAGCGAGACCAGCCATCCAAAGGTTCAGATACAGAGAAGACTAGGTCCCAAAACAGAAGCTCTCAGAACAGATCAAAGCTTTATACAGAACAAGACAAAAGTCCTTGTCAGATCGTAACTGAAAGCAGAAGCTTAACGAAAACAGAGCAGAAACTTACCAACGGAAAGCCTTAGCAAGACAGAAGTCGTAACCCGGCTAGTAAATACGAAAGCAAACTGAAGTCAGAGGTTGAATCACATTTTCAGAGCAAAACAGAGTTCAAAAGATTAACAGAGACCTTAAAATCAGAAAACACTTAAACACATGCTAAAACACATGAAATCAGATAGTACTCGGAAAGAGGAATCCAACGCCACAAACGGCACTCAAAACGGAGCTCAGACAAAGAAGTTATGGTCAAAACAGTGAGAAGTCCGAACTTGTGTCCGGACGTCGAAGTTCGGACGCAAGTCGAACTCAAATCCGCAGAAAATTTCAAGGTGTCCGAACATCCAAGTTCGGACGGATGTTCGGACTAAGTTTTGGAAATTCCAACTGAGGGAATTAAGACCTTTTCCCGTGATGTGAATACGTTTGTTCGTGGTCAAAAGATTGAGGATGGGGAAATATGGTCGAAACACCAAAAGACGTGAAGAAGCTAAAAGGAGCACCCAAAGTCTACACCCAGAAGAGGGAACGAAGAAAGAATGTGTAGCGACTGGTAGCCTGTGACCGGTCGTAAAACACAAAGCAAGTATAGGAAAGCGACCGGTCACCTGTGACCGGTTGCAAAGAAGCCACAACATAAGTGTAAAAAGCGACCGGTCGCCTGTGACGTTGCCAAAGCCGCAAAGTAAACTCAGATATCGACTGGTCATCTATGACCGGTCAAGTAACTAAAGAAGAAGAGGGAATAAAGGCCCGGTACCTGTGCCCAGTCAAATAGCAAGAGACAAAAGATATAGAAGTTAGGATAAGATATTTATAGTGCCAACCTGGAAGAGTGTGACAGAATGGCAAACCCATGAACCACATGAAATTACTATAAATAAGGGATCACCCCCACAGAATAAGGCACATGATCAGAAGTTACGGAATTTCTCTCTAATTTATTACTCTTGTTTGCTATTGTGAAAACCCTCTCTAATTTCGGTTTCTTCGCTAACAAGGTAATTCGATAGAACACTCGAACGTAGATCGTAGGCTAGCAATCGAACAAAAGGTTAGATCATTAGGGATAGAAAATAAGAAATTGACTATTTCAATTTGGCGCCGTCTGTGGGAAACGAACAGCTTAGATCTAGCAACCACGAATCCACCTTGAGAATGTGTTATGTGCAAAATTAATAGATCTGAGATTGGTAATTGTGTTTTTGTAAGGTTTAGGTGCGAAATGGCTCCCAGAACAAGGAATGCTCCACAAACCAACGATGGAAACACCGATCTAATCATCTCCAATGAGCTGCGATTTACATCTCCAAGAAGGATCTGGAGGAGATGCTGAAGACCCTGACCAGGATGATCGACAAAAGGATCATGGAGGGGAACGAGCTACTATAAGAGGAATTGATGCAAAGAGATGAGGACTACCAACAGAAATGGGAAGAAATGTCCATGGCGATCGAATTCCTAAAGAATCGGGATTCTGAGGGAAGCGATGGTGGGAAGAAGGAAACCCGAGGGGAAGCTCTGATCACTATCAAAGAGGAGGAGGACAAAGCCATTGACATGAGCCTATATCCATTTTCCGAGAAGATTCGGGGGGCTAAGCTTCTTCAGCATTTTATTGCTCCCGCCGTCGAGAAGTATGATGGTACAGGGGATCCGGCTCAGCATATCAAGAAATTCATGTTTGCCATGAATACGCAGGGGATCAGCTCCCTCGCTGAAATACCCCTAAATTAATTTAAATTAATTTAGGGGATTTCTTTTATTAAATATTAAATTATTATATGGAATTATAAATATTAAATTATTATATGGAATTATGAATATTAAATTATTATATGGAATTGTGAAATTTATTTAGGGGTTTTCTCCTATTTAACCCTAATTATTATATATTATTATATAGTATTATGAATTTAATAATAAGATTTATAAGCCAATAGATCTTGGGAAAATTTCTAAACACTCCAATTATATTATAAAGATTTTAGGAAGTGTTGGAACATTGTTTTAAACATAAAAGTCAATATAAAATTCTAGAAACCTTAAAGCTTATTAAGCCTTGCTAGAGTTGACTTTTTGAGAATGGTCAAACCAGGCCATGAAACCTATACCAATAAATAGGTTATGGAAAACCATGAAGATTGATAAAAAGAACGTCAAAAACGGATCATCCTAGCCAAAGTTATGCTAGATTGAAGTTTTGAATCAAAATTTTAAGAGATGCCACGTGTCACTCTGTAATGGGTCGCCCACACTTAGCCAATTCTTTCCCAGAATTTCGGTAACTGATTTCAGTGTTTCGACCTAACTTTAGACGGCAATAACTTTTGCATCTCTCCATATTTTTCAATGTCGTCTTCTTTGTTGTCTTCTCCTACATTCCCCTTAAACAGCTATAACTCATACAAACCCTAACTCATTCTGAATCAACCGGAAAATCGAGTCAAAGTAGCCACCTTGTGAAACGTGTTTCCAAAATTCCAGATTCTCTTCGATTTTAGGTAACTTGCGTCGATCATAACTTCTTCGTTACTCAACCAAAATTCGATTTCTTTAGCTCGTTGTAAAGATCTCTAATCCCTCTACAATTTTCGTGTTTATGCCCAAGTCCGATTCGTAACCAGTTGGGAGATATAGAGGTCTAAAGTTTCGGGTTCGCCAGCACATAAAATAACACCGAAACTGTAAGGTAAACTCGTGTTTTGCGACTTCAATTTCTTTCTGTATGGTGCGAGTTAGGTTTAGTTCTTGCTATCAATACGTAGATCTAAGTTTGCTCTTTCCAATGAACCCTTACTCATAGCCTAACTCGTTTTGTACTGCTAGTTATAGATCCTCAAAGTTGGCACCACGAACTGTCTAAAGTTCGAGTTTTTCCCAGTTTTACAAATTGGAATTCACACAATTCACAATCCGGTGAGTCTCCGATCAAATTGCTCCGATATTGTTGTTCGTAGTCATGTTTTCGATCTAACCCATGTCTCAATTTAGTCAATTACGTGTTAGATTAGGAGAATTTGTATGAATTGCAATCAAATTAAATTCTGTACCGAAATAAACCCTACTCTCGAATCGATTTCAAAACTTGATGTATACTGCATTATAATTGGGGAAACCGGTATCAATAGAACCGAAATTTGATTACGAAGCTATAGAAACAAGAATCACTCGATTTGTTCTGTAGATTGTGAGAAAAACGAGATTTAGTACTCGATCTGCTTATTACCTTCGCTGATGAACTCGGAGTACAGGGGCCGTCCGATCTCGCTTTAAGAGATTGGACGGCCGAGATTAAAACATTCCAGAATAAGTTTATGAAGGTTTTTATAAATTCCAGTAAATAGTCCTAACTTGTTGGGTTAATTTAAATATCTTCCCGAATGTATTTTGACTTGAAATTTTAACCATAGATTCCTTATTTAATCTAGTTTATTTTGATGTAAATTATTATGGTTTTGGAGTTTTTAAACATAAGTTATGATTTTACAAGTTACGGGTTTTCTGGAATTATTTGGCTAAATTAAAAAGATATCTTTATGAAATAAAAATTTTAATATGTCTAAAATGTTATAGTTACTGTATATTAAATTTGGGAATTTTTGGGCAATGGTAAAAGGTTTTAAAAATTGTGTTTATGAGTTTTTCATAAGATAACCTATAATATAAGGTTTTTAATGTAACCAAAAATTAAAGTATGGTTTGTTAATTAACTTTTAAGCTGGGAAAATAAAGGAAACTAAATTAACATTTTATAACAGTAAGTTTATAAATGTTTTTGTATTAGCTTTTAAGAGAAGTGAAATTATTTACATATATGTATATATACATACTTAAGTAGAAACTTATATAAATTAAGGAATTTAATTATCCTACATTCTATTTATTATATTGTATGCGAGTTAATATTTTTAACTAAGGAAAATATATACATATATATTTCTATACATATATAAAAGGGAATAAAATAGTAACTTAGGTTAAAGCAAGGAACTAATATTGACACTTATAATAACTAAATATTATAAGAGTATCCTAAGATATAGTTAAAGGAAATACTTTATAGAACATACATGAAATGCAGTTAGAAATAAGATAGTTTAAATATAATAAGTTACGTAGGGAATGTCTTAATTAAATTCTAATACAGGTATACTTATATATTAAAGGGAAACACTTTATTTTATAAACCGCATATCGGTTGTAGTTATGCCTAAAAGTTTTTAAACATAATTAAATACAATAAATTACATAAATAATGTTTTCAACAAATCCTAGTATATATAAATATATATATAAAAATAAAATTAGTTACCTTATAGGAAATATAATACGAAGGAATTAGTAAGTTACACTAAACCTCTACATAATACTAATGGCAGAATATTATATGAGGTGGTATTAGATTATAGTTATGTGTTAGGCTTAAGAATTTCCTTTGAGTTTCTAAGGTTTATATATAACCATATTAAGATGCATGTATAGTATTATTTGTCAATAACCAGGATCTAAATCTAAAATTGGGATTAAGTAATTAATAAGTTAAAACTTAGGAAAAATTGTGATTAGATTACATAAAATGTGGCATAAATAGATCTTATACAATAATTAATGATAAACAAATGTAGTATGATTACATCTAAATATTCTTAATATAAACCATAATAAAATAAGTAAAATACTTTTACATCTAAATGTGAGGTGGATTAGTAAGTCTAGATTTAATCATTTCTTAACATTTATGGTATTGGAATATAACTTAATGTTTTAAGATAAAATCATTAAAAGGGTTATGATATAAAACTACTATATTAAACTATGATTTGGAAATTTATCTAAATAATAATCCTTAAGTTTCCTGGCATTAGATAAGCCATATGAAATACATTTATAACATTTATTACCAATACTTAGGATGTGAGTTTACAATAAAGTGAGGTATTTAGTAGTTAGAATTTATAGAAGGTTTATAAATAGGAATTTGATACTTAAAACCTTTGAACCTTTTGTTAGATAAAACTAAGCTACATCAGATATTATATTGATACTTTACGGTAATGGGAATTAATGATAGGTTATTTGAATATAAAATATGAGAATTTTCATATAATTAACAATTTCGCTTACGAACCAGAATTTAATTCTTTGATACATTCTACTCTATGTAGATATATTGTCCAACCTAAATACAATAAAGGGAATTAATTTATTAAGTTATTCCTTTGAAACCTTAGGCTTTGTAAAATAATTTAAAACGTATTTAAGGCTTAAGTTTATTGAAGTATAGTACAAAAGGATTATACATCGTCTATAGAGTGTATGTGTGTAAAAATAAAACATTTAGGAGATTAAAGGTAAGTAAGGATACATAAAAGGTTATATTTAAACACCTTATTATATAGGTAATAATTAAGCAAATAATGTACCTTGTGAATACTAAATGTAAGAGTTCGATAAGTCTAAGTTAACTATAGTATAGTTATTCAGGAGAAGAAGCAATTAACATCTTATGACAAGTTGTTAGATGGTTGTAATTAACAGTCATTCTGAACTAAAGATCGAGATAATTGAGTTAGCAGTCAATTAAGTTATAATAAAACGCGTCTACGAACTACGATTTCAATATACAAGATGGAAATCTTAATTAAGTTAGGAAAGACTTAATCATAATGGGTTATCTAGTAGGTATGTTTGAATACATAATCTTTACATTGTGGGATAGTAGTATAGTATTTGAGTCATCATAGGTCATAATACAATTTAATTCTAAGTAAGAATAAAGGTTTGAGCTTAAGCTTATTATCGAAATTCTTAGATTAATTATATAACATAAACACATTTATGATATAGAGGTCTCAAAAGTCGTGAATGTGAGGATTTGGTTAAGAATGAATAAGTAAGGGAGGTAGGAGTGGACAATTAGCAAATGTTAATCGCATCATTCCTTGATCTTACCACCGTGGGTATACAACGTTCTCAGATAACTCAAAGATTATACGTAAACACATAAGTGAGGGCTTAAAAGACAATTGAGACTTTGGTATAAGAGTAAGGAATTATTAAGCTTAACTTAGGCTACAAGTGATGATGATAGACTACCTTTAATATTCTTCAGAGTACTGTGATTGTTTGCGCAAGTGATAGAACTGCTACAGTGTTACCCAGGTACGATTCTCGTACTCAACTTGACGTGTTTTGGACTTTATGGAATGTTTGTACGATTTCTCGTACTCAGCTTGACGTGTTTGGACTTATTGGAATGTTTGTACGATTTTCGTACTCCGATATTGGTGCCTGTTGGTCTTGTGGAAGGTTTTGGAAAACACTAACTGAACTGTAAGAGGAATTTCTAAAAGGGCATGGTTGGATAACTAACTAGCTTGTGTGACTACTGAGCCTTGAATGTGAAACTTACATGGGTATTGATTCTTCTATTGGGTACCCGTTAGACATTGGCTGCTTAGGTTTACGCTTCTGCACTCTGTAGGATGAGTGTTTGGTATTTCTCTGGGGTAGTTAGTGATCTAATGGGAATATGGGAAAGTGTTTCTTGGTATGGAGTATGGATTATTTCTATTAAGTGGTGCACACCCTTTTCACGATGACGAGAAAGGGTCGGTGGCAGCGGAGGTCTGCTATACCTCGTCCATTGGACAACTGAAGTGGAGGTCTGTTTACCTCGTCTTGTGACAACTGACAGCGAAGGTCTGTGTACCTCGTCCTTGTGACAACTGATGGCGGTGGGGCCATCTCTCCAATTGGTTTATTCCACTCTTGAGTTATGGTTCTTGGATCGATCTTATTATTCCTAGTCCTTTGGACTATCTGAGTCTTTATACTCGAACGGGAATTGGTTCTAACATCAACAATGGATGCTTACTAACTATGTGTGTGACTACTTAAGTGGATGACTTGTTTTGGAAGTTCTCTATCTCTATCTTTGTCTTGTTTTCTTTTCTCTTTAACTTGATTGTTGAAGTGCTTTATCTTGTTTTACTTTCAAGAGTTTAATTTCAAGTTACGTTTTATTTTGAGGAGTATGTTTTAAAGATTGTTTTGGAGGAATTGTACCAGTTCCATTCCAGGGAACTGACTCACCCCTCCGGGTGGGCTGCTTGGTTCATCTTGCAGGTACAAATTGATTTACAGGTGGCCACGAAGAGCATGAGTGATTGGGATGAGACTAGGTTTATGGAGAGTGAATGTATTTATTATTGTTATGTTAATGTTAAGTTTTCTTGAAGTTCAGACCGTAACTAGTAATTGTAATGGTTGTAATTGGTGAGGTTGGTACCGGGTGTTAGGAGCCCGATGGTCTGTAGCACCTTTAGTTTATTTTTCCGCTGTTGTTATTATTATAGGGGTGTTACAGAAAGTGGTATCAAGAGCGTAGTTACGCTCTGAACCCGAGAAAACAAGCCGAGTGAAATACTTAGATTATAGGTGCACTTAAGACTGGGGAACTGGGGTAGAATTGGGAAGTGAGGACTCCAGTAAGGCACGACTCCCCCTTTTGGAATTGTGAACGATTCCTCTACACACTTTTCTTTTGTGAATCTGTTGGGTGATGTGGTTGTTATACCGTTCCAACAATAAACTACAAAAATATATATATATATATATATAAGTTTGGAACATCCTATATTAAGTACGATAAGATTTTGGTTGAGATAAACCAAATATTAAGCTATTTTTCAAAAGCATACTCATGGAGGACATTGCTAAAAATGCAATCCTTTAAAAGCTAGTACAACAAATTCTTAGAATTTTAAAGAATCCTTTTGGTTGAAAACAGTACACAAATAGAACTTTCATAACTAAATTAGTATTGATATTATGTGAAAGTACTTCAACTCCTTTAAAGTTTGAAAATAAATCTCATGAACTACTTGGTATCAATTTATTACCTAAAGATAATGTTTAAGATAATCTTAAGTCTAGAAAATTATTAAGCTAACGAGAAACTAGTAGCGTATTAGAAAAGATCACATCTGAACTTGTAAAACACCATTAAAACTCTATGTTAACTTTAGAAAGAAAACACATAACCTAACACCCACGAGAAGTGCCTGGTGCGACGAACCCTAGGTTGAAAGTAGTGGGGGTGCACACCCACTTCTAGAAGTTTAGGGGCTAGACAAGCCTTGTTCATCTAACTGTAAATAATCTTCTACGTAGGTGATGGATTGTGTTGAACTTGAGGGGAAGTGGTGGTAAGACGTTACCATCATGGAATCTTGAGCTAGGCATATTTCATTACTAGCCACAATGAACAGTTCAAAACTCGTATATTAAGATCCAGTACTAAATTCATGCATGTAAAGAGTTTACGAAGTTAAATCCTTGGTGAAAAATACTTACCTATGGAGTGAAAACACATGAGTAATAATAAACTAAATATTATTGAGCCTAAATACTTGGAGTATGAGTGTCTAGTGAAAAATTGAGAGTTACTTAAAGATTTGGAAATCCTCATGTTTATTTAGAAGTTTAACCTTATACATAGATAAAATCTTAGAAGTCACACTAAGAGTGATATTTACAAAAGCCACCATTGTCTAAGTTTAATACCCCGGACCTGATAATGGTGATTTAACTACTCTAATTAAATTATTAAAGGCCTAATGGTGCCTAAAGAGTATTGGTAAAGAGAATAAAACCAAAAGAAAAGAGAAAACGCTTGAAAAGCGAAAAACGCTAAAATGCGCATTAAATGAAAATAAGAGATATATAATCTCGTAAGGGTCTGAGATGGATTCCTAAGGCTTAGTTAGGCCTAATTAGTATACGGGAATGATTTCCGAAGAAAACGGATCCAAATAATGGATTAAAACGCTACATAAGCAAAAGCACGTTTTTCGAGAAAGCCCGAAAACGTGACTTTAAGTGTCAAACGGACCCGTAAAAAAATTATAGTTGATTAAATAACTATAAATAAGTATTAATGGAAGCTTAAAAACCATTAAAATTAATTAAACGAGAAAATTCCGGAAAAACGGACCCGCAAGTGAATAGTGACGAAACCGGGAGACGAGACGCGTTTAATTCGAAAAGATGAAAAACGACCCGGCTATTAATTCATGTGGGCCTTTTAATTAATATGTGTACACTCATTAATAGCTTGGTAGCTATTTAGTAATAAGATGACAAAGGAATAAGTAAAGTAAAAGAAAAAGGGGAATAGTAAAAAGTAGATTACTTACCCGCTCACCTCCCTTCTTTCCTCATTTCACGTTTTTTCTTCCCAGCCTCTGTATATCTTCTTCTTCCTCTGTATATTACCGATTCGAGAGGGAGACTCACCAGCCCCATCTTCAATCTCCCTCACTTGCTCATTTCTTCACCGAATCGCACAAAAATTGTACCGTTAGATTCGTATCGGCGAGGGCTACGTTTTCCACCCCTCAAAGTCTCGATTCCTCCACCTTCACTTCCATGGGTGTTTTGCCTTTTGAAGCTTAAGGAGTTGATTTTGACTCTCCTTCACCACCTTGATGCTCTAAGGTAAAAATAAAAGCAAGAGTTTCATCCTTTGTAGCTTTTCCTTGCAAAAATCAAATTTTTTTGCCCACGTTGATTTTTCCCTCATTTCAGCCGTTCTCTCCCATGCATTGTGGAGTGTTGGAAATTCCATCCTTTGATTGCCTAACTCTCCATTTGGATACCTTAAGGTAATCTCTAAGCTAAACCCTAAAAACTAGCTCTTGTAATTCTAGTTTTTGTGTGGGAAAATTAAATTAATAAGCTTGATATGTGTGTGTGGGGATATGATGTAGTTGGCAATCTATGCTCCTTTGTATGTTGTGAAACAAGAAGAGGAAGAGGGAACAAGAAGAAGAGAAGAAAGGAGTAAAAAACCGAGAATAAACAGGTAATGGGCTTACCTTGTGTGGTGGTTTTATTTGTCTTGGAAAACTTATGTTAGTGTTGTATAAACAACCTTGAGCTTGAGTAGTAATGGTACCACAATATTGTGAATTGAATGAGAATGTTTCTTGAGGTTTATATGTGCAATAACCTTGAAGTTAGGTTAGTGTACATATGTGAGCAAATGGGATTTTGATGTGTTGTTTATGTTTAAACCAAACAGGAGGGAGAAGAGTGTTTATGAGCTGATTTAAGTGTGGTGAATATGCTTAAGAAGTAGGCAAATGCTGTCAAAATTTCCTAGGGATGTATGGACTTGAGTGTTTTATTCAAGGAAGAATTAGGTGTGTTTAAGAGGTTTAAGTGAGTGGTTAATGGTTTGGAGAACCAAACTTTGAAGGAGAGTGTGTTAGGAGTAAAAATAATGCCATGTGAGTGCTTGGAATGGCATCATAAGTGAGGTTTGAATGGTTTAAAGAAGAAACCAATCTGTTACAATCTGATATAAAACAAGAGAAAACTAGCTTGTAAGTGTAAGAGAATCTAAGTGAAATTGACTAGAATTGGTGAGTACACTTGGTGCTTAGTTTATGGTGATTTAGAAGGGTAATTAGATGCTAAAACATGTGGATTTTAGTTGGTGAAGATATGTTAATCAATGGGCTAAGAGATAACCTGTAACAGACTTAGAAAATGTCAATTCTGCAAAATCTGTAGCAGGTCCGGGACTTAGGTCCAGGACCAAGTCCCGGACCACCCCTGATTTTACCCCGAGAGAGTTCCCTGCTTGCTTGGTCCGGGACTTAAGTCCATGCCCAAGTCCCGGACCACCCCAATTTTTAAGCCGAGATCTGCCTACATTATGGTCCGGGACCTAACTCCTGCATGAAGTCTCGGACCAAGTGAAATAAAAGGCCGAGAGTGAAGATGTGTTTGGTCCAGGACTTGGGATAGGGACAAGGTCCCGGACCAGGTGTTGTTTTTCACCCGAGAGTTTGGTAATACTTTGGTCCGGGACTTAAGATAGGGACTAAGTCCCGGACCACCCCCAGAAACCTACAGAGAGCATTTTAAAGGTTGGAAATGATGGGGGTTTAAATGTTAATGATGTTATAAGATGTTAAGGCCTTGTTTGGTGACATGTTAAGGCCCTAGGAAGTGTAAGAAAGTGTTAAGTGTTTGAGAAGTGAGAACTCAAATTAACAAGAGTGAAACCAAGATAACGGGATAACGGGGTAATACGGGAATAACATTTAATTATGTTCCGTATGAGCTTAGTATTAATAATAATGTTTGAAACGTTATCAGAGGATCGTGTGTGACCCGAGCATGGTGAGATGACACGGTAAAAGTAAAATCCCGGTGAAAGGTATGATTTTCTCATACTCCGCGTGCTAACCGAGTTACATTGATTTGTGTGTTTCTGTGCCGGCTTAATCAAGATTAAGCATGAAAATAATCCCTTGTTTGATTATGTATGCCTTGTTGTATGTTGAATGAGCTAACATACTTGTATGCCGGTGTGGTCTAACATAGTGAATGGACCGACTCGTAGTGGGTAACGTTTGGCTAGAGACCCATAGATCGGGTCGACACTTATGATAACGAAAACGTGCAAACACACAAACTATCCGTTAAAGTATACGATAACACAAACATATGAACTCCCTAGAATGTGAGGAGAAGTACGGGTTGAGTAAATACCCGATAATGGTTAGAAAACCACATTGAAACAATCCACGAAAAATGAGAGTGGAAAGATAAGTGAACCTCCTCCAAGAGGATTTAAGATAGTTCGAAGATGTGAACCGGTGAAGCAGGTAAAAGAGACCTGAGGGATTAGTAACTCCCTTGAGACATGGTCGACCTCCTATATGAGGATTTACCGGGTATATGCAAGTAACCGAAAGTATGAGTAAAGTAAATGTATGGGTAACTCTTAAAACCTAAGATTAACCGAACTAAAGTAATGTTCCCAAGTCATTAGAAACATCGAGAGTGATGCTTCTAGATTAATATACATGATATTATTATAACTCCGAGAGAGGAGTGTATGGGAACGAGAGTAGTCCGAGAGTAGTCGGACCTAAGTAAAGAGATAGGAACTAAGAGAGAGTTCCGTGAGCTAGTTGAACCTTCCCACCATGCTAGACCCAGAGTAGGGTCGAAACCGGGGAAGTAAGACTATGCTAGAGAGCCATGAGTTTTGGCCTAAGTATGTATTAAGAGTAACAAGCGTGACGTAGGAGACCTGTAGTGTCTCGAGAATCTACAAGAGCTTGAGTATAAATAACCCAAGAGTATGGGTGAGATAATGAGAATAAGTAACCCGAGAGTGTGGGTGAGTATAGTACGAGTAGCCCAAGAGAATGGGTGTGTATATGAATAAGTAACCCGAGAGAGCGGGTGAGGTATTGAATAAGTAAACAAGGCATAGTGAGGAATAACCCTCAAGGCCTAGAGTAACTAGATACCACTAACAACCTGGTTGTGTTGGTTAGGAATCGTGTTCCGTGATTGGATGTAGATTCCTTGAGTAATACACATATATATTGTATTGCTATGATGCATGTTGTTTAACTAATGAACTCCATGTATATCCGACAAAAGTAGTCGGCGTACCCCGGTTAGCGCTCGGGGTATGCGAATTTCATATGCAGCGTTAAGCTGAGCCCCTAGGGGCGATGTTTTTATTCTACAGGTACACCGAAGATGTTACCGTTCGAGAGTAGGACGGGGTCGGTGGGTTGCATGGGTAGTAGTTTTAATTACTTATGTATTGAAGGAGGTGTAAGTCCGAATATGTTGTCGGCATCCATTTGTTGTAGACTCGGTATAGTAAAGAAATGATTTGAGTATTGTATTTGTGTTGTGAATTCGGTTGTTCCAGTCCATCAGACCGTTACTGTATGAGAGTTAGGCCAGGTTAGCCACATGGGTGGCTAACGGCGTTGTTTCACCCCTCGTTGTGATTAGAGTTCCGCTGCGTGAGTAAGAGTAATTAGAATCGGTTTAAGAGGTAATGACGAGATTAACGGTTGGGGTGTTACAAAAATGGTATCAGAGCGAAGTATCGCTCTGATGACTGGAATTACCGAGCTTAGGTAATACCGAGTTAGGAATTAGGGACTTAGGGCTAAGGGTTGAGTGGTAGCGTGAGAGATGCGCTAGTTAGGAACTTCCAGTATGTTCTGGATACCTACAATACCAAACCCGTCCTCCACAACCCCCATATTAAAAGTTTGGGAAGAACGCCAAAAGACGGGAAACCCGATCTGGCCCTTGCAAAATATTTCAAAATGAACTAGAACCTGTCATGCGGTAGATCCCGAGAACCGGAAATCCCGGAGACGGATCCCGCTGAAATGACAATGACTGCATGCAATGACGGAAGGTCGAGACATCCTAATCAAGGAGACCAGAATTTGTGGCAGCCTGGGGCGACATGCTTAGCAGTCGCGGGAACCCAGCTGGTCGAGCAGCAGTGAGAAGGATGCACCAATCGTGCGACCAGATGGACTTATGAGAACTAACGAGAACCGGGACACACGTCTACGGACCGCCATAGTTAACTAATACCACCAATGGTATACGTATTGACTAAGAATCTAGTCAAAGGTAGATGCACCCACCCTGCCACACCCAAAGAGATTGCAATACTTAACGGATACCGCTTAGACAGCTACAAGCATAATTACGGGTACACCCGAGTAGGACTACAGAAGTAGTACCTAAATAAGTTAAACCTCGGTAACCACAGTAAAGACGTGGGAACGAGCAACGAGGTAAAGCATAGAATTAAAATAGTTAAGGAACTCCGAGAGTGGAGGAGCTCCTAAATGAACGACAGTCATGTCAAGAGAATGAGAATCAGCTCCAAGGAGCAGTTATCCAACTAGGGGATCAAGGAAGAGCCGACAAGGCTACCAAATACAATGTGAACAATACCGTGACCGGTATGAGTTAACCCAAAAACCGCCAGTACCGCGCGCACTTGCCACGACAAGTGCAGTAATAGCGGGACTAATAAGAAGAGCTTTGACAAGCGACCAGTACTTAGCAAGTACCAAGACGCCAAGAGAAGCCAATATAGCACCACAAACCCTAAGAATTTGGAAACGAAACCTTGGAAAGGCCTAAAGGCCTGACCACCGTATAAAGAACGTACCAGTCTGCAAGAAGTCAGACTTAGTAAGAAGCAACCGGCATTGAAATGCCGCGAAGAGTTTACTTTCAAGACTCAAACTTTTCTTCAAAACATGAAATTTTCCAAAAACCCCCAAATTTTTAAAAAACCAAACCAGAGAATCACTGTAAGTTATCATAGGATGATTTAAGAGGAGTTGGCGACAGAATACTTCACTTAGGCTGTGACCGACACTACGGTATATAAAAGAGACATGGAACGACCGCACTCGAAGGAGCTTGCGGGCCTGACAGACCAATTATGAGTTAGTCGGGTAAGTGGCAACGTATCAATAAGATACTCCATGTATGTATACAAGTAGAGTACGGAACACGGGAAGTAGCCCACTCCATACTACGGACGAAAGAGCCAATCCAAACCAAGATAGTTGGACATCTCGAATGATCGAAGAACACAAAGAAGTTTACGAAGCTAAGGAGTCTGGAAACCAGTAAGGTAACGGACCTAAGGACATAGCGTGGAGAAGTGCGAGAAGCACAGAGTATTAAGCACAGACATGAGATATGTCTCAGGAATCAAGGAGGAAATACCTAATAACTGGAATGGATACTAGTGTAAGCAATAAGATGAATGCCTTAATTGATCATATCAATGTTTGATAAACGGGATAGAATTCCCACAGTATATCTCACTAAGAGAATAACGACCTAATTAAGTAGGTAAAGGAAAAGTACTAATACTCTACCCAATAACGGGAGACATTACAACCCTAAACGGGATAGTTTGAGTTATACATAGCCGCAAGGCGAAGTCGCAACTGAACATAACCATAAGTACAAGCCAGATGTAATGGCATTACTCAGTAACACCCAGGAGCAATCCGAGAAGGGTGCCGGAGTCAACAGTAGTTGAACGAAACATCGTGTTGAGAACACAAGTGGTTAAACGAACAATCGGGTAGAACCCGAGGGATCCCACGTAACACGGGATACCCTAGATGCCAGCAGGCATGAATTAATATCAAGATGCTTAAGGGACTTCTATGTACGGAGGCGTGATGTGTCAACCATATTAAAAAGCCCAGTATACCTCCAAACCATATAATGGTGTACGGAGGAGCAGAGACTTGTATAACAGCAGCACAGAGCATGGCTCGGGGCGAAGTGGCTCATAAGCCGGTAAAACTAACTACAAATTGTAGATTTAAACATTGCCAACCTGTGCATAAAGGCATGAGAAAACAGTGGAGAATGAACCACTACCTTAGAGTGGGGATACCACTTGTTATTATGGGGCCTATGGAGCGGCATTTGCGTGAATCCTCCAGAGAAAGGCTACCACCTAGGTATGAAATGTGAAACCGCTAATGCGGTGTAGTAAAACTTGAGCATGTGTATATTGCCAATGAGTATATGAACTATAGTAGAGTGTAAAGAGGAACCTCGATTGCAGCAATTCGAAACCGAAGAGTAATCGGTTGAGTAGTAACACTGTATGTGTGCAATATGAACTGCAGAGTAAGCAGCGCGCAAGTGCGCAGAGAGATTTGAAGAATAGCGTATATTATTGAGCCAAGCGAATGGCAACCATAGTGTAAATGGCAAGAACACCTGGGACCATTGTAAGAGTATATTCGGATAGTGATTAGAGTTGATGAAGAAATGTGGTAAAGGAGACATGTTCATTCCTATCTCATGAGAGATTTACTGTCAAGGGCTTACGCTTCTGCACTCTGTATGACTGAGTGTTTTGGTATTGCACTTGTGCGGTAATGATCGAGTGGGAGAGCCAGGAATTGAGAAATGTCAACGAAGCCTGTTGAGTGAGAATTTAGAGAGATAACCGTGCGGCCGTTGGCCAAAGATGCACTAGGAACGTGAGCAATAACCCACAGGGCCCAGGATCGATGAATGGTAAATGCAGAGTAGTATGAATGAAGAACTCTGGTACAGAACCAAGAAACAAGCATAATCCATGAGCCACTATTAAACGAGGAAGCACTACATGCTAATAGTAGCTTGACCTCAACCGACAATAAGTCGGGAAAAATATGTGAAAATCACAAAGGTATACAGTGTTATACGAAGTAGATTCCCAGAGAACTGGAGAGACAATCTAAAATTCATCGAATTCGCATACGGTAAGAGATACCAAGCGACGATTGAAATACATTGAGAATACCAAAGAGCGAATTAAGCTCTAGTTATCAGGTCACGCAGCAGAAGCTAGTGGACCGTGATTCAAGGTTAAGTATACCTGGCAAACCTGATTGAAGCCTTATAGGCTAGAACCGAACCCGGTTATGAGTTAATTAACCACATTGAATTAAACACTTCATAATACTTGAATTAGTAAACCAATGTTCACTGATAACATATTGTTGGTTACGCGGGCGTACCCCTTTTAAGGGGGGTAGGGCGAGAAACCGCTTAGAGTATGTTTTACGTATAGATGCGTAAACTACTATGTGCATAGCACAAAGGAAATTGTTTTGATGTTTGGAACTCATGTTACATAAACATGTGTACCCATTCATTGTGTAATTATGATTATCGTGCATGAGTGATGCAAGTAACGAGTATGTAATATTATGAAAAGAGGAGTAGAGAGACTCCTAGGGAATGAGAATCCCTTTAGTATTTGTCTATTGAGATTAGACATGAGATATGACGAGTATAAATCGGCATGAAACCGATGTGTAACCTAAGAGGGAGTGAGTTCCCTAGGTGATTTTATTTGAGAATGATTGATGGAGTGAGTTCCATCCTTTGGAGTTGTATGTTGTATGTTTTAAGTTGAGTATAATTTGACTAATGAGGCCACACGTATGGAATGCCTAGGCAAGGTAAGTGAAACAAATATAGAATAATGGATGACTTAAGTTCCATGATAAAGATAAATTGAAACAGATTGTTTTATGAATACGACTAGAAAGAGTAAAATAGAAAACGAAAATGTTTGTCTATCTGATTGTTTGAAACTGACGTGGGAGGTGGAACTTGGTCTGCTAGCGATCAAGGGAAACCGACACAAATTGGGGTGGAAGGATAGTTCAACACTGATGCTGATCACATCAGGGTTGGATGATTCCTGAAGCTCCTATGAGTGGTCGCAAGTAATCACGCTAAGAAAGATACAGCTACCATAAATTTGATTTGGAGTTGTGTGATGTTTTAAAAAGAATTTTCAAATAGATTTTGAAAAAGAATTTTCTTCAAGTATGAAGATGGAAATGAAAATTGGTTTTGAAACCGCTATCACCCGCCGCTGGCTGTGGCCTTAAGTCTTGATGACCGGTAGAACGGTGGGCGTGTATTAGTTTTGAAACCATTGCACCGTACGTGCGGCGGTCCTAAGTGACCGGTTGGGGCGGTGTCAGTGTGTGATTTTTCCAAAGGCAGCGGGACATGGAGAGTACCCTGAGATGTTCCTGTGTTGAGTGAGTCAACCAGAGTGCCTGAGGATATGTATATGTGTAACGTTTGATCAGAACCGAAGGGACCGTGGGCCAGAGAGAGTAAGTGCCCATTTGTCATGAAAAGGCCGTGAACCAGAAAGAGTAAGTGTTCAACGTGACCGGTACCTGAGGGATCAGCAGTGTATTACTCAATATGGATCGAGGACTATAGAGCCTTCTTGTCTTCGGACCGATTCCATTGAGAGAATACAAAGAGTATTTTTGATTGCTATACATGCTGTGATATATGTGTGGTATGTGTAGTATGAATGAGACTGACTTGTGGAGTCAGTAGGGTTATACATGTACTATAACATTGGCATAGAATGCCATGAGACCAACCATATTAGATTCGCCAACTTTGAGGGCAAAGTTCCTTAAGGGGGGTAGATTTTAATACCCCGGACCTGATAATGGTGATTTAACTACTCTAATTAAATTATTAAAGGCCTAATGGTGCCTAAAGAGTATTGGTAAAGAGAATAAAACCAAAAGAAAAGAGAAAACGCTTGAAAAGCGAAAAACGCTAAAATGCGCATTAAATGAAAATAAGAGATATATAATCTCGTAAGGGTCTGAGATGGATTCCTGAGGCTTAGTTAGGCCTAATTAGTATACGGGAATGATTTCCGAAGAAAATGGATCCAAATAATGGATTAAAACGCTAAATAAGCATAAAAGCACGTTTTTCGAGAAAGCCCGAAAACGTGACTTTAAGTGGTCAAACGGACCCGTAAAAAATTATCGTTGATTAAATAACTATAATAAGTATTAATGGAAGCTTAAAACCATTAAAATTAATTAAACAAGAAAATTCCAGAAAACGGACCCGGCAAGTGAATAGTGACGAAACCGGGAGACGAGACGCGTTTAATTCGAAAAGACGAAAAACGACCCGGCTATTAATTCATGTGGGCCGGTTTTAATTAATATGTGTACACTCATTAATAGCTTGGTAGCTATTTAGTAATAAGATGACAAAGGAATAAGTAAAGTAAAAGAAAAAGGGGAATAGTAAAAAGTAGATTACTTACCCTCTCACCTCCCTTCTTTCCTCATTTCACGTTTTTTCTTCCCAGCCTCTGTATATCTTCTTCTTCCTTTGTATATTACCGATTCGAGAGGGAGACTCAGATAAGTGTCAAAATGAGCATGTTTATAGGTGTATTTCATGTTTAATATTAGCACTTTTCTTGCTCATTTCTCTCCACTTCGGTTAGTTTCCTCTAGTTTATGTTTTATTGTTTATCTCACAAAATTATTGGTTTAACATGAGGAAAACCAAGCCGGGAGTGAAGTAGACAAAGAGACGAACGCGTGGACACAAACGGCTCAGAAAACGGAGTCCAAACGAAGAATCTAGAGCCGGTCAAAGTTTGAAGGAAAAAAAGGCACGGTCAATGGTTGCAACCGCCCAAGAAGTGGCGGTCCTCTCTGGTGCAACCGACAGCGGACACACACACCGACCGCCTACTATCTGGCGGACACCACATGCTCAACCGCCAGACGGTCACCACCACCTCTACCTACCGCCACTTATCAAGCGGACTCACAGGCGGACACCACACCACCAACCACCACTTATCACGCGGACAACAAGAGGCGGACCTCTCTAGGCCAACCGCGAGGCGGTCAGCACAACAGAGGCGGTACCGACTAAAATCAACGCCGGGCTAGTTTTCTTCTTCGCGCAGTCGTCGTCTTCAACTTGAATCTCTTATCTATCTACTCCGCCCGCCTACCTTAAATCGCTCCTGCATCTCCTCCTGTCCCCTGCAATTAATGCTTCAATCAATGAAGCAATCAATGAAGCAAATATCTACGGAAGACTACTCTTCATTTCTTCTATAAATACCCATTCCCTACAGCCTTGTACGAGTGCACGGAGAAAACCAGAAAATCACTCATCTCACCTCATTCATTCTCTTCCATAACACTCCGTACTCATCATACCCAGTTCTCTAATTCTCAATTCACCCACTTCACTTATAATAACCTACGTACATGTTTCACTCTTCGACCTCTCCATTTCTCCATTCACTAATCACGTCTCCGTGCTGTTATTACGTCCAACCTCTGTCAGATTTATTACCAGTTAATATGTCTGGCTAAGGAGGATTTGCTCCGGGCAAGGTTTTTAATTATGGTTTGTTTAATTATGTAATCAATATTTTACCGGTTTTAATAAATACAGTTTGTTACGCTTAAAGGATTTCTCTCACCATTTTAATAAATTACATGAATTTATTAAAATGCTTTCCTAAGTCTATTTTGATCAGACCAGGTGATAAATAGACAGGTTATTTAAGCCGTAAATCTGGAGAAAACTTATTATGATTTAATAAGTTAGTATTTACAGATGCAATTATAATTCCTTAATTTAACGTCCGTTTACATAGTATGCTCGAACCTTGATTAGACCGAGCATTTTCTGGTAAACGAGTTCTTAAGGGTCTATGACTTAGTCCTTAGGATAATAAAGGAATTTTGCCAAACTAATTTATTAAACCGGAAGAGATAGCATAATTAATCAGATTATATAAAACCTGAACCCGGAGTTCCATTTAATTCATCTGCACTCAGTAATTTAATCTGCTCTTTTAATTCTCTAAAAACAAGTCAATTAACTTCCCCCCTTTTGTGACAAGCTTAGGAACTACTTTAGCTCGCTATAAGTCCCACGGTTTGACCCCGGCCGCTTCTGTCTTCTACACTACGACCGGGTTTTAATTTGCAGCCCGACGGATATTTTGAGTATTAATTTCTTTCTTTTAATAACTACACCTCTTCTAAATCACTCACGATAAATCCATCTGCAAAATGGCGCCGTTGCCGGGGACTTGATTTAATCTAGTCCCTAAGCCCCGGTTAATTCACCTGTTTTATAATCAATCTGTTAATCTAATAAAAAATAAATAAAATTCAAAAAAAAACTGTTAATCCAATTTCGGACATATAACCTCGGACATCTGATTTGGACATCTACTCTTCGATCTGACTTGTGGACATCTAATTTTGGACATCGGACTTCTGACATTTGTTAATATTATTGTTATTTATTTCTGTCATTTCGTTCCATTGTCATTTCGTTCCCTTGTCATTTCGTTCCATTGTCTCTAACTACTAACTTTAAATTTCTGTCATTTCGTTCCATTGTCATTTCGTTCATTGTCATTTCTTCCATTGTATACTAACTACTAACTTTAAATTTCTGTCTACTAATTCCTAACATTTTTATTATTCTAACGTATAACCAGTTCTTTTCTCTGTTTTGAGTGGTGTATGCCTTTCACCAGGTCACAGAGCCTCCCAGAGAATATTAATCACACGGTTGGTTACATCCCAGAAATCGAGAGAACCTTTCTGCGCAATCTCAGGCAGAGACGAACTCAACAGAAATTACCACCACAGTGATAGATTCTGACCCGGAAGCTAACATGGCAGCTACACCAGCAACGGTTCGAAATATCAACAGGCCGTCTAACCAAGGACAACAGCCTGCTATCGTCCTTCCTCACCTCAGCCCATCCGAATACGAGAGTGGCAAAAGCTGAAGCCATATCATCAGATTCGATGTGTGAAGGAGTTGGGCATGTTTGATGGCACCAGTCCAGACGAAGCCCTGTTACATGTTACAAAATTCTTACAACATGCCAATAGCCTTACTGCAACCGACGCAGTACTTCAATATGCAAGATTGTCTTATTCCCACACAGCCTGACGGGAAACGCGAGCAAGTGGTATCATAGCTTAACACCGAGTACCATTGTTACCTGGGACGACATGGCCACCAAGTTCTATGACAAATTCCTACCTCCGAGCCGAACTTTGGAGATGATTGCTGAAATTTATAATTTTAAGCAACCAGGGTCGGAGAATATTTGTGAAACTTGGGACCGTTTCAAAGGTCTACTACTCACTTGTCCTCACCACGGTCTGACGAAGGAACAATATCACAATTGTTTACAAGGGCTTGATCGGTCCGTGCAGAACAATGGTGTTATCTTCGTTAGGGGCTGACGTTCTGAAAAAGCCGGGAGCACAATTTCTGAACAGCATGGAGTCTCTCTGTGAGGAAATTAGAGACTGGGCCTCCGGTGGATCAAGGAGCGGTACTCCAGGATTATATCATGTTGGGGAGAGTGATAACAAATTCGACCAGCTCATGAAAGCCATGAGCAACTCATGGAAAGCAATGCTCAGCAAGCAACAAAAGTGAGCACTCTACAGAAAGTGGTCGAACAGATGGCTATGAATTCCTTCCCTCAGCAAGCTAAGTCGATGATTTCCCGACCACCTACTACCCCTCCAGGCTATGCTCCTCAATCTCAACGTCACCAACAATTTCTTGTACGCAATGTTGCGGGCCTCATGATATGATCAATGCCCCCAACTACAAGAAATGAAAGCAGCGGAGGAAGCAAACTACATCACCAACAATTCAGGATACAGACAACCATGGCAACGTAACATGCAATCCAACCTTAGCTACTCAAACACCGGAAATATCCAAAACCCACATACCCTACAAACATCCCAAAATTACAGACCTCAGTCCAATTTCCAAGGAGGCCCAAGGCAATATCAACAACAGCCTTATGGCAATGAAGCTTCATCGAGCCGACCAGCTCCACCTCCTTCGAATCCTGAGTCTGATATGTCTCAGATGCAGGAGATGTTTAAGGCGATGATGGGTAAATCACGAGATACGCAAGAAGAGGTCGCAGCTCTGCGCAAAGACCAAAAAGCCTTGCAATCTCAAATCCAACAGCTACTCACTCAACAAAGACCACCTGGTCAATTCCCTTCACAGACAAATCCCAATCCGAAGGAACAAGCAAATTCAGTCCTTATAGACGATGGCACATCACAATCAACAAACTTGTGTGCAGTCTCTTTAAGGAGTGGAAGGGAACTTGCCACCAGCAAAGGAAAAGAAAAAGAAAATCTTGAAGATTCCTATATCAATGTTGATGAAACCACCAACCAACTTTACCTCCCTCAGAAATTCAAATTCCTACTCCTGTTACTCCACCTCCATCTCGAATTACCATCGACATCCCAACCTCCACTCATAAAAACAGTGAACTCCCGTTCCCAAACAGAATGAAAAAGAAACATCTTGATGAGCAGTTCTCCAAGTTCTTGAGCATTTTCAAGAAGCTGACCCTCGACATACCTCTGATCGATGCTTTGCAAGAGATGCCTAATACGCAAAATTCCTCAAGGATCTCTTGACAAGAAGAAAAAGAAACCTGGAAAGAGACAGTGCACCTGACAGAGGAGTGTTCTGCAGCCCTTCTTCGAGCACTCCCTCCTAAACAAACAGATCCGGGAAATCCCGTGATCCCGTGCTTTATAGGTGGGGTGGATTGTGGAAGTGGTCTATGCGACCTAGGAGCCAGCATTAATATCATGCCATACGCCACCTTCTTGAAAGTTAAAGGAGGAGAAATGCAACCGGTTCCTTTTAAACTCCAACTAGCAGACAGATCAGAGATCAAGCCCATGGGCATAGTCCGAGATTTGGTAGTTGGAGTGTCTCGCTTCATCTTTCCAGCTGATTTCGTCATTCTAGAAATGGATGACGATGTCGAGGTTCCCCTGATTCTAGGTCGACCGTTTCTAAGTACCGCCAAAGCTATCATTGACGTCCACGACGGGAAAATCACTCTTCGGTACGAAGATGAGACGATTGAATTCGACATGCAGAAAATGATGAAGAAAAGCTCAAACTTTTCTCCTCATGCTAAGACGGTGGGATTCACAGATGACGAGGAGGAGGAAGGCGATTTTGCTACAGAGGAGGACACGTATTTTCCATCTTCCATCCAGGAAGCTGAAACTGAACCCCTAGAGCAAGTATTACTTACTTCTCTAGAAGAAAAGATGGAGGATCCAGAAGTTAACGCCATGCTGGCGTACGTAGAAAGGAAGGGCTGGTTATCAATCGTTCCGGCCACCAATCGAAGAACTCGACAGAAAACCTCAAAAATCAATTCCATCAGTAGAACAACCACCTGAACTCGAGCTTAAAGAAATACCCTCTAACCTCAAGTATGCTTTCCTAGCTGAAAATGACCATTGCCTGTCATTATTTCCTCTTCTCTGAATTCCGGAGAGGAAACGAAGTACTTGAGGTATTGAAGAAGCACAAGACAGCAATAGGGTGGACTATCGCTGATATCAAAGGAATTGATCCCTCCTATTGCACGCACCATATTTACATGGAGGAAAACTTCAAACCTATCCGACAACCTCAACGCCGGCTAAACCCTAACCTCAAGGAGGTAGTTCGAAAGGAGGTTCTGAAACTCCTTGACGCAGACATCATCTATCCAATTTCTGACAGTCCATGGGTCAGTCCTGTTCAAGTTGTCCCTAAGAAGGGGGGCATCGAAGCTGTTATTAATGAAAAGGGAGAGACTATCCCTCAAAGAAAGATCACAGGATGGCGCATGTGTATTGATTATCGGCGTTTGAACTTGGCCACCAGGAAGGATCATTTCCTCTCCCCTTCATCGACCAGATGTTGGAACGACTAGCAGGGCAAGAGTACTACTGTTTTCTAGATGGGTTCTCGGGTTATTTTCAAATACCAATCGCACCTGAGGACCAGGACAAGACAACCTTCACTTGTCCTTACGGTACCTTTGCATACCGACGAATGCCTTTCGGTCTATGCAACGCCCCTGCTACCTTCCAGAGATGTATGCAAGCAATATTTGCTGACTTCATCGAGCAGAGCATAGAAGTCTTCATGGACGATTTCTCAGTCTATGGCTCTAGTTTCGACAAATGCTTGGCACAACTAGATTTGATCCTGAGACGGTGTGAGGATACGAATCTCGTCTTAAACTGGGAGAAGTGTCATTTTATGGTCAAGGACGGGATCGTCCTTGGACATAAAATATCAGCAAAAGGGATAGAGGTGGATAAAGCCAAGGTAGAGGTTATTGAGAAGTTACCAGCACCAACTACAGTTCGAGATATACGAGCATTTCTAGGGCATGCAGGATTTTATCGGCGGTTTATTCAGGACTTCTCCAAAATCAGCAAACCTTTGACCGACCTGCTACAGAAAGATGCCCCGTTTCATTTTGATGAAAATGTTCAGCTGCATTCCAAACAATAACACAAAAATTGGTGACAGCACCTGTGGTCATACCACCTGATTGGTCTCTTCCTTTTGAGATCATGTGTGACGCAAGTGACTATGCCGTGGGGCAGCTCTTGCCAAAAGAAAGAGAAAATCTTGAGAGTGATCGCCTATGCTAGCAGAACACTGAACGACGCAGAAAAACTATACGACCACCGAAAAAGAACTTTTGGCTATAGTTTTCTCCCTCGATAAGTTCAGATCTTACTTATGGGGAAGCAAGTCATCGTGCATACAGACCACTCCGCTCTCAAATACTTATTCACGAAACAAGAAGCCAAGCCTCGCCTTTGCGCTGGATTCTTCTACTTCAAGAGTTTGACATCGAAGTCAAAGATAAGAGCGGGAAACTGAATGTCGTCGCCGACCATCTCTCTAGGTTGGTGACTCCTACGGATAGTGTGCCCATCAACGAATTCTTCCCCGACGAGACTGTCTTCTCCATCACCAAAGTACAGGAGCCATGGTACGCAGACCTGGCCAATTATTTAGTCTCAGGAACAGTACCCTACGATTTTTCCTACTCCCAGAAGAAGAAATTCTTTCTGACTCGAGGCATTATTTCTGGGAGGACCCGTACTTGTTCCGAGTTAGTGCTGATGGGTTAATTCGACGATGTCTCCCGGAAGAAGAGGTTTCGAGCGTCATTCACTTTTGTCATTCTCGGGAAGCCGGAGGTCACCATGGACCCACGAGGACCGCTGCTAAGATCCTGGCCTCAGGTTTTTATTGGCCAACCCTTCATAAAGATGTGTACCAATTCTGCAGACAATGTGATAATTGTCAGAAAATGGGTAACACATCCAGGAGACATGAGATGCCGCAACAAGGGATACTAGAAGTAGAGCTCTTTGATTGTTGGGGCATCGATTTCATGGGACCGTTCCCTTCCTCGCAGGGCCACGAATATGTTCTGTGGCAGTTGATTATGTGTCAAAGTGGGTGGAAGCTGTACCGTGTCATCATGCCGATGCAAAGACAGTAACAAGATTCCTCAAAAGCACATTTTACCCGTTTCGGCGTGCCCAGAATTATTATTAGTGATGGAGGAACACACTTCTGCAACCGTTTATTCGAAGCACTTATGGTCAAATACGGGGTACGTCACAAGGTAGCTTTACCTTATCACCCCCAGACAAACGGTCAAGCAGAAGTTTCCAACCGAGAGTTAAAATGGATCCTTCAGAAGACGGTTAACTCATCACGAAGGATTGGGCACTTAAACTGGATGATGCGCTTTGGGCTTACCGCACTGCATTCAAGACTCCCATCGGGATGTCTCCTTTTAAGCTGGTCTATGGAAAAGCATGCCACCTTCCTGTAGATGGAGCATAAAGCATATTGGGCAATCAAAGCCCTAAACTTTGACATGACTTCTGCAGGAGAGAAGAAAATTCCAACTTACCGAATTAGAAGAGCTGCGAGATCAGGCTTACAGAATGCAAGATCTATAAAGAGCGCACCAAAAAGTTCCACGACAGGATGATCCTCAAGAAGGAATTCGAAGTTGGTGATTGGGTTCTCTTATATAACTCGAGATTAAGGATTTTCCCTGGGAAGCTCAAGTCACATTGGGCCGGCCCTTTTCAAATTGTTAGTGTACCCCGTACGGTGCCTTTGAACTCCAGAACAAACAAGGCGAAACTTTCAAGGTCAACGGGGCACGTCTTAAAAGGTATAATTCTCATTCCAATATTTCAACTAACCTATCTGCAACTTATTTTGTCCAAGAACAGCAGGACAATTCGCCCTCAGAATCTTCTCCAAACTAAAACTTGGTCAAATACGTCTAGCTAGAGACGTTAAACCTGGGCAGCTCGGTGGGAGGCAACCCACTATCTATCTTTAACTTTCCTTTAATTTAATATGTTTTTCCTTTTTGTACTATATTTCCCTTTTATTTGCTATAATAAAATGCAGGCTTCACTTGAGTTCTTCTCGCTGTGTAGAATATTCTTTACAGGTTAATTCATGACATTCCACAGCAACACTCAAGTGTGGGGGAGCTCTACACACTCTACGAAATCTGGGGAGTACACTCTTTCCTTTACTTTGCTTGCCCTATTAATTTTATTTCATCTACGCAATGAGGGCATTGCTTAAGCTTAAGTGTGGGGGAAGAGCCTTTGGTCATCTAAATGCTTAAATTGTTAAGTCTCTCTGCTTATTTCTGCTTACCTCGCATTTGTTCTAATTGAATTATGTACCTGCTAATGTAGGTTGTTCTCTTTAAAAACTAATACTATTATGAATTGTAGGATAAAGGGTACAAATTTTTAAAATTTTACATTTGATTACTTTTGAGGAGCATTTTATATGCGGTGTGACCAAATAATCTGCAAATTGGTTGGATTTTATTGCTCAGGGTTTCTTTCTGTCTTCTCTCTTAGGGATTGCTAAGGGGTATTTCTCTGTTAAAAAAAAAGAAGAAGAATACAAAAAAGGGACTTTCGAGACACCATTGGTAACCAACAAAAGAGAGTTGAGTGTTCTTAATACAAAGGCATTATGCCTACATTTTCTCATCTCTGCAAAAGTGAAGCAAATGCATAAATCTTTTTTCCTTTTATTTTCTCCTCAATGCCCATTCTTGAGAGAAGTTGGCCATGGTAAAAGTTCTCGGAGTCACCAAAAAAAGAAACATTGAAGTACCTTAGATCATACCCCGAAACTCTATATTTGTTTTTACCTGAGCACACCTATGCCACCAGCAGATAATTTTTCACACTCCTCAATAAGTTTTAGAGATCATAAACTATTGACTTTTTTATCCTACCCTTCATAATAATATTTGTTAGTATTGAGCATTTCCTACTTGCTTAGGTACATGGTTTTACTTGAGGACAAGCAAAAAGATAAGTGTGGGGGTGTGATAAGTGTCAAATGAGCATGTTTTATAGGTGTATTTCATGTTAATATTAGCACTTTTCTTGCTCATTTCTCCACTTCGGTTAGTTTTCCTCTAGTTTATGTTTTATTGTTTATCTCACAAAATTATTGGTTTAACATGAGGAAAACCAAGCCGGGAGTGAAGTAGACAAGAGACGAACGCGTAGACGCAAACGGCTCAGAAAACGAGTCCAAACGAAGAATCTAGAGCCGGTCAAAGTTTGAAGGAAAAAGGCCACGGTCAATGGTTGCAACCGCCCAAGAAGTGGCGGTCCTCTCTGGTGCAACCGAGCGGACACACACACCGACCGCCTACTATCTGGCGGACACCACATGCTCAACCGCCAGGCGGTCACCACCACCTCTACCGCCACTTATCAAGCGGTCTCACAGGCGGACACCACACCACCAACCGCCACTTATCACGCGGACAACAAGAGGCGGACCTCTCTAGGCCAACCGCGGGCGGTCAGCACAACAGAGGCGGTACCGACTAAAATCAACGCCGGGCTAGTTTCTTCTTCGCGCATCGTCGTCTTCAACTTGAATCATCTTATCTATCTACTCCGACGCCTACCTTAAATCGCTCCTGCAATCTCCCTCCTGTCCCCTGCAATTAATGCTTCAATCAATGAAGCAATCAATGAAGCAAATATCTACGGAAGACTACTCTTCATTTCTTCTATAAATACCCATTCCCTACAGCCTTGTACGAGTGCACGGAGAAAACCAGAAAATCACTCACACTCACCTCATCTCATTCTGTTCCAGTAAATCACTCCCGTACTTCATTTCATACCATTCAGTTCACAGTTCTTAAATTCTCTATTCACCACCCACTTCACTTAATAATACTACGTACATGTTTCACTCTTCGACCTCTCCATTTCTCCATTCATTAATCACGTCTCCGTGCTGTTATTACGTCCAACCTCTGTCAGATTTATTACCAGTTAATATGTCTGGCTAAGGAGGATTTGCTCCGGGCAAGGTTTTTTATTATGGTTTGTTTAATTATGTAATCAATATTTTTACCGGTTTTAATAAATTCAGTTTGTTACGCTTAAAGGATTTCTCTCACCATTTTAATAAATTACATGAATTTATTAAAATGCTTTCCTAAGTTTATTTTGATCAGACCAGGTGATAAATAGACAGGTTATTTAAGCCGTAAATCTGGAGAAAACTTATTATGATTTAATAAGTTAGTATTTACAGATGCAATTATAATTCCTCGAATTTAACGTCCGTTTACATAGTATTGCTCGAACCTTGATTAGACCGAGCATTTTCTGGTAAATGAGTTCTTAAGGGTCTATGACTTAGTCCTTAGGATAATAAAAGGAATTTTGCCAAACTAATTTATTAAACCGGAAGAGATAGCATAATTAATCAGATTATATAAAACCTGAACCCGGAGTTCCATTTAATTCATCTGCACTCAGTAATTTAATCTGCTCTTTTAATTCTCTAAAAACAAGTCAATTAACTTCCCCCCTTTTGTGACAAGCTTAGGAACTATTTATCTCGCTATAAGTCCCACGGTTTGACCCCGGCCGCTTCTGTCTTCTACTACTACGACCGGGTTTTAATTTGCAGCCCGACGGATATTTTGAGTACTAATTTCTTTCTTTAATAATACAACTCCTCTTCTAAACACTCACGATAAATAATCCACATCTGCAACTCACCAGCCCCATCTTCAATCTCTCCTCACTTGCTCATTTCTTCACCGAATCGCACAAAAATTGTACCGTTAGATTCGTATCGGCGAGGGCTACGTTTTCCACCCCTCAAAGTCTCGATTCCTCCACCTTCACTTCCATGGGTGTTTTGCCTTTTGAAGCTTAAGGAGTTGATTTGACTCTCCTTCACACCTTGATGCTCTAAGGTAAAATAAAGCAAGAGTTTCATCCTTTGTAGCTTTTCCTTGCAAAAACAAATTTTTTTGCCCACGTTGATTTTTCCCTCATTTCATCCGGTTCTCCCATGCATTGTGGAGTGTTGGAAATTCCATCCTTTGATTGCCTAACTCTCCATTTGGATACCTTAAGGTAATCTCTAAGCTAAACCCTAAAAACTAGCTCTTGTAATTCTAGTTTTTGTGTGGGAAAAATTAAATTAATAAGCTTGATATGTGCGTGTGGGGATATGATTGTAGTTGGCAATCTATGCTCCTTTGTATGTTGTGAAAACAAGAAGAGGAAGAGGGAACAAGAAGAAGAGGAGAAGAGGAGTAAAAAAACCGAGAATAAACAAGGTAATGGGCTTACCTTGTGATGGTTTTATTTGTCTTGGGAAAACTTATGTTAGTGTTGTATAAACAACCTTGAGCTTGAGTAGTAATGATACCACAATATTGTGAGTTGAATGAGAATGTTTAATGAGGTTTATGTGTGCAAATAAACCTTGAAGTTAGGTTAGTGTACATATGTGAGCAAATGGGATTTTGATGTGTTTTTATGTTTAAACCAAACAGGAGGGAGAAGAGTGTTTATGAGCTGATTTAAGTGTGGTGAATATGCTTAAGAAGTAGGCAAGTGCTGTCAAAATTTCCTAGGGATGTATGGACTTGAGTGTTTTATTCAAGGAAGAAATTAGGTGTGTTTAAGAGGTTTAAGTGAGTGGTTAATGGTTTGGAAAACCAAACTTGAAGGAGAGTGTGTTAGGAGTAAAAATAATGCCATGTGAGTGCTTGGAATGGCATCAGTAAGTAGGTTTGAATGGTTTAAAGAAGAAACCAAATCTGTTACAATCTGATATAAAACAAGAGAAAAACTACTTGTAAGTGTAAGAGAATCTAAGTGAAATTGACTAGAATTGGTGAGTACACTTGGTGCTTAGTTTATGGTGATTTAGAAGGGTAATTAGATGCTAAAACATGTGGATTTTAGTTGGTGAAGATATGTTAATCAATGGGCTAAGAGATAACCTGTAACAGACTTAGAAAATGTCAATTCTGCAAAATCTATAGCAGGGTCCGGGACTTAGGTCCAGGACCAAGTCCCGGACCACCCCTGATTTACCCCCGAGAGAGTTCCCTGCTTGCTTGGTCCGGGACTTAAGTCCATGCCCAAGTCCCGGACCACCCACAATTTTTAAGCCGAGATCTGCCTACATTATGGTCCGGGACCTAACTTCTGCATGAAGTCCCGGACCAAGTGAAATAAAAGGCCGAGAGTGAAGATTGTGTTTGGTCCAGGACTTGGGATAGGGACAAGGTCCCGGACCAGGTGTTGTTTTTCACCCGAGAGTTTGGTAATACTTTGGTCCGGGACTTAAGATAGGGACTAAGTCCCGGACCACCCCCAGAAACCTACAGAGAGCATTTTAAAGGTTGGAAATGATGGGGGTTTAAATGTTAATGATGTTATAAGATGTTAAGGCCTTGTTTGGTGACATGTTAAGGCCCTAGGAAGTGTAAGAAAGTGTTAGAAGTGTTTGAGAAGTGAGAACTCAAATTAACAAGAGTGAAACCAAGATAACAGGATAACGGGGTAATACGGGAATAACATTTAATTATGTTCCGTATGAGCTTAGTATTAATAATAATGTTTGAAACGTTATCAGAGGATCGTGTGTGACCACGAGCATGGTGAGATGACACGGTAAAAGTAAAATCCCGTGAAAGGTATGATTTTCTCATAGTCCGCGTGCTAACCGAGTTCGTTGATTTGTGTGTTTCTGTGCCGGCTTAATCAAGATTAAAGCATGAAAATAATCCCTTGTTTGATTATGTATGCCTTGTTGTATGTTGAATGAGCTAACATACTTGTATGCCGGTGTGGTCTAACATAGTGAATGGACCGACTCGTAGTGGGTAACGTTTGGCTAGAGACCCATAGATCGGGTCGACGCTTATGATAACAAAAACGTGCAAACACACAAACTATCCGTTAAAGTATAACGATAACGCAAACATATGAACTCCCTAGAATGTGAGGAGAAGTACGGGTTGAGTAAATACCCGATAATGGTTAGAAAACCACATTGAAACAATCCACGAAACAAATGAGAGTGGAAAGATAAGTGAACCTCCTCCAAGAGGATTTAAGATAGTTCGAAGATGTGAACCGGTGAAGCAGGTAAAAGAGACCTGAGGGATTAGTAACTCCCTTGAGACATGGTCGACCTCCTATATGAGGATTTTACCGGGTATATGCAAGTAACCGAAAGTATGAGTAAAGTAAATGTATGGGTAACTCTTAAAACCTAAGATTAACCGAACTAAAGTAATGTTCCCAAGTCATTAGAAACATCGAGAGTGATGCTTCTAGATTAATATACATGATATTATTATAACTCCGAGAGAGTAGTGTATGGGAACGAGAGTAGTCCGAGAGTAGTAGGACCTAAGTAAAAGAGATAGGAACTAAGAGAGAGTTCCGTGATCTAGTTGAACCTTCCCACCATGCTAGACCCAGAGTAGGGTCGAAACCGGGGAAGTAAGACTATGCTAGAGAGCCATGAGTTTTGGCCTAAGTATGTATTAAGAGTAACAAGCGTGACGTAGGAGACCTGTAGTGTCTCGAGAATCTACAAGAGCTTGAGTATAAATAACCCAAGAGTATGGGTGAGATAATGAGAATAAGTAACCCGAGAGTGTGGGTGAGTATAGTACGAGTAGCCCAAGAGAATGGGTGTGTATATGAATAAGTAACCCGAGAGAGCGGGTGAGGTATTGAATAAGTAAACAAGGCATAGTGAGGAATAACCCTCAAGGCCTAAGAGTAACTAGATACCACTAACAACCTGGTTGTGTTAGTTAGGAATCGTGTTCCGTGATTGGATGTGGATTCCTTGAGTAATACACATATATATTGTATTGCTATGATGCATGTTGTTTAACTAATGAACTCTCCATGTATATCCGACAAAAGTAGTCGCGTACCCGGTTAGCGCTCGGGGTATGCGAATTTCATATGCAGCGTTAAGCTGAGCCCCTAGGGGCGATGTTTTTATTCTATAGGTACACCGAAGATGTTACCGTTCGAGAGTAGGACGGGGTCGGTGGGTTGCATGGGTAGTAGTTTTAATTACTTATGTATTGAAGGAGGTGTAAGTCCGAATATGTTGTCGGCATCCATTTGTTGTAGACTCGGTATAGTAAAGAAATGATTTGAGTATTGTATTTGTGTTATGAATTCGGTTGTTCCAGTCCATCAGACCGTTACTGTATGAGAGTTAGGCCAGGTTAGCCACATGGGTGGCTAACGGCGTTGTTTCACCCCTCGTTGTGATTAGAGTTCCGCTGCGTGAGTAAGAGTAATTAGAATCGGTTTAAGAGGTAATGACGAGATTAACGGTTGGGGTGTTACACTAAGGGAGTACTAAGATTTAATAATCAGGGGAATACTTACATAGAACAAACCTTAAGCAAATAATTACCAAGAGTGAGTGAGTTTTCATTAGACTAGCTCATTTGACTTAAAATTTTATATAGAGTCCCTACCTTAAAAATATATATATATATAAATTTTAAGGTAAAGGAATCAGATTTTGGAAGAACTTCCTAAAATTCTGCCATGGGTGAAGTTATATAATAAGTAAATTTTATAAAGTAAACACTGTATGAATCGTCTAAAATACGATAGTTAATTATAAAAACAATTGAAACTTGAAAAGTCACAGAAAATATTTATTTTATAGAGTTTTAACATATGGTTGACTAATAAACCTTTGAAGATAATTTTGGAAGATTATTGAGGATTATTAAATGATCGGGAATATTATGTTAAACTACTCATGTATGTTACACCTGGTTTATAGCTTGGTAATATAATGGATATGATAAATGATCATATATGGACATATAATACGTATCAGTCATTAAATGAATGGATAATAATCATAAGATAAAATTTTATAACCACCAAGGAAATACAATTACATAACAATCAAGAGATACAGATATATGTAACGACCATAGATAAAATCAACGGTGCAGTAAATTCACAACAAAGCTGGTTAATAAGGTGTTGAATTCTTTGAATGTGCCGTTAGTAGCGGTACGAGGGCGTACCTTAGCTCTTTTAAGGGGGATATGCTGGCATACTCCTCCTTCGTTATCTCATCCGGACTATGCCTCGTTGCATTGTTAGTAAAGGGAGAACAATATTAGCAGAATGAGAGGTGTTTGTATGTGCTTGGTTTTTACATTATGACTCAGTTATGACTCAGTATGTGACTTTTGGATTTTCATCATGCTATATCTTGGTATATCCTAGTTCAGTTTGATTTTTGAGTAATCTTGAGTGGAATGTTGTTATGGAAATGGATCGAAATAAAGGATTGGTTTGGTATGGAATTTCATTGGAATTATCATTGTCTCAGCACACCGGAAGCGGTGTGAGTGCCTATTAGTTGATTTTTAAACTTCGAGGCGAAGTTTCTTTTAAGGGGGATATACTGAAATACCCCTAAATTAATTTAAATTAATTTAGGGGATTTCTTTTATTAAATATTAAATTATTATATGAAATACCCCAAACTTAAGTATAGTGATTAGGATAATTCTAATCCGTATTTAAGAGCCTAATAATGCAAGAGTAATATTGGTAAGGAAAAATAAATCCAAAAGAAATAAATAAACGCTTAAAAAGCGGAAAACGCTAAATAAGCGTTAAATAACCATAGGAGGTATGAGACCTCGGTTAGCGTATTATATGGATTCTAAAGGTTTAATAAGACCTAAATAATATACGGGAACGATCTCCCAAAGAAAACGGCTCCGAGAAATGTATTAAAACGCTAAAAGAGCTTTAGCGCACGTTTTTCGAGGGAACCCGAAAACGTGACTTTAAGTGGTCAAACAGACCCGTAAAAATTATGAATCATTAAATAATAGTTATTAAGCATTTATGGAAGCTTAATAACCAATAAAAAAAAATAAAGAAACGAGGAAATCCCGGAAAACAGGCCCGGTTAGTGAATAGTACCTAAACCGGGTAAAATAACGAGCGTTTTCTGTAAAAGACGAAAAACGCTCCAGCTAGTATAACAGTGGAGGCCGGTTTTTATCAGTCAAATAACTCCCTCACACACACATGTAACTAGCTAATTAAATAAGAGAGCAAAAAGCTAAAAGTGATAAAGTAAAAGGGGTACTTACCCTTTTCTCTCACCTCACTCTCTCATCTCACTCACCCCTCTCTCTTTCCTTCCTTCTCCCCACCGTACTCTCCCTCTTCCTCCTCCCTTGGGCTGCGATTTTGAAAGCTCCACAAGAGCTCCAATGGCAACCTCATCTTCTCCTCCTTGCTCTACCTCCATTTGAGCTCCAACCACAAAAATAACTACATATTTGAACTCCCCTCACTCTCCTCTACACTTCCCTCTTTTCGGAATTTCAAAATGAGGAAGTTCATTTTCATGGGTATACCCCATTCAAGAGAAAAGCACACCATTATGGAGCTTGGAGTCTCCTCTTTCCAACAAGGTAAAAATCTCCATGAAAACCTTAAGTTTTCTTCATCTCCTTTGGTAGCCGATTTTTACCCTTGTGTAATGCCTTGTT
>CM041777.1:197144531-197248333 GCA_023374045.1 Limonium bicolor | reverse complement strand
CTTGCTCTCTCTCCTTCTCCATTAACGTGAAGAGCAACTCCATGCTATCTCCATCTAGCTTTGCACACAACTCACTCATTTTAGCTCCAAAACCAAAACAAATTACATATTCTTCTTAGTTAGCTCAAGCTCTCTCTTTCTATCTTTTCAAAACTTCAAGAGCTTCATTTTGGTGCCAAGTCAAAACCATTAGAGGAGGAAATTCAAGTTTGGAGACTCCATTGGCTTCTCCATTCTCTTAAGGTAAAGAAAGTGTAAGAAATCTAGGTTTCCATCATTTTCTTCCTTGTCCGAAAATTTACACTCATGGGACTCCATGTTTATGCCTTGTTCTAGCTTGTTTTCTACTCTTCAAAGGATTGAGGAGGTCCTTCTTGCTTCATATCCAAGCTTGTCTTGAGAAACCAAGGTAAAACAATCACCTTAATACCTTAAAGCATATTTTTAACCTAGGGTTTGTCCCTTAGGGTTAATGTATTGTCTAGTACTCATTGGAGTCATTGGTATGGTTAGAACATTGGCAAGGAGATATACATTGGTGACCGAGATTGAACAAAGAAAAACCTAAGGAAGAAAGCTTTTAAAGCTTGTAAAAGAACAAGGTAAATTATTTACCTTAAGGTGTTTTATTGTTTAAAGGAATGGGATTTAGATATGTGATGAGTTTAGTGTAGAGTTTACATTAGAAAAGGGTTATATAAAACCTGGGAGAAACAATGACTATACTTGTGAACTTGTGACTAAGGAGCAAATGAGAAAAAGAGATAGTTTAAGAACATCAAGGTGAATTACAAGAAGCATTTTATTTCAATGGGAGCCTTGTTGTGTGTATTCGCAGGTTGAAGGCAAATATATGTGGAAATTCAGTGGTTAAGATTATTGTCATTTAAGGGCCTAAGTGCCAAGCATTTAAGTTTATGCACTATAAGATGATGTGTGTGTGTAATTGTGTGTTAAGGTGTTGTGATGAGAATTTGGGTGATGTTGGTTGTTTGATGGAGAAAAACCCAAGTGTTAGGATGTACTATGTACTAGAGAACCCATGGCAAAATTTAAAGGAGAACTTAGGTGTTTAAGATATTCTAAGGGAATTGAATGACTAAGGAAGTACTAGGATGTTCTAGAGGTTGTCTTGATTAAAAAGGGTGAGATTAAGGTGTTCTAATGACTCATAATGACTTAGGTATCACCATGAAGGATTTAGGAATCAAGAGAATGTATTTGAGTATTTAGGACTTAGGTAAATGTTGATAAAAGAAGCTAGGAAACTTGGTAAGTTTGGTGTAATTAAGTGTGAAATTTATGTAAAAGGTGAATAGTACTTTTACTTTACAAATCTTTATTTGCTTAATGAGTCATGAAGGTGGTGACTCACCTTACAAGAAACCGGCCCCATTAGTAACAAGGGGTACTTAAGTCATTGTTGACCAAATATCTCACTTATATTGACTTATGTTATAAACTAGCTTAAATAATTTACTATTCACAAAACAAGGCACATTGTTGTGAAATTTTTGATTTCCCATTGATATAGACTTCCAACTGTGATACTATATAGTACACATGTTAATTAAAGAGTAATGATGGACATTTAGCCATTCAAAACTCATTTACAAGACAATTTTTCAAAAACGTGCTTTAAGACTCCTTAAAGCACATTTTGTGTTTTAACTTGTTTTCAAGCTTGGTTTTCTTTGGTAATTGATTTAAAATGACCATTAGGATATTACTAAGGTCTTAGAACAACATTTGGGTACTCTCCCAAGTCTCTCCAAGCTTAGAGCACGTTTTTGCTTAAGCAGCTGTTTTGGTGTTCCCTTATATTTTCTTTGGTTAGAAATGTTCCTTAATGTTTCTAAGGCATTATTTAGCCTCCTTATATCTTAGTTTATCATTTAAAAACCATATCTAAGTTTGGGGTATTTCAAAAATGATGTTGGTGACCTAGGTTGAACTAGGAATGATTAAGGTTTAAATTGCTAAAAGAAGGTGAAATAAGGTCTTCTTAGGTGTTAAAATGTCTTGGGTGTTATCTTGGAGGATTTAGAATGCAAATGAGAGTTAAGGATGTTACAAGCCATGGTGAGATTGTGTTAAGGATTTATACAAGTTTTGGTACCAATGAGGAAGTAGGTGTTGTAAGGAAGATGTGTGAATTTGTGGAGAAAATTCTTGGAAGAACATAAAGTGTTTTTGGTAGGCTAAATAATGTGTGGGAACATGCTATAAACATAAGGGGGAAATATTATAAGTGTTGAGCATTTAGGAAAGAAATGAGTAAGTGTTTAAAGGTATAGAAAATGAAGTTTGGGGCACGTACGAACTACCGTCCGAACATGGACGTTCGGACATGCCCTGTTGCACGTAAGTCTCCTGAGCTTCGACTAGTGTCCGAACTACCGTCTGAATTTGGAAGTTCGGACACACCTATCTCTATTCGGGTTTGGCCTCGAACAGTGTCCGAACTTGTGATGTCCGGACGCAAGTTCGGACAAGGTGCAGTTTTGACCAAAAACTTTGTTTAAGGTTAGTAAATGATATCTAATGATGGGGATTGATAAGTAATGATGTTATGAGATTGTTAAGGACATGTTAAGTGAGTTATAATGACAATTTAGTGGGTGTGAAAAGTTGTATTAAAATATAAAAGTAAAACATGTTAAAATGAAAAGTTATATAACTAGTTAACGGGAGTAAATCATGAACTTTAAACTTTAAACAATCAAGTTACCCCGATGTTAACGAAAGTAAATGTAATGTTACCAGTTGTTCAAAGATGTTACGAGGAACATGTGATGGCACGTTAGAGTGAAACCCCGGTGACAGGTATGGTTTTCTTGCAACCTGTGTCCTACCGGATTACACCGGCTTGTATGCCAATGTGTTTTTCTGTATGTTTGCCACGTTGTAAGATAAAACATGTAATGAGTTTACAGTAATTCATATATGTGGCGTGTCTAGTTCCGATACCATTTAACCTCGAAAGTGTAAACTTTAGCTAACTGAGTCTAGGATCACATGAGGGATCGGTATTCGGATTTAACGACCCGAACCATGGGACGTTCTAACCATGGCTATGCGTGAGTTAATTGTGTGATGTTTGTGTGTGAATGTATGGACCTCCCTCGTGTGTTTAACCAGTTGAAATACCTGTTTGGTGTGTGGATGTGATAGATTCCATAGTGGGGCTCTAACTATTTATCTACAAGTAAATATGTACTAACGGGGGTGAGGAATCCGGTCATGCCGGTCGCGCGTTGTTGGGAGTGGGTATCCTTTTTAGCTTTACCCTCCTCCCTGTTATGGTTGTTTCCCTCACGGGTTACGATCTCCCATTAGCTTACTCCAAAGCTTAGCTATTCTGACTTATGATCGGTCTAGGGGGAACATGTGTTTGTGTGGTGTGTTCGGGTCACTAAATCCGATCCATCTTTAAGTTAAATTACTCGTCCGACTATTAGGACGGTAACGAGTGTTGTGTAACGAGCTTATCATGAGTTGGCGACATTCTCTAGGCTCTACAGTGAACTAATTATGTTTGGGGTCGGTTCCTTAAGAGAACTGTACCCGTGTGTTATGTGTTATTGTTGTGCCGTAATTCTTATAGCGGTGTGATGTTATATGTTGAAAAATGTGGAGTATGTGGATCATGGATATGAATCCCAGTTTATGATAAGAGGCGTTTAAGGATAACCCGATTAATGGGTAAGTATCGTCTATTAGGAAGTAGCTCCATTAGAGGAGAAAACACTCTAGGGTTAAGGAAAACAAGGAGTGATTTGTTAAGTGTAGATGCGTTGGCTGGTTTGTTGATCCCATCGTGGTGGAATGTTATGTGTTGTGTGTTGATAGTTTACATGCATGATTCAAATATAATCAACCGCATGCTAAGACGACAATTAGTTGTGCGTGGCCCGGTAGCATGCGGGCTGCAGGATTACCATACCAGCAAAGGTGCTGAGCCCCTGGGGGGCCACCCTTTCTCTTCTTTTTCCTATTTCAGGTACAAGGAGCTGGGCCGTTCGAGAGTAGGACGGGGTAGTCGTTTGTACATGGGTAGTCATTTAAGTTGTATATGTACAGTAGGTGTAGTAAAACCGAAATTGTTATCGGCATTAGTTTGTAAATACTCGGTACAGTTGGAAGGTATGTGTATGTTTTTTTGTTGTTAATGGAAAGGGATAGTAATGTGCAGTCGCTCGGGAATCTAGTCCATCAGACCGATACAATGTATATGTAATAGCCTTGTTAGCCACGTGGGTGGTTAACGGCGTGTAACACCAACGAGTTAAGTAATGTGATGATGTATGTTTTCCGCTGCAGTTTATTGTTAAGTGTGTTAATGTTGGATGGGGTGTTACAAAAAGTGGTATCAGAGCGAAAAATCGCTCTGATGACTGAATTACCGAGCTTAGGAAGTACCGAGTTAGGATTTTAGTACTTTGGGTTATGGGTTGAGAGATAGCGTGAGAGATACGCTAGTGCAGATGTAGATATTTATCGTGAGTGATTAGAAGAGGTGTAGTTATTAAAAGAAAGAAATTAATACTCAAAATATCCGTCGGGCTGCAATTTATAACCCGGTCGCAGTAGTATAGAAGACAGAAGCGGCCGGGGTCAAACCGTGAGACTTATAGCGAGCTAAAATAGTTCCTAAGCTTGTCACAAAAGGGGGGAGTTAATTGACTTGTTTTAGAGAAAAATATTGAGCAGATTAGAAAACTGAGTGCAGATGAATTAAATGGAACTCCGGGTTCAGGTTAATATGATTTAATTAATTGTGCTATCTCTACCGGTTTAATAAAATAGTTTGGCAAGATTCCTATAATTTTCTTAAGGTCCGATGAAAACTCTTAAGAACTCGTTTACCTGTAATGCAAGGTCCGATGAAAACTCGAGCAAAAGCCTGTAAACGGCAGAGGAGTATGAGGCTTTATTCTTGCAACATGTATTAACTTAAACGATGAAAATAAGTTCTTACAGTTTTACGGCTTAATTTACCCGTCCGTTTCTAACCGATGAAATTAAAAACAGACTTAGTAAGGCTTTTTAATAAACCGATGAAATTTATTAAAAAGGGAGAGAAACAAAACTTTAATCGTAACAAACTGAATTTATTTTAACCGGTAGAAATATATTACACAGCTAACAAACCATAATTAAAACCTTGCCCGGAGCAAATCCTCCTTAGCCAGACATATTAACTGGTAATAAATCTGACAGAGGTTGGACGTAATAACAGCACGGAGACGTGATTAGTAAATGGAGAAATGGAGAGGTCGAAGAGTGAAACATGTACGTAGGTTATTATAAGTGAAGTGGGTGAATTAGAGAATTAATGGAGTGAAATGGTATACGGGAGTGATTTACTGGAAGAGAATGAGATGAGGTGAGTGTGAGTGATTTTCTGGTTTTCTCCGTGCACTCGTATAAGGTTGTAGGGAATGGGTATTTATAGAAGAAATGAAGAGGTAGGCTTCCGTAGATATTTGCTTCATTGATTGCTTCATTGATTGAAGCATTAATGCAGGGGACAGAGGCAGATTGCAGGAGCGATTTAAGGTAGGTGTCGGAGTAGATAGATAAGAGGATTCAAGTTGAAGACGACGACTGCGCGAAGAAGAAGAAAACTAGCCGGGTTGATTTTAGTCTGTACCGCCTTTAAGAGGGGTTCCCTAGAGAGGTCCGCCCCTTACTTGGTTTGTGTGAGTTGTCCGCCTGATAAGTAGCGGTTGGTGGGTGGTGTCCGCCCTTTTGAGGCGGTTCTGTTGGTGACGTCCGCCCGTTTTGAGGCGGTTCTGTTGGTGACGTCCGCCCGTTGAGCGGTTGCAGCTTGACCGTGGCCTATTTTCCTTCAAACTTTGACCGGCTCTAGATTCTTCGTTTGGACTCGTTTTCTGAGCCGTTTGCGTCTACGCGTTCGTCTCTTCGTCTACTTCACTCCCGGCTTGGTTTTCCTCATGTTAAACCAATAATTTGTGAGATAAACAATAAAACATAAACTAGAGGAAAACTAACCGAAGTGGAGAAATGAGCAAGAAAAGTGCTAATATTATACATGAAATACACCTAAAAACATGCTCATTTGACACTTATCACACCCCCACACTTATCTTTTTGCTTGTCCTCAAGTAAAACCATGTACCTAAGCAAGTAGGAAATGCTCAATACTAACAAATATTATTATGAAGGGTAGGATAAAAAAGTCAATAGTTCATGATCTCTAAAACTTATTGAGGAGTGTGAAAAATTATCTGCTGGTGGCATAGGTGTGCTCAGGTAAAACAAAATATAGAGTTTCGGGGTATGATCTAAGGTACTTCAATGTTTTTTTTTTTGGTGACTCCGAGAACTTTTACCATGGCCAACTTCTCTCAAGAATGGGCATTGAGGAGAAAATAAAAGGAAGAAAAGATTTATGCATTTGCTTCACTTTTGCATGAGGATGAGAAAATGTAGGCATAATGCCTTTGTATTCAAGAACACTCAACTCTCTTTTGTTGGTTACCAATGGTGTCTCGAAAGTCCCTTATTTTTTTGTATTCTTCTTTTTTAACAGAGAAATACCCCTTAGCAATCCCTAAGAGAGAAGACAGAAAGAAACCCTGAGCAATAAAATCCAACCAATTTGCAGATTATTTGGTCACACCGCATATAAAATGCTCCTCAAAAGTAATCAAATGTAAAATTTTTAAAAATTTGTACCCTTTATCCACAATTCATAATAGTATTTGTTTTTAAAGAGAACAACCTACATTAGCAGGGTACATAATTCAATTTTTGAACAAATGCGAGGTAAGCAGAAGATAAGCAGAGAGACTTAACAATTTAAGCATTTAGATGACCTGAAAAGGCTCTTCCCCCACACTTAAGCTTAAGCAATGCCCTCATTGCGTAGATGAAATAAAATTAATAGGGCATGCAAGTAAAGGAAAGAGTGTACTCCCCAGATTTCGTAGAGTGTGTAGAGCTCCCCCACACTTGAGTGTTGCTGTGGAATGTCATGAATTGAACCTGTAAAGAATATTCTACACAGCGAGAAGAACTCAAGTGAAGCCTGCATTTTATTATACAAATAAAAGGGAAATATAGTAAAAAAAGAAAAAACATTAATTAAAGGAAAGATAAAAGATAGATAGTGGGTTGCCTCCCACCGAGCTGCCCGGGTTTAACGTCTCTAGCTAGACGTATTTGACCAAGCTTCATGTTGGAGAAGAGTTCGAGGGCGAGGTATCTGAACTGCTGGTGTTAGGAAGTTTGTACACTTTTGTAAACTTATGATGTAGAGGTGTTGTCTGTTGTTCCTTTGGGGTGGAAGCTTCCTCGTATTCCTGTATGAAAGAAATTTCGAACATAGCACCATTATTTTCAAGAATTCCGACATACCTTTTTAAACGTGATCCATTGACCTTGAAGTTTTCTCCTTTTTGATTCTGGAGTTCGTAAACACCAAAAGGAGTGGTTCCAACGACTTGGAATGGGCCAGTCCAGTGAGACTTGAGTTTTCCAGGAAATAGTCTCAATCTGGAATTATAAAGCAGCACTCCGTCGCCAACCTGAAAGTCGCGTTTGTGGATCATCTGGTCATGAAGTTTCTTGGTGCGGTCCTTGTATATCGTCGCACTTCGGTATGCCTGATCTCTTAACTCCTCGAGTTCAGAGAGTTGAAACTTCCGCTTTTCTCCTGCGGCTTCTAAATCGAAGTTTAGGGCCTTGAGTGCCCAATACGCCTTATGTTCCAGCTCGACTGGCAGATGACATGATTTCCCATAAACAAGCTTAAAAGGAGACATCCCGATGGGAGTCTTGAATGCAGTACGGTAAGCCCAAAGCGCATCATCTCAGCTTAAGTGCCCAATCCTTTCTCGATGAGTTAACCGTCTTCTGAAGGATCCATTTTAACTCTCGGTTGGAAACTTCTGCTTGGCCGTTTGTCTGGGGGTGATAAGGTAAAGCTACCTTGTGACGTACCCCGTACTTAACCATAAGTGCTTCGAATAAACGGTTGCAGAAGTGAGTCCCCATCACTGATAATAATTCTGGGCACGCCGAAACGGGTAAAGATGTGCTTTTTGAGGAACCTGGTTACTGTCTTTGCATCGGCATGATGACAGGGTATAGCCTCCACCCACTTTGACACATAATCAACTGCCACTAGAACATATTCGTGGCCCTGCGAGGAAGGGAACGGTCCCATGAAATCTATGCCCCAACAATCAAAGAGCTCTACTTCTAGTATCCCTTGTTGTGGCATCTCATGTCTCCTGGATGTGTTACCCATTTTCTGACAATTATCACATTGTCTGCAGAATTGGTACACATCTTTATGAAGGGTTGGCCAATAAAAACCTGAGGCCAGGATCTTAGCAGCGGTCCTCGTGGGTCCATGGTGACCTCCGGCTTCCCGAGAATGACAAAAGTGAATGACGCTCGAAACCTCTTCTTCCGGGAGACATCGTCGAATCAACCCATCAGCACTAACTCGGAACAAGTACGGGTCCTCCCAGAAATAATGCCTCGAGTCAGAAAGAAATTTCTTCTTCTGGGAGTAGGAAAATCGTAGGGTACTGTTCCTGAGACTAAATAATTGGCCAGGTCTGCGTACCATGGCTCCTGTACTTTGGTGATGGAGAAGACAGTCTCGTCGGGGAAGAATTCGTTGATGGGCACACTATCCGTAGGAGTCACCAACCTAGAGAGATGGTCAGCGACATTTCAGTTTCCCGCTCTTATCTTTGACTTCGATGTCAAACTCTTGAAGTAGAAGAATCCAGCGCAGTAAGCGAGGCTTGGCTTCTTGTTTGTGAATAAGTATTTGAGAGCGGAGTGGTCTGTATGCACGATGACTTGCTTCCCCATAAGTAAGATCTGAACTTATCGAGGGAGAAAACTATAGCCAAAAGTTCTTTTTCGGTGGTCGTATAGTTTTTCTGGCGTCGTTCAGTGTTCTGCTAGCATAGGCGATCACTCTCAAGATTTTCTCTTTTTTCGGCAAGAGCTGCCCCCACGGCATAGTCACTTGCGTCACACATGATCTCAAAAGGAAGAGACCAATCAGGTGGTATGACCACAGGTGCTGTCACCAATTTTTGTGTTATTTTGGAAGCAGCTGAACACTTTCATCAAAATGAAACGGGGCATCTTTCTGTAGCAGGTCGGTCAATGGTTTGCTGATTTTGGAGAAGTCCTGAATAAACCGCCGATAAAATCCTGCATGCCCTAGAAACGCTCGTATATCTCGAACTGTAGTTGGTGCTGGTAACTTCTCGATAACCTCTACCTTGGCTTTATCCACCTCTATCCCTTTTGCTGATATTTTATGTCCAAGGACGATCCCGTCCTTGACCATAAAATGACACTTCTCCCAGTTTAAACGAGATTCGTATCCTCACACCGTCTCAGGATCAAATCTAGTTGTGCCAAGCATTTGTCGAAACTAGAGCCATAGACTGAGAAATCGTCCATGAAGACTTCTATGCTCTGCTCGATGAAGTCAGCAAATATTGCTTGCATACATCTCTGGAAGGTAGCAGGGGCGTTGCATAGACCGAAAGGCATTCGTCGATGCAAAGGTACCGTAAGGACAAGTGAAGGTTGTCTTGTCCTGGTCCTCAGGTGCGATTGGTATTTGAAAATAACCCGAGAACCCATCTAGAAAACAGTAGTACTCTTGCCCTGCTAGTCGTTCCAACATCTGGTCGATGAAGGGGAGAGGGAAATGATCCTTCCTGGTGGCCAAGTTCAAACGCCGATAATCAATACACATGCGCCATCCTGTGATCTTTCTTTGAGGGATAGTCTCTCCCTTTTCATTAATAACAGCTTCGATGCCCCCCTTCTTAGGGACAACTTGAACAGGACTGACCCATGGACTGTCAGAAATTGGATAGATGATGTCTGCGTCAAGGAGTTTCAGAACCTCCTTTCGAACTACCTCCTTGAGGTTAGGGTTTAGCCGGCGTTGAGGTTGTCGGATAGGCTTGAAGTTCTCCTCCATGTAAATATGGTGCGTGCAATAGGAGGGATCAATTCCTTTGATATCAGCGATAGTCCACCCTATTGCTGTCTTGTGCTTCTTTATACCTCAAGTAACTCGTTTCCTCCTCCGGAATTCAGAGAAGAGGAAATAATGACAGGCAAATGGTCATTTTCAGCTAGGAAAGCATACTTGAGGTTAGAGGGTATTTCTTTAAGCTCGAGCTCTGGTGGTTGTTCTACTGATGGAATTGATTTTTGAGGTTTTCTGTCGAGTTCTTCGATTGGTGGCCGGTACGCTTGATAACCAGCCCTTCCTTTTTCTACGTACGCCAGCATGGCGTTAACTTCTGGATCCTCCATCTTTTCTTCTAGAGAAGTAATAATACTTGCTCTAGGGTTCAGTTTCAGCTTCCTGGATGGAAGATGGAAAATACGTGTCCTCCTCTGTAGCAAAATCGCCTTCCTCCTCCTCGTCATCTGTGAATCCCACCGTCTTAGCATGAGGAGAAAAGTTTGAGCTTTTCTTCATCATTTTCTGCATGTCGAATTCAATCGTCTCATCTTCGTACCGAAGAGTGATTTTCCCGTCGTGGACGTCAATGATAGCTTTGGCGGTACTTAGAAACGGTCGACCTAGAATCAGGGGAACCTCGACATCGTCATCCATTTCTAGAATGACGAAATCAGCTGGAAAGATGAAGCGAGACACTCCAACTACCAATCCGGACTATGCCCATGGGCTTGATCTCTGATCTGTCTGCTAGTTGGAGTTTAAAAGGAACCGGTTGCATTTCTCCTCCTTTAACTTTCAAGAAGGTGGCGTATGGCATGATATTAATGCTGGCTCCTAGGTCGCATAGACCACTTCCACAGTCCACCCCACCTATAAAGCACGGGATCACGGGATTTCCCGGATCTGTTTGTTTAGGGGGAGTGCTCGAAGAAGGGCTGCAGAACACTCCTCTGTCAGGTGCACTGTCTCTTTTCCAGGTTTCTTTTTCTTCTTTGTCAAGAGATCCTTGAGGAATTTTGCGTAGTTAGGCATCTCTTGCAAAGCATCGATCAGGTATGTCGAGGGTCAGCTTCTTGAAAATACTCAAGAACTTGGAGAACTGCTCATCAAGATGTTTCTTTTTCATTCTGTTCGGAAATGGGAGTTCATTTTTTTATGAGTGGAGGTTGGGATGTCGATGGTAATTCGAGATGGAGGTGGAGTAACAGGTAGGAATTGGATTTCTGAGGGAGGTAAGTTGGTTTGGTGGTTTCATCAACATTGATATAGGAATCTTCAAGATTTTCTTTTTCTTTTCCTTTGCTGGTGGCAAGTTCCCTTCCACTCCTTAAAGAGACTGCACACAAGTTTGTTGATTGTATGTGCCATCGTCTATAAGGACTGAATTTGCTTGTTCCTTCGGATTGGGATTAGTCTGTGAAGGGAATTGACCAGGTGGTCTTTGTTGAGTGAGTAGCTGTTGGATTGAGATTGCAAGGCTTTTTGGTCTTTGCGCAGAGCTGCGACCTCTTCTTGCGTATCTCGTGATTTACCCATCATCGCCTTAAACATCTCCTGCATCTGAGACATATCAGACTCAGGATTCGAAGGAGGTGGAGCTGGTCGGCTCGATGAAGCTTCATTGCCATAAGGCTGTTGTTGATATTGCCTTGGGCCTCCTTGGAAATTGGACTGAGGTCTGTAATTTTGGGATGTTTGTAGGGTATGTGGGTTTTGGATATTTCCGGTGTTTGAGTAGCTAAGGTTGGATTGCATGTTACGTTGCCATGGTTGTCTGTATCCTGAGTTGTTGGTGATGTAGTTTGCTTCCTCCGCTGCTTTCATTTCTTGTAGTTGGGGGCATTGATCGTAATCATGAGGCCCGCAACATTGCGTACAAGAAATTGTTGGTGATTTGAGATTGAGGAGCATAGCCTGGAGGGGTAGTAGGTGGTCGGGAAATCATCGACTTAGCTTGCTGAGGGAAGGAATTCATAGCCATCTGTTCGACCACTTTCTGTAGAGTGCTCACTTTTGTTGCTTGCTGAGCATTGCTTTCCATGAGTTGCTCATGGCTTCTCATGAGCTGGTCGAACTTGTTATCACTCTCCCCAACATGATAAATCCTGGAGTACCGCTCCTTGATCCACCGGAGGCCCAGTCTCTAATTTCCTCACAGAGAGACTCCATGCTGTTCAGAAATTGTGCTCCCGGCTTTTTCAGAACGTCAGCCCCTAACGAAGATAACACCATTGTTCTGCACGGACCGATCAAGCCCTTGTAAACAATTGTGATACTTGTTCCTTCGTCAGACCGTGGTGAGGACAAGTGAGTAGTAGACCTTTGAAACGGTCCCAAGTTTCACAAATATTCTCCGACCCTGGTTGCTTGAAATTATAAATTTCAGCAATCATCTCCAAAGTTCGGCTCGGAGGTAGGAATTTGTCATAGAACTTGGTGGCCATGTCGTCCCAGGTACCAATGGTACTCGGTGTTAAGCTATGATACCACTTGCTCGCGTTTCCCGTCAGGCTGTGTGGGAATAAGACAATCTTGCATATTGAAGTACTGCGTCGGTTGCAGTAAGGCTATTGGCATGTTGTAAGAATTTTGTAACATGTAACAGGGCTTCGTCTGGACTGGTGCCATCAAACATGCCCAACTCCTTCACACATCGAATCTGATGATATGGCTTCAGCTTCTGCCACTCATCGTATTCGGATGGGCTGAGGTGAGGAAGGACGATAGCAGGCTGTTGTCCTTGGTTAGACGGCCTGTTGATATTTCGAACCGTTGCTGGTGTAGCTGCCATGTTAGCTTCCGGGTCAGAATCTATCACTGTGGTGGTATTTTGTTGAGTTCGTCTCTGCCTGAGATTGCGCAGAAAGGTTCTCTCGATTTCTGGGATGTAACCAACCGTGTGATTAATATTCTCTGGGAGGCTCTGTGACCTGGTGAAAGGCATACACCACTCAAAACAGAGAAAAGAACTGGTTATACGTTAGAATAATAAAAATGTTAGGAATTAGTAGACAGAAATTTAAAGTTAGTAGTTAGGGACAAGGAACGAAATGACAATGGAACGAAATGACAGAAATTTAAGTTAGTAGTTAGAGACAATGGAACGAAATGACAATGGAACGAAATGACAATGGAACGAAATGACAATAATAACAATAATATAAAAGTTAGAAGTGATCCAAGTCCAGAAGTCCGATGTCCAAGTCAATGTCCGAGGTTATATGTCCAAATTGGATTAACAGTTTTTTTTTTATTATTTTTTTTTATAGATTAACAGATTATTGTAATTAAACAGGTGAATTAACCGGGGCTTAGGGACTAGATTAAATCAAGTCCCCGGCAACGGCGCCATTTTGCAGAGTGGATTTATCGTGAGTGATTAGAAGGTGTTATTAAAAGAAAGAAATTAATACTCAAAATATCCGTCGGGCTGCAAATTAAAACCCGGTCGCAGTAGTATAGAAGACAGAAGCGGCCGGGGTCAAACCGTGGGACTTATAGCGAGCTAAAATAGTTCCTAAGCTTGTCACAAAAGGGGGGAAGTTAATTGACTTGTTTTAGAGAAAAATATTGAGCAGATTAGAAACTGAGTGCAGATGAATTAAATGGAACTCCGGGTTCAGGTTAATATGATTTAATTAATTGTGCTATCTCTACCGGTTTAATAAAATAGTTTGGCAAGATTCCTATAATTTTCTTAAGGTCCGATGAAAACTCTTAAGAACTCGTTTACCTGTAATGCAAGGTCCGATGAAAACTCGAGCAAAAGCCTGTAAACGGCAGAGGAGTATGAGGCTTTATTCTTGCAACATGTATTAACTTAAACGATGAAAATAAGTTCTTACAGTTTTACGGCTTAATTAACCCGTCTGTTTCTAACCGATGAAATTAAAAACAGACTTAGTAAGGCTTTTTAATAAACCGATGAAATTTATTAAAAAGGGAGAGAAACAAAACTTTAATCGTAACAAACTGAATTTATTTTAACCGGTAGAAATATATTACACAGCTAACAAACCATAATTAAAAACCTTGCCCGGAGCAAATCCTCCTTAGCCAGACATATTAACTGGTAATAAATCTGACAGAGGTTGGACGTAATAACAGCACGGAGACGTGATTAGTGAATGGAGAAATGGAGAGGTCGAAGAGTGAAACATGTACGTAGGTTATTATAAGTGAAGTGGGTGAATTAGAGAATTAATGGAGTGAAATGGTATACGGGAGTGATTTACTGGAAGAGAATGAGATGAGGTGAGTGTGAGTGATTTTCTGGTTTTCTCCGTGCACTCGTATAAGGCTGTAGGGAATGGGTATTTATAGAAGAAATGAAGAGGTAGGCTTCCGTAGATATTTGCTTCATTGATTGCTTCATTGATTGAAGCATTAATTGCAGGGGACAGGAGGCAGATTGCAGGAGCGATTTAAGGTAGGTGTCGGAGTAGATAGATAAGATGATTCAAGTTGAAGACGACGACTGCGCGAAGAAGAAACTAGCCGGGTTGATTTTAGTCTGTACCGCCTCTTAAGAGGTGGTTTCCCTAGAGAGGTCCGCCCCTTATTAGGCGGTTATGTGTGAGTTGTCCGCCTGATAAGTAGCGGTTGGTGGTGGTGGTGTCCGCCCGTTTTGAGGCGGTTTGTTGGTGACGTCCGCCCGTTTTGAGGCGGTTCTGTTGGTGACGTCCGCCCGTTTTGAGCGGTTGCAGCTTGACCGTGGCCTATTTTTCCTTCAAACTTTGACCGGCTCTAGATTCTTCGTTTGGACTCTGTTTTCTGAGCCGTTTGCGTCTACGCGTTCGTCTCTTCGTCTACTTTACTCCCGGCTTGGTTTTCCTCATGTTAAACCAATAATTTGTGAGATAAACAATAAAACATAAACTAGAGGAAAACTAACCGAAGTGGAGAAATGAGTAAGAAAAGTGCTAATATTATACATGAAATACACCTAAATAACATGCTCATTTGGACACTCATCAGCTAGTTAGGTATTACCAGTGTGTACTGGAAACCTACAATATCCTTCCCGCCTTCCACAATCCCTGTTTATAACTTGGGAAACAACGCCAGAGAGATGAAGGTCCTCTCATACTCGGGAATACCCGATCTGGCTGTTATTAAGTATCTTTATAAGTACGGGGAACCTGTCATACGGTAGATCCCGAAAAGTGGGAATCCCGGAGACTGTTACTACCTGAACAATGTTAACCGCATTAAATAGCGAAGAATGAAGAATTTTGTGTATAAGAGAATAGAATTTCCGGCAACCTGGGTCAACATGCCGAGCAGTTGAGAACAACCAGCTTGCAACGCACCGACCGTGCAACAGGCAAGAAGTGGATTAATGAAACCCGAGACGAGTGTCTACGGGACCACAGTTGTTAAATAATACACCAACGGTATACCAACCGACAAAGGAACTATAACGTAGTGCCCAAACAAGAGACAAGTCTCAGTAACCACGACAAATGCGTGGAACGGGATACGAAGAGGAAACAATACTAAGAAAAAAGGGGTCTCCAGAATGGGGAACGCCCTAGTTAATGATTATCATGTGAATACAGTGAGAAGTCACCCAGAGGGTCAATTGTTAAGACTGCAAGATCAAGTAAGGGCCAACAAGGCCACTGATGACAGTGCGGGTAAAGAACAATACCACAACCGGCATGTGTTTAACCGATAGCCAGTTAGCATGGCGCACTTGCCATGGCAAGTGCTGCTATAACAGGGCTGTTCGGGAAAATTTTTAACAAATACAAAGTACTTAGTAAAGTACCATGAAGTTAAGTGAGATCATCATAACCATGGAAGGACTTGATAGCCTAACCTCTGTAATTGGAAGTACACCAGTCAGCAAGAAGCTAGACTTGGCTAAGACAAGAAGACGTTGTGAAACCATGAAATTTTTCTTTCAAACTCAGATTTATTTCAAACTCTTTTCTTTCAAAACCAGATTTTCTTTCAAACCTATACTCATTTTCAACCTTCTTTTAAAACCAAACCAGTAAACCCAATGGTAGTTGATAAGGATACAACAGTGGATAAACCTTCCCTTGATTAAGTTCGGGAAGCAGGGAATGCATATTATCACAGGACGATATAAGGGAGTTGACAACAGAATACCTCACCTAGGCGTGTGACGAACACTACGAGTGTACCAACTGAAATCTGGGATGACCGCACTCCGATAGGAGCTTGTGGGCCTGACAGACCTACTTATGGGTTAGTCGGGTAAGTAGCAATGTATCAGCATGGTACCCCACATATGTATACAAGTAGAGTCCAGAACACGGGAAGTAGTCGACTCCACACTACAGTCAGCAGTAAAAGTCAAGCAAGAGCAACTGATTACCATGAGTGGTTAAAGTAAGAGGACCTAGATAAGTTAACGAAACTAAAGGAATTAGTGAATTCATTTCAAGGAAATGTTTAAGAGTCAGGAGGTGCGGAGTGCACTAACTGTTATGTAAAGACATAACATATGTCTTAAGGATCCCAGGGATAAATATGATAGCTGGAACGGTGACCCAGCCTGTGCATGGCAAGCAGATGCCTAGTGTGGACACATTAATGTGCAATGAACGGGATGAAACTCCCAGAATGAGTACCTACACTACCAGGAAATGTTGATCTTCGCAGAAGAGGATAATAAGCCAGTTAAAAATGCAAACGGCGTGGCTAACTGAATATACCAATAATTGCGAACCAGATGTAATGGCATAACTTAGCAACACCCAGGAGCAATCCTTGAAGGGTGTTCACATCAACGATAGTTGCACGTGATAACGTGACAGAAACACAAGGGTTGAAACTAACACCCAGTTTAGACATAAGTTGTCAGGAGACAGACTGACAATCCTAAAGGGCATCCCATGAAAGGAAACGTGATGCAACGACCTCGTCATGGAGCCCAATATGACGTCCAAACCATGTAATGTTGTACAGAGAAGTACACGTGTGTGGACAGCCTACAATGAGCGGAGCTCAAGGCAATAAGGCTTATAAGCCACAAACAAGATATGTTATATAAGTAAGTAAAGCGGATAACGAACCACTGCTAAGAGAGTGGGGATACCTCTTAATATTGTGAGACCGCAACAGCGGTAGTTAGGTGAACTAAGTGCAGGGAATACATTAAGGGTGGACCAATATGGTTACTACCGGAGGAAGATTTGAATGGGAATGATACGAAAAGGTGTTTATACCAGTTGTGGAGACCGGAAGAGTAATAAGTCTAATAGCAACCACCATAGATGTGTAACGCTAAATGTGTAATGGACAATGCTCAAGGAGCATAAAGACTCAAAGACTAGAATATTCAACAATCAGCCAATGAGTGGCGAACCATAATAAGAGTGATGTAAGTGTATGTGTGGAAGCTAAAATGACAGTGAATACCATATAAGTTAATGTTATACAATGAGTAAGAGCACGGTGCACAGCAAGCGACCGTTGTATAAGTGTTGTTAAATAATAATATGGCAGATAAGACTAGTTATGAGTTAAATTCAATGGAGATGTAAGGTAAGTGATGATAAACAGACTGGGCAATAAGCCGGTAGCTAGTACTATGATATAAGAATCTCAGTGAAACACAGTGTAAATTCCTATTGCAATCGCATAAGAGATTTACTGCCAAGAGTTTACGCCTCTGCACTCTGTATGACTGAGTGTTTTGGTATTGCGCTTGCACGGTAATGATCGAGTGAGATAGTTAGGAAGTTGGAAAGATGTTAATTGTGGTAGAACAACAAAAGACTTATAACACTATAAGACCGAGGCATAAGAAATGCAAGGTCGTACCAAAGAAAGAGTACTTGTACAGAACCAAATGTGGAGGCATGGTTAGCATTAAATGACTGCAGAAACACGGAATACTAGATATTGGTATGGAATATACCTCAAGTGTGGGAAATAACAGAGAGAGCATTACACATTAGGTGGTAGTTCAAACTCAACCGACAGTAAGTCGGAAGGAAGCAAGTCAATCATTGTAGAATACATAGCAGTATACACAATAAATTATTATGGAAGTGGGTAGAAAGTTTATAACTCACCGAATTCGTGCACGGTCAGAGATACCACACAACTGTTTAGAAACCGCGATTACCAAGATAAAGGTGATAAATGGGAGATGTAAAATACAGTAAGAATAACAAATGGGGCAAACTAAGCCCTACAGTTGTCAGAGTTGCGCAGCAGAAACTGGTGAGCCAGTGATTCAAGTGTTGAATGTGCATAGTGAACAGGAGTGAATGACTAATTATTAATGCCTAGAAGCCTCACAGGGCAGAACCGAAACCAGTTAAGAGTTAAAGCAAACTCCAATGAGAATTCTTGGTTTAGGGACTAAACCGCCAATATGGTTAAGATCCTCTAATCAGAATGCATTGTATAATAGACCATGTGGAAGTTAAAGTACTTCACGACGGCAGAACGTTTTAAACCAATGATTAAGTGATTAGGGGGTAGAGCGCAAAACCACTTAGTGTGTATTACCGTACAAGTGTACGTAGTGTACTGTTGGAGTAAAAGTGTGTTACCACTTCTACCACTTAGGCAGTGTACCGATCGTTTTGCGGAATAGTGGAAATGTGGGTTGTCGTACTCTTGAGGACCTCACTGTGGATAACTGATAGTGTAATAAATTGAATGAGAATTCTAATAAGCAGATTTTATCTTTTTTAGGGAGAATGATTAAAAGCTAACTCATAAGACAATAATAAAAACAATTAATCAAAACAGAAAAGAAATAGAAATTGTAAATCTTTTTGTGTTTTAAAGAAGCATCCCGGGTTACTCTGCTTACCTATTTTATTTAAGGGAAAATTACATGCCCCACCCATGACGTTTGGCGCAATTACATACTCCACCCACGAGGTTTCACAAATTACTTTCCCCACCCATGTAGTTTCCCTCTTTTTACATCCAGCAACTTTTCTAATTTTTGTTCAATTCAAAAGATGCTTAAATGTTGTCCGAAATTGATAAAACTTTACATAGACGATGTTAAAGTGTTATATTTTGGTTTAGTGAGAAATCTAAAGTTTTTTAAGCTTAAATGTGACATGTGGGACCCAATGAAAATGTCACATGTTTCATTGGGTCCCACGGGTCACATTTAAACTTAAAAAACTTCGGATTTGACATAAGATCAAAATATATCACTTTAGCATCATCCATGTAAAGTTTCATCAATTTTGAACAACGTTTAAGCATCTTTTGAATTGAACAAAAATTAGAAAAGTTGTAGGATGTAAAAAGAGGGAAAGCACATGGGTGGGGAAAGTAATTTGTGAAACCACGTGGGTGGATTGTGTAATTGCGCCACGTATGGGTGGGCATTAATTTTCCCTTTTATTTAATCATATTCATATAACTTTCCCACTTTACAATACTCAAGAATCTAATTATTTTATTGATGACCGTTCCTGTCTAATAAACCCTGATTAATTTAAACAACATGAAATACCCCAAACTTAAGTATAGTGATTAGGATAATTCTAATCCGTATTTAAGAGCCTAATAATGCAAGAGTAATATTGGTAAGGAAAAATAAATCCAAAAGAAATAAATAAACGCTTAAAAAGCGGAAAACGCTAAATAAGCGTTAAATAACCATAGGAGGTATGAGACCTCGGTTAGCGTATTATATGGATTCTAAAGGTTTAAAAGACCTAATAATATATGGGAACGATCTCCCGAAGAAAACGGCTCCGAGAAATGTATTAAAACGCTAAAAGAGCTTTAGCGCACGTTTTTCGAGGGAACCCGAAAACGTGACTTTAAGTGGTCAAACAGACCCGTAAAAATTATGAATCATTAAATAATAGTTATTAAGCATTTATGGAAGCTTAATAACCAATAAAATAAAGAAACGAGGAAACCCCGGAAAACAGGCCCGGTTAGTGAATAGTACCTAAACCGGGTAAAATAACGAGCGTTTTCTGTAAAAGACGAAAAACGCTCCAGCTAGTATAACAGTGGAGGCGGTTTTTATCAGTCAAATAACTCCCTCACACACACATGTAACTAGCTAATTAAATAAGAGCAAAAAGCTAAAAGTGATAAAGTAAAAGGGGTACTTACCCTTTTCTCTCACCTCACTCTCTCATCTCACTCACCCCTCTCTCTTCCTTCCTTCTCCCCACCGTACTCTCCCTCTTCCTCCTCCCTTGGGCTGCGATTTTGAAAGCTCCACAAGAGCTCCAATGGCAACCTCATCTTCTCCTCCTTGCTCTACCTCCATTTGAGCTCCAACCACAAAAATAACTACATATTTGAACTCCCCTCACTCTCCTCTACACTTCCCTCTTTTCGGAATTTCAAAATGAGGAAGTTCATTTTCGTGGGTATACCCCATTCAAAGAGAAAAGCACACCATTATGGAGCTTGGAGTCTCCTCTTTCCAACAAGGTAAAAATCTCCATGAAAACCTTAAGTTTTCTTCATCTCCTTTGGTAGCCGATTTTTACCCTTGTGTAATGCCTTGTTTTCTCTCTCTCTTTTGAGCAAAATATCAACCTAGCAATGGTGGTGGACTCACCTGCTTGAACCAAGGGCTAAAACCCCTTCTAAAACTCTCCAAAGGTAAACCCTAGAAATTCCATTTCAAACACTTCAAGGAATTGACATTGATTTAAGGGTTAGTAAATTAATTGTAGTGTTTTGTGTTCATTGGGTGATGGGAATGGAGTTTGGCAACTCCATTCCCCATGTAGCCGATTTTGAGGCAAGAAAGGAAGAAGGAGGAAAAAAATGTGAAAGGAAGAAGGAAGTATAAGCTCAAGGTAAGAGCTCTTTCCTAGTGTTAAATTCTATTGCATTAGAGTAATGGGAATGGGTAAAATATTTAAAGAACCCAAAACCTTGTATTAGTATTGAGAATTGGGAAGTTTGAGTATTTAAGAGCAAGTATGTGGATTGTAGGCCTTAGAGCCAAATAATTGTATATGAGTATTGTATTTTGGATTGAGGAAAAATTGGTGTATTGGGATTTTGTATGTGTGCTGGTAGAACCCTTGTATGGGTGTGGCTAGAATAGGCATGAATTTGGTAAGAAGGTATATGTGTGGCTAAGTAAGAAAAGTAGATGAGCTATGGCAAAATTTTGGTAGGAATATGTACAATTATGGATGACTTGGTGAATGGGAGAACCAAGGTGTGTATTGAAGTTAGTGGAGATATTTAGTAACTATGGATTGGTACTTGTGTATGAGTATGTGGAAGTGTAAAATCTGTAGCAAGAAGTAGTATAGTGCATAGGAGGAACTAGGAGAAACTAGGTGTGCTTGGAGAGCCTAAAGTGGGAAGTAAACCACCTTGTAACAGATTTTGAAAGGAGCTAGATAATGGGAAGGATTGAGTGGAAGATAATGTAATGAGGATGTTAGTAGTGGTATTGGTAGTAAAAGTATTGAAGGATAAAGGTTAGATTGAAAAATCTGTAGCATAATGTGGAAAACCAAAATCTGTAGCATTAGTGTGAAGAAAAGTAATGTAGGTGTTGGGTTGAAACTTGACAAATGTGTATAAGTAGTATAGAATTGTATAATGGATTAGGGAGTGAAATAACATGATTTAGATGGCCTAATTGGTGCTAAAACATGTTAGGATGCATGTAGGAAGATTGGGGAAGCAATGGGTGAAATTGGGAAAAGGAACAAGGCCTGTAGCAAGTTTCTGCTACCGTCCGACCCACAGCCTGGATCGGACGCTGGGTCGGACGTGGCTTGAACAACGAAATACCTTTCTGGAATGGTCCGACCCAGGACCGTGAGTCGGACGTGGGTCGGACGGGCCTTGAGAAACACGGTATTCTTTCTGGAATGGTCCGACCCAGGGCCGTGAGTCGGACGTGGGTCGGACGGGCAAATTTTCTAAATGGCGAAGTTTCTGACTTCGTCCGACCCAGAGCCTGGGTCGGACGTGGGGGTCGGACGGAGCTAAGTCACAAATTGAAACCTTCTGGAATGGTCCGACCCAGAGGTGTATGGGTCGGACGGAACAGTGCTGGGTCGGACGGGAGTAATTTCAGAGGACGAAAACCTACTGGAATGGTCCGACCCAGGGTTGGGTCGGACGGTGGGTCGGACGGCCCAAACACTTACAAAAAAAAGGGTTTTTATAATATGACTATAGTAATCATATGTAAGGTATATGCCTATACACCGGTATGCATGTAAAGTAGTAATACACCATTAATGAAGTAATAATGGTAAGAAAGTAAGTAAATGTGTAAGGAAGTAAGTTATGAAGTAGTAAAGGAAAGAATGGTTTTATAACCAAGTAAGAAAGTAATGAAGTAGTAAGAATACATTGAAAGTATCAATGAAGGAGTAAGTAGATCAATAATAGATCATTGATCGTACTACTTCATGTATGTATAGGAATCCAATAGTTGATCCTCGAAGGAGCCGGTAGTGCGGATACAACGGTGAACGGTATGATTTCTTCATGCTCTGTATCCTAACCTGGTTACCCCGATTTGTGTGCTTATGTGATCACCAATAAGATAAATGCACGAATCGGACTTATACTGCACTTAACTGTGTTTGAACTATTTTGTTCTTGTTGTATCTTCTTGAACAATTAGTTTGTATAATTCATGAAATGAATGAATGGAATTGAGAAGTATGTGTAAGTATCGTGTACTTGAGTATTGTATGTATGTATGGAAATGGAGTATTGACTTCTACTAATTCCTAACCTTCTAACTCCTAACTTGAGTAATGAGTAAATGGAATGAGTAGAAGTCCGATATAGTTTCGGCCACGCGTGAGGATAAGGAAACACAAGAGGTTGGATCCGAATCCTGGCTGTAATCTTTTCCATGGACCAATTCCCTTGAATGGGTAGCATCCTGGATTAGTGGGCCACCTTAAAGCCCGGTGGTGGGATGTAGTAATCCCTGCCCGGAGGTCATACCGACTTAACTGGAAGTAAAGTATGTAAGAAGTAAGTATCGTATGTGTATTGGTCTTGACTATTGTAAGTCATTGACCGGAGGTAAAAGAGTACCGAACACCCGATTAACCGGGTGTGCAGTAAAGCTAACTGGACCTTTGTATGTATTGGAGAATTGTATCTCCGTATTGCGTATTGGTATGTACTGTGTATGTGTATTCTGGAAATGGTAAGTAATATTGGTTGACTTGTATTGTCCTCCAAGCATGTATGGTACTGTGTACGTATGTATGTATATCTTGTGTAGTATTGTAGTATCGTGAATGAAAGCATGTATGTATGTATGTATGAATGTATGTATTGCAAAATGAATTGCATGTATTCGACCAAATGGTCGGCGTACCCTCGCTAGTACGCGGGGTATGCGGTTATCATATTCAGCGTAAGCTGACCCCCTCGGGGACCATTTTTAGTGTGCAGGTACCCGGAGCGAATACGGTCAAGGTAAGAGACCGGTGGCGCGCCTTGTAATTAGAAGTATCTAGTTTGTGAGGAATGGGTAGCAGATTGAATCCTAGTAAGTGTGTATGAATTTGGAGAAGTACTGTATTGATTTTGGAACCTAGTAAACTCGGTATGCGTAGTGTATTATCTTGTACGGAGTTGTGAAGTATTGTATTGAATGGAGTACGGTATTGAATGGAGTATGTATCGAATGGAGTATTGTAGTAATCAGTACTAATGAGAGTATGTATTGTATTAAGTAGTACTCGGATATTCCGGTCCATCAGACCGATGCTGTATGTAGAAGTAGTAGCCTTGTTAGTCACGTGGGTGACTAACGGCATTGTATCACCCGATGTATGTAAGTATGTATCCGCTGCGTGACTCGGGAAGCACGAGGAGATTGGACGGTAATGATTGAATTAATAGTAGGGGTGTTACAAAAAGTGGTATCAGAGCGAAGTATCGCTCTGATGACTGGAAATACCGAGTTAGGAATACCGAGTTAGGAATTAGAAGCTTAGGGCTAAGGGCTGAGAGTTAGCATTGGAGATATGCTAGTTAGGAACTACCGGTGAGTACCGGATACCTACAACACCAGTCCCGCCCACCGCAAACCCCATTGTATAACTTGGGAAAGGACGCCAGAGAGAAGAAAAGCTTCTCATACTCGGGGAAAACCCGATCTGGCAGTTGTGAAGCAATCACACAGTAAACAAGAACCGACGTATGGTAGATTCCAAGAAATGGAAGACCCGGAAGTGGATCCCGGTTGAACAACAATAACCGCACTTAATAGCGGTAGTATAAACACTCCAACCAGAAGGAGGCTATAACTTGCAACAGCATGGGGCGACATGCTTAGCAGTCGCAGAACCTAGCTAAACAACCAGCAACAGGAAAAGAAGCACTAACCGTGCAACGAAATGGAAACAGGAGCAGTAATGAAACCCGAGACACAAGTCTGCGGGACAACGGTAATGGCCAAGCAACACCACTAATGGTGAGCTAGCTGGCTAAGGACATAGTCTGGAGTGACTGACTCCAAAACTACAACGCCAAAAAGGTTACAAACCTGGCCAACATAGCTCAGACAGCTACAGGAATATTCACAAGATATAACCTGACATAACTACAACTGTAGTGCCTAAACCAAATCAGGCTCAGTAGCCACAGCCAAAGTGTGGGAATAAGCAACAAGGAACAACACAACCAAGTCAAAGGGGAAGCTCCAAGAATTGGAGAAGTACCCTGATCAATGACAGCTATGTCAGACTCACTGGGGAGTTACTCAGAAGAGTGATTAACCCAAGTAAATGATCAACAAGATCAAAGGAAGAGTAAACAAGATTACCAATTATGAATGGGATCGGTATAGAATTACCCAAAAACCACCAGTACCGCGCACACGCCACGGCAAGTGCAGTAAGAACATGAATATGTAAAGGAACACTAACATGTCACAAGTGCATAGCAATGTACGGTGACCAAAACGAAAACTACAGGATCACACATCCTAACAACTAGAAGTATGGAACCTTAGAAAGGCCTAACGGCCGGATCACTGTATTTAGAACATACCGGTCAGCGAGAAGCTCGACTTGGTCAAGACCTCAAACATGGCTACGCCATGAGAGACTTCTTTAACACCGAACCATAATTTTTAAAACCCAAAATTCTTCTTTCAAAACCACAATCCTTCTTTAAACCTTGGATTTTAAAACCAAACCAACAGAATTACGGTGAGTATCATAGAATGATACAAGAGGAGTTGACAACAGAATACTTCACCTAGGCGTGTGACGAACACTACGAGTGTACCCAATTACGGGATGTGGGACAACCGCACTCCGAAGGAGCTTGTGGGCCTGACAAATAGTCGGGTAAGTGGTAACGTATCAATAAGGTACCCCACGTATGTACACAGGTAGTGTACGAAACACGGGAAGTAGTCGACTCCGTTCTACGGACCATCAGTAAGTTCAAACCAGAACAACTGGACCCCTCAGACAATTAAGCATAAAGGAACTCAGAAAATCCATCTGAAGATAAGGAGTAAGGACTAGGAAGTGCAGAGAGCACAGACTAGTCGGTATGGACAATGGATATGTCTCCAAGACATCAAGCAAATATATGATAGCTAGAAGGTATACCCAGCCTAACACAGTAAGGCCACTGCCTAAAACATGAACACTATAATGCTCGGCAAATGGGATAGAACGCCCAAGAGCAATCACGAGATTACCATGAAGTAAAATCTATCATCGAAGGGAATATTAAACCTAGTCTCAAGCGCTAGGAGCAAGTATAAACGGTCTACTCAACGACGGGAGACGTTATAATCTAAAGGGAATAGCTTAATACAACACCATAAGACGGTATATAGGACAACACATGTCATAACCATCAGCCGGATGTAACGGCGTGATCCAACGGCACCCAGGAGCAATCCTTGAAGGGTGTCTGAGATAACAACAGTTGAACAAGTGTCTTGGTAAGAGCACGGAAGCTAGAACAAACATTCGGTTAGAACACCGAAGGGATTTCACTTAACAGGAAATACCCTAAATTAGCATCAGCTTGCCTAAAGGGTCTCCTATGAACGGAAGCGTGATGTCACGACTTACCATGGAGCCTAGTAATACCTCCAATTACGGAGTATACATGGGGTAGAAACATGTATAAGCAGCTTGCAAAGAGCATAGCTTGCAGCAATAAGGCTTAAAAGCCACCAACCAACTACGTTGTGTGAACCCAAACAGTGGCAAAACCCACACCATTACTAATAGGACTTGCAAGAAATATTATCCCATATGACAAGAAATCAACAACTGGACCATCAATTCAAACTCAACCTCTTGAGTGGCTTGGAGTAATGGTCAACTCAGCGTCACTGTCACTAGAGCATCAGTCTAGTATGCAGTTGACAAGCTTTAACTACCTTCATGCCTCCTGTAGCAATGATAACACAGGGGCACAGAAATCGGGATAAATGCCGACATTGGCCTAGTCCACACTTGGACACTACGAGAAACCCGAGGGAAGACACCTCTTGTTAACCAAGATCACCAATGTGGTGAAGATGCGAACCCTTAGAAAAGGCTCCCATCTACTATAACGACAAAACCTATGCATAGATATTGCCAAGAGACAACGAATACGGAAATGAGATTTCCAAACCACTACGCCACAAGAGGCCGTGGACTGTAGAAGCACATCGCTTAAGAGCATCGAAGCTCGAAGGAGTAAGTATACTCCTTATGCACCCAATCATGTGGTGAACCATTGTATAAATACTTACACGGTAAACCTTGTCATGAGACCCATGAGTGGAAACACACCCCCTCAACGAGAACTTTCACCTATCAGTGATAGAACACTCTTTAATTAGAGAACGGGACAAGAAAACCCTTGAAGCTTCTTGGGATGTTCCGGTGATGTGTATGCAAAAGTAAAACCGCATAGCTAGAGCCTATGATCAATGCTCAGCACTATGAGACAGTAATTGTCAAAAACAATCAATGAGTGTGCACATTGCACACCATGGATGACAGGCGCTCAAGAGAGCTTGTAACCCGATAAACCACTTCATCTTTGGTCAACCAAGTTATTGGCAAATGATATCATGAATGAGGAAGTAATGTGAGGTGAGCTAACCTACACATGAAACCTAAATTGGAATAAAACATTCCCACAACGGGAAGATAATAGTATCGCGGTATACTACGACAACCGTCATACATATGACTAGGAACCTCCTAGTGTTTGTACACCATAAGGAAATGATGCCAACGACAATGGCAAGGAGTAAAGGTAAGCTACCACAATAACGGAGACCGTAAAAACGACGCTGTATAGTAAGTAAGAATACGGTGCGCAACAAGCGACCGCTATGAGGAAGTAGTTGGACAATGACACGAAGTATAAGTACGAGATGACAAGCAGAAATATTCATCCCTATCACATAAGTGATTTACTGCCAAGCGTTTACGCCTCTGCACTCTGTATGACTGAGTGTTTTGGTATTGCACTCGCGCTGTAATAATCTAATGCGATAGCTAGGAATATGGAAATGTAAACCGTAGTAAACTCTTCTTTCACACCACCACAACATGGCATAAGCCAGTCAAGCAAGCTTAGCAACAAACCGTGCGGCCTAAGGCCAAAGAAGCACGAAAAGTGTAAGCACACTAACAATCACAAGATGTGAATTCCATTGGAATAAAAGGGGGAAGAAGACTGAAGAAAGTCACTCAGACCGACGCATTGAGAATGCAAGGTCATACAAGCAAAGAACACTTGTACTGAACCAGAAGAACTGGTATTATTCAGAAGCTAGTGACAACAGAGGAAGCACTGCAACTAGGTAGTGACTTAACCTCGCCCGACAACAAGTCGGAGGGACTTAGTGGATAATCGTGGGAGTACGAATAATATGTATAATAGATTACCAGAAAGCTGGATCTAAAACTCATTGAGTTCAAACAGCGGTAAAACAACCATACTGTAGTAAACCTTATTCCCATAATAGAGGGATAGAAAGGTGATGTATAGCACATTAAGGATAACATGAAGGGTGAGTAACCCAAGTTATCAGGGTCGCGCAGCAGAAGCTAGTGGGCCCTAACTAAGAAATGTGATACACCTAGTAAGTACGAAAGAATGGCTATTAATGCCTTGAAGCCTAATAGGCTAGAACTGAATTAATTAGGAGTTAAATAAACTCATGTACGAATCCTCGGTGCAAAGACCAAACCATTGGTATGGTTAAGACCCTTTGACCAGAGCATATTGTATAGCATATCGTAATGAAGCTAAACGCTTCAGATTGCCCAAATCAAGTAACCAATGTTTAATAGTAACATATGGTAGATTACGTGGGCGTAATCCCTTTTAAGGGGGGTAGAGCGAAAACCGCTTAATACAAGTTTTATAAATAAAACACATAAAACTATAATGTGCATAGCACAAATGAGAATTGATTTAATGATTGGTACTTATGTTAGATAAACATACGTATTCATTCATATTGTAACTGTGGTAATTGGGCACAAGAGATGCGAATACCATAGGATGAATATACCCATCTTGTAACCACAGTGTAGAAGTATTAGTAAAGAGGAGCATAGTAACTCTTGGGGAAACGATAATCCCTGTAGTGTGTGCCTATCTGAAGTTAGACATGGTATTACGATGCATGAGTCGGTATAAACCGATGTATAACCTAGAGGAAATTGAGTTCCCTAGGTGATTGTCTTGAAACAATTGAGAATGAGTAGTGGACGGAGCTCCACAAGTATTGTATTTTTAAAGAAGTAGTACGGATTGACTATGAGTAGTAAAGGATTGTAACCATGAGTAGTGTATTCGTAAGTATGTTATTGGAAGTAAATCGAGGACAACCGAATTTCCTAAGTACTGTAGTCCTTAGCTAGAATATTTGAGATGAAAGAGAGTAGTGAATGGAAGTAGTAACAGACGATGAAATGAGTATGTAGGTATTGAATCTTGAAGCAAGTATTTGGAAGTAGAGTGAGGATGATTGATGGACTGAATTCCATCCTTTGGAGATGTGTGAAATTGTAATCACGACTAGGCAGAGTAAAAAGATAGAAAATTGAAATAATCAACTATCCGTTTGTTTGAAACTGATGTGGGAAGTCGAACTTGATCCTGATCAGATCGAGGGAAACCGAACACGAATTGGGGTGGAAAGATAGTGCAACACTGATGCTGATCACATCAGGGTTGAACGATTCTTGAAGCTCCCCTTAAGTGGTCACAAGAATCACATAGGATAGAAGTAATGAATATAAATTGGAATTTGAAGTTGTGTGCTTTAGGAAATTTTTAATTGGTAGTAGTGAAAGAATTTCCTTTAGTATGTACCGAAGAAGACAGTAAGGTAGTATGTTGTATTGTTGTTCAAGGGCAGCGGGACGTAGAGGAGTCCTGTGTCTAGATGACCTTGGTGCCTGAAGGATTGTATGTGTATTGCATTGCTTTGGGGATAGCTTTGCACTGTATGTATGTATAAATCTTGTAATGTGGAACCAGATGGTGGGATGTGATGCGGATGGAAGTAAGCATAGTATACTTGTATTGTATGGAATGTGGAGACCTGAAGTAACGAATTCAGAAATTGTAAGGAGGAAGAATGTACGACCTTTGGCATAGACAAGTAAGAATGAGCAAGTATTGGAAATCCTATAACCTTGAGCAACTTTGGGGACAAAGTTCTTAAGGGGGTAGATTGAAATACCCCAAACTTAAGTATAGTGATTAGGATAATTCTAATCCGTATTTAAGAGCCTAATAATGCAAGAGTAATATTGGTAAGGAAAATAAATCCAAAAGAAATAAATAAACGCTTAAAAAGCGGAAAACGCTAAATAAGCGTTAAATAACCATAGGAGGTATGAGACCTCGGTTAGCGTATTATATGGATTCTAAAGGTTTAATAAGACCTAAATAATATTGGGAACGATCTCCCGAAGAAAACGGCTCCGAGAAATGTATTAAAACGCTAAAAGAGCTTTAGCGCACGTTTTTCGAGGGAACCCGAAAACGTGACTTTAAGTGGTCAAACAGACCCGTAAAAATTATGAATCATTAAATAATAGTTATTAAGCATTTATGGAAGCTTAATAACCAATAAAAATAAAGAAACGAGGAAATCCCGGAAAACAGGCCCGGTTAGTGAATAGTACCTAAACCGGGTAAAAATAACGAGCGTTTTCTGTAAAAGACGAAAAACGCTCCAGCTAGTATAACAGTGGAGGCCGGTTTTTATCAGTCAAATAACTCCCTCACACACACATGTAACTAGCTAATTAAATAAGAGAGCAAAAAGCTAAAAGTGATAAAGTAAAAGGGGTACTTACCTTTTCTCTCACCCTCACTCTCTCATCTCACTCACCCCTCTCTCTTTCCTTCCTTCTCCCCACCGTACTCTCCCTCTTCCTCCTCCCTTGGGCTGCGATTTTGAAAGCTCCACAAGAGCTCCAATGGCAACCTCATCTTCTCCTCCTTGCTCTACCTCCATTTGAGCTCCAACCACAAAAATAACTACATATTTGAACTCCCCTCACTCTCCTCTACACTTCCCTCTTTTCGGAATTTCAAAATGAGGAAGTTCATTTTCGTGGGTATACCCCATTCAAAGAGAAAAGCACACCATTATGGAGCTTGGAGTCTCCTCTTTCCAACAAGGTAAAAATCTCCATGAAACCTTAAGTTTTCTTCATCTCCTTTGGTAGCCGATTTTTACCCTTGTGTAATGCCTTGTTTCTCTCTCTCTTTTGAGCAAAATATCAACCTAGCAATGGTGGTGGACTCACCTGCTTGAACCAAGGGCTAAAACCCCTTCTAAAACTCTCCAAAGGTAAACCCTAGAATTCCATTTCAAACACTTCAAGGAATTGACATTGATTTAAGGGTTAGTAAATTAATTGTAGTGTTTTGTGTTCATTGGGTGATGGGAATGGAGTTTGGCAACTCCATTCCCCATGTAGCCGATTTTGAGGCAAGAAAGGAAGAAGGAGGAAAAAAAATGTGAAAGGAAGAAGGAAGTATAAGCTCAAGGTAAGAGCTCTTTCCTAGTGTTAAATTCTATTGCATTAGAGTAATGGGAATGGGTAAAATATTTAAAGAACCCAAAACCTTGTATTAGTATTGAGAATTGGGAAGTTTGAGTATTTAAGAGCAAGTATGTGGATTGTAGGCCTTAGAGCCAAATAATTGTATATGAGTATTGTATTTTGGATTGAGGAAAAATTGGTGTATGGGATTTTGTATGTGTGCTGGTAGAACCCTTGTATGGGTGTGGCTAGAATAGGCATGAATTTGGTAAGAAGTGTGTATGTGTGGCTAAGTAAGAAAAGTAGATGAGCTATGGCAAAATTTTGGTAGGAATATGTACAATTATGATGACTTGGTGAATGGGAGAACCAAGGTGTGTATTGAAGTTAGTGGAGATATTTAGTAACTATGGATTGGTACTTGTGGTATGAGTATGTGGAAGTGTAAAATCTGTAGCAAGAAGTAGTATAGTGCATAGGAGGAACTAGGAGAAACTAGGTGTGCTTGGAGAGCCTAAGTGGGAAGTAAACCACCTTGTAACAGATTTTGAAAGGAGCTAGATAATGGGAAGGATTGAGTGGAAGATAATGTAATGAGGATGTTAGTAGTGGTATTGGTAGTAAAAGTATTGAAGGATAAAGGTTAGATTGAAAATCTGTAGCATAATGTGGAAAACCAAATCTGTAGCATTAGTGTGAAGAAAGTAATGTAGGTGTTGGTTGAAACTTGACAAATGGTGTATAAGTAGTATAGAATTGTATAATGGATTAGGAGTGAAATAACATGATTTAGATGGCCTAATTGGTGCTAAACTGTTAGGATGCATGTAGGAAGATGGGAAGCAATGGGTGAAATTGGGAAAGGAAACAAGGCCTGTAGCAAGTTTCTGCTACTGTCCGACCCACAGCTGGATCGGACGCTGGGTCGGACAAGGCTTAACAACGAAATAACCGTTTCTGGATGGTCCGACCCAGGCCCGTGAGTCGGACGTGGTCGGACGGGCCTTGAGAACGACGGAAATTCTTTCTGGAATGGTCCGACCCAGGCGTGAGTCGGACGTGGGTCGGACCGCGGGCAAATTTTCTAAATGGCGAAGTTTCTGACTTCGTCCTCTGAGTGGGTCGGTGTGAGTGGGCGACGAGTGTCAGACTTCTGGAATGGTAACCAGATGGTGGATGGGTCGGACGGAACAGTGCTGGTCGGATGGGTCGGACAGAGGAATTTCAGAGGACGAAAACCTACTGGAATGGTCCGACCCAGGGTTGGGTCGGACGGTGGGTCGGACGGCCCAAACACTTAAAAAAAAAAGGGTTTTTATAATATGACTATAGTAATCATATGTATGTATAGGTATATGCCTATACACCGGTATGCATGTAAAAGTAGTAATACATTAATGAAGTAATAATGGTAAGAAAGTAAGTAAATGTGTAAGGAAGTAAGTTATGAAGTAGTAAAGGAAAGAATGGTTCTATAACCAAGTAAGAAAGTAATGAAGTAGTAAGAATACATTGAAAGTATCAATGAAGGAGTAAGTAGATCAATAATAGATCATTGATCGTACTACTTCATGTATGTATAGGAATCCAAATAGTTGATCCTCGAAGGAGCCGGTAGTGCGGATACAACGGTGAACGGTATATGATTTCTTCATGCTCTGTATCCTAACCTGGTTACCCCGATTTGTGTGCTTATGTGATCACCAATAAGATAAATGCACGAATCGGACTTATACTGCACTTAACTGTGTTTGAACTATTTTGTTCTTGTTGTATCTTCTTGAACAATTAGTTTGTATAATTCATGAAATGAATGAATGGAATTGAGAAGTATGTGTAGTATCGTGTACTTGAGTATTGTATGTATGTATGGGAATGGAGTATTGACTTCTACTAATTCCTAACCTTCTAACTCCTAACTTGAGTAATGAGTAAATGGAATGAGTAGAAGTCCGATATAGTTTCGGCCACGCGTGAGGATAAGGAAACACAAGAGGTTGGATCCGAATCCTGGCTGTAATCTTTTCCATGGACCAATTCCCTTGAATGGGTATCATCCTGGATTAGTGGGTCACCTTAAAGCCCGGTGGTGGGATGTAGTAATCCCTGCCCGGAGGTCATACCGACTTAACTGGAAGTAAAGTATGTAAGAAGTAAGTATCGTATGTGTATTGGTCTTGACTATTGTAAGTCATTGACCGGAGGAAAGAGTACCGAACACCCGATAACCCGGGTGTGCGGTAAAGCTAACTGGACCTTTGTATGTATTGGAGAATTGTATCTCCGTATTGCGTATTGAGTATTGAGTATGTAGTGTATGTGTATTCTGGAAGATGGTAAGTAAGTATTGGTTGACTCGTATGTCCTCCAAGCATGTATGGTACTGTACGTATGTATGTATATCTTGTGCAGTATTGCAGTATCGTGAATGAAAGCATGTATGTATGTATGTATGAATGTATGAATGTATGTATTGCAAAATGAATTGCATGTATTCGACCAAATGGTCGGCGTACCCTCGCTAGTACGCGGGTATGCGGTTATCATATTCAGCGTAAGCTGACCCCCTCGGGGGACCATTTTTAGTGTGCAGGTACCCGGAGCGAATACGGTCAAGGTAAGAGACCGGTGGCGCACCTTGTAATTAGAAGTATCTAGTTTGTGAGGAATGGGTAGCAGATTGAATCCTAGTAAGTGTGTATGAATTTGGAGAAGTACTGTATTAATTTTGGAACCTAGTAAACTCGGTATGCGTAGTGTATTATCTTGTACGGAGTTGTGAAGTATTGTAGTGAATGGAGTACGGTATTGAATGGAGTAATGTATCGAATGGAGTATTGTAGTAATCAGTACGTAATGAGAGTATGTATTGTATTAAGTAGTACTCGGATATTCCGGTCCATCAGACCGATGCTGTATGTAGAAGTAGTAGCCTTGTTAGTCACGTGGGTGACTAACGGCATTGTATCACCCGATGTATGTAAGTATGTAGCCGCTGCGTGACTCGGGAAGCACGAGGAGATTGGACGGTAATGATTGAATTAATAGTAGGGGTGTTACATATATGGAATTATAAATATTAAATTATTATATGGAATTATGAATATTAAATATTATATGGAATTGTGAAATTATTTAGGGGTTTTCTCCTATTTAACCCAATTATTATATATTATTATATAGTATTATGAATTTAAATAAGATTTATAAGTCAATAAATCTTGGGAAATTTCTAAACACTCCAATATATTATAAAGATTTTAGGAAGTGATGGAACATTGTTTTGAAACATAAAAGTCAATATAAAATTCTAGAAACCTTAAAGCTTAATAAGCCTTGCTAGAGTTGACTTTTTGAGAATGGTCAAACCAGGCCATGAAACCTATACCAATAAATAGGTTATAGAAAACCATGAAGATCGATAAAAAGAACATCAAAAACGGATCATCCTAGCCAAAGTTATGCTAGATTGAAGTTTTGAATCAAAATTTAAGAGATGCCACGTGTCACTCTGTAATGGGTCGCCCACACTTAGCCGATTCTTTCCCTGAATTTCGGTAACTGATTTCAGTGTTTCGACCTAACTTTAGACGGCTATAACTTTTGCATCTCTCCATATTTTTCAATGCCGTCTTCTTTTGTTGTTCTCCTACATTCCCTCTAAACAGCTATAACTCATACAAACCCTAACTCATTCTGAATTAACCGGAAAATCGAGTCAAAGTAGCCACCTTGTGAAACGTGTTTCCAGAATTCCAGATTCTCTTCGATTTCAGGTAACTTGCGTCGATCATAACTTCTTCGTTACTGAACCAAAATTCGATTTCTTTAGCTCGTTGTAAAGATCTCTAATCCCTCTACAATTTTCGTGTTTATGCCAAGTCCGATTCGTAACCAGTTGGGAGATATAGAGGTCTAAAGTTTCGGGTTCGCCAGTACATAAAATAACACCGAAACTGTAAGGTAAACTCGTGTTTTGCGACTTCAATTTCTTTCTGTATGGTGCGAGTTAGGTTTAGTTCTTGCTATCAATACGTAGATCTAATTTTGCTCTTTCCAATGAACCCTTACTCATAGCCTAACTCGTTTTGTACTGCTAGTTATAGATCCTCAAAGTTGGCACCACGAACTGTCTAAAGTTCGAGTTTTTCCCAGTTTTCCGAATTGGAATTCACACAATTCGCACAATCCGGTGAGTCTCCGATCAAATTGCTCCGATATTGTTGTTCGTAGTCATGTTTTCGATCTAACCCATGTCTCAATTTAGTCAATTACGTGTTAGATTAGGAGAATTTGTATGAATTGCAATCGAATTAAATTCTATACCGAAATAAACCCTAACTCTCGAATCGATTTCGAAACTTGATGTATACTGCATTATAATTGGGGGAAACCGGTATCAATAGAACCGAAATTTGATTACGAAGCTGTAGAGAAACAAGAATCACTCGATTTCGTTATGTAGATTGTGAGAAAAATGAGATTTAGTACTCGATCTGCTTATTACCTTCGCTGATGAACTCGGAGTACAGGGGCCGTCCGATCTCGCTTTAAGAGATTGGACGCGGCGAGATTAAAACATTCCAGAATAAGTTTATGAAGGTTTTTATAAATTCCAGTAAATAGTCCTAACTTGTTGGGTTAATTTAAATATCTTCCCGAATGTATTTTGACTTGAAATTTTAACCATAGATTCCTTATTTAATCTAGTTTATTTTGATGTAAATTATTATGGTTTTGGAGTTTTTAAACATAAGTTATGATTTTTACTAGTTACGGGTTTTCTGGAATTATTTGGCTAAATTAAAAAGATATCTTTATGAAATAAAAATTTTATAATATGTCTAAAATGTTATAGTTACTGTATATTAAATTTGGGAATTTTTGGGCAATGGTAAAAGGTTTTAAAAATTGTGTTTATGAGTTTTTCATAAGAATAACCTATAATATAAGGTTTTTAATGTAACCAAAAATTAAAGTATGGTTTGTTAATTAACTTTTAAGCTAGGGAAAATAAAGGAAACTAAATTAACATTTTATAACAGTAAGTTTATAAATGTTTTTGTATTAGCTTTTAAGAGAAGTGAAATTATTTACATATATGTATATATACTTACTTAAGTAGAAACTTATATAAATTAAGGAATTTAATTATCCTACATTCTATTTACTATATTGTATGGGAGTTAATATTTTTAACTAAGGAAATATATACATATATATATTTCTATACATATATATAAAAGGGAATAAAATAGTAACTTAGGTTAAAGCAAGGAACTAATAAATTGACACTTATAATAACTAAATATTATAAGAGTATCCTAAGATATAGTTAAAGGAAATACTTTATAGAACATACATGGAATGCGGTTAGAAATAAGATAGTTTAAATATAATAAGTTACGTAGGGAATGTCTTAATTAAATTCTAATACAGGTATACTTATATATATTAAAGGGAAACACTTTATTTTATAAACCGTATATCGGTTGTAGTTATGCCTAAAAGTTTTTAAACATAATTAAATACAATAAATTACATAAATAATGTTTTGAACAAATCCTAGTATATATAAATATATATATACAAATAAAATTAGTTACCTTATAGGAAATATAATACGAAGGAATTAGTAAGTTACACTAAACCTCTATATAATACTAATGGCAGAATATTATATGAGGTGGTATTAGATTATAGTTATGTGTTAGGCTTAAGAATTTCCTTTGAGTTTCTAAGGTTTATATATAACCATATTAAGATGCATGTATAGTATTATTTGTCAATAACCAGGATGTAAATCTAAAATTGGGATTAAGTAATTAATAAGTTAAAACTTAGGAAAAATTGTGATTAGATTACATAAAATTGCATAAATAGATCTTATACTATAATAATGATAAACAAATGTAGTATGATTACATCTAAATATTCTTAATATATAAACCATAATAAAATAAGTAAAATACTTTTACATCTAAATGTGAGGTGGATTAGTAAGTCTAGATTTAATCATTTCTTAACATTTATGGTATTGGAATATAACTTAATGTTTTAAGATAAAATCATTAAAAGGGTTATGATATAAAACTATATTAAACTATGATTTGGAAATTTATCTAATAATAATCCTTAAGTTTCCGGGCATTAGATAAGCCATATGAAATACATTTATAACATTTATTACCAATACTTAGGATGTGAGTTTACAATAAAGTGAGGTATTTAGTAGTTAGAATTTATAGAAGGTTTATAAATAGGAATTTGATACTTAAAACCTTTGAACCTTTTGTTAGATAAAACTAAGTTACATCAGATATTATATTGATACTTTACGGTAATGGGAATTAATGATAGGTTATTTGAATATAAAATATGAGATTTTCATATAATTAACAATTTCGCTTACGAACCAGAATTTAATTCTTTGATACATTCTACTCTATGTAGATATATTGTCCAACCTAAATACAATAAAGGGAATTAATTTATTAAGTTATTCCTTTGAAACCTTAGGCTTTGTAAAATAATTTAAAACGTATTTAAGGCTTAAGTTTATTGAAGTTTAGTACAAAAGGATTATACATAGTCTATAGAGTGTATGTGTGTAAAAAATAAAACATTTAGGAGATTAAAGGTAAGTAAGGATACATAAAAGGTTATATTTAAACACCTTATTATATAGGTAATAATTAAGCAAATAATGTACCTTGTGAATACTAAATGTAAGAGTTCGATAAGTTTAAGTTAACTATAGTATAGTTATTCAGGATGGGAAGCAATTTAACATCTTATGACAAGTTTGTTAGATGGTTGTAATTAAAAGTCATTCTGAACTAAAGATGAGATAATTGAGTTTAGCAGTTCAATTAAGTTATAATAAAACGCGTCTACGACACTATAATTTCAATATACAAGATGCAGATCTTAATTAAGTTAAGGGAAAGACTTAATCATAATAGGTTATCTAGTAGGTATTGTTTGAATACATAATTTACATTGTGGGATAGTAGTATAGTATTCCGAGTCCATCATAGGTCATAATACAATGTTTATTCTAAATTAAGAATAAAGGTATTGAGCTTAAGAGTATTATCGAAATTCTTAGATTTAATTATATAACATAAACACATTTATGATATAGAGGTCTTAAAAGTCTTGAATGTGAGGATTGTGGTTAAGTATGAATAAAGTGGATAGGAGTGGACAATTAGCAAATGTTAATCGCATACATTCCTTGATCTTACCACCTTGGGCTATACAACGTTCTCAAAAACTCAAAGATTATACGTAACACATAAGTGAGGGCTTAAAAGACAATTGAGACTTTGGAATAAGAGTAAGGAATTATTTAAGCTTAACTTAGGCTACAAGTGATTGATGATAGACTACCTTTAATATTCTTCAGAGTACTGTTGATTGTTTGCGCAAGTTGACTAGAACTGCTACATCGTTACCCAGGTACGATTTCTCGTACTCAGCTTGACGTGTTTTGGACTTTATGGAATGTTTTGTATGATTTCTCATACTCAGCTTGACGTGTTTTGGACTTATTGGAATGTTTTGTACGATTTCTCGTACTCCGATCTTGTTGCTGTTTGTCTTGTGGAATGTTTTGGAAAACGCTAACTGACTGTAAGAGGAATTTCTAAAAGGGCATGGTTATATAACTAACTCAGCTTGTGTGACTAACTGAGCCTTGAATGTGAAACTTACATGGGTATTGATTCCTTCTATTTGGTACCCCGTTAGACATTGGCTGCTTAGGGTTTACGCTTCTGCACTCTGTAGGACTGAGTGTTTTGGTATTGCTCTAGGTAGTTAGTGATCTAATGGGAATATGGAAAGTGTTATTCTTGGTATGGAGTATGGATTATTTCTATTAAGTGGTGCACACACTTTTCACCGATGACCGAGAACGGGTCGGTGGCAGCGGAGGTCTGCTATACCTCGTCCATCTGGACAACTGACAGCGGAGGTCTGTTTACCTCGTCCTTGTGACAACTGATAGCGGAGGTCTGTTTACCTCGTCCTTGTGACAACTGACTGGCGGTGGGGGCCATCTCTCCCAATTGGTTTATTCCACTCTTGAGTTATTGGTTCTTGGATCTATCTTATTATTCATAGTCCTTTGTGACTATCTGAGTCTTTATACTCCGAACGGGAATTGTTTCTAACATCAACAATGGATGCTTACTAACTATGTGGTGTGACTACTTAAGTGGATGACTTGTTTGGAAGTTCTCTATCTCTATCTTTGTCTTGTTTTCTTTTCTCTTTAACTTGATTGTTTTGAAGTGCTTTATCTCTGTTTTACTTTCAAGAGTTTAATTTCAAGTTACTGTTTATTTTGAGGAGTTATGTTTTAAAGATTGTTTTGGAGAATTGTACCAGTTCCATTCCAGGGAACTGACTCACCCCTCTGGGGTGGGCTGCTTGGTTTCATCTTGCAGGTACAAATTGATTTACAGGTGGCCACGAAGAGCATGAGTGATTGGGATGGGACTAGGTTTATGGAGAGTGAATGTATTTATTATTGTTATGTTAATGTTAAGTTTTCTCGAAGTTCAGACCGTAACTTAGTTAATTGTAATGGTTGTAATTGGTGAGGTTGGTACCGGGTGTTTGGAGCCCGATGGTCTGTAGCACCTTTAGTTTATTTTCGCTTGTTGTTTTATTATTATAGGGGTGTTACACTCGCCTTATGAACTTGTTCCCGGGGACGCTCTCTAAAAGGGCTTTAAGCTGGATCTCTACCAGATCTCCTCATCCATCTCTAGTTTCAAGCAACTGACAGAGGAATTCAAACAGTACTTCGCAATGAGCAAGAAAGTAAAAAGAGAAACAATATAGCTCATGGAAATGAAACAGAAAAAAGGGGAGTCTGTGCAAGAGTTCAGCGAGCGCTTCCATAGGCAAGTGGCGGAGATCGACGACATCGATGAGAAGATTGTGATCAAGGCTTTTGGCAATGGACTGGCTCAACCACGGCTGCTGGAAAATTAGTAACCAAAGTGCCCAGACACATGAAGAATTGGCAGAGATGATCCATGACTTCCTTAAGTCCGAGATAGCGGAGAACAAGGCCAAAGAGTTAATCAACAGCTTCAAGGTCCCAGCCGTGAATGAGAAGAAAGGTGGACAAGTGGGGGCGCAGTGACCGGGAGCTCTTCCCTCGGGGCTCAAGATACAAGCCATATTTTAAGGCCCCGACCACCACCTCTTCTCAAGGATCGCAGAACCCAAGTGCGAGGGTCTTCCCTATGATTTAGATCGACCCTGGGAAGTACACAACTGCCGTAAAGGAGGGTCTCTTACCTCCCCCAAAGAAGCCCAACCCGGGTGAGGTGTCGGTAACCTTCTACAAATACCACGGGAACCACAGCCACAGGACCATCAACTACGCCAACCTCACAAAGGAGCTGAGAACAATCGACGAAAACAAGAAAAAAGGAAAGCACCAGGCCGGGCAGCAAAGGCAGCCGAGTGCCCAGTATTCCAACAACCAGTACTCCCGGGCCAGGTATGAGGAGGAGATTCATCGAGGGCTAGACCATAGTAAATCTTCTGGGTAATCACAGGTCTGTAATAGGGAGTCGAAGTTTTTTTTTGAAAAACAAAACTTGAAGTATTTTACCCTAAAGTAAAAGGGGGACTAACTGTTTATGCTTTATTAATAACATGTGCTTACCTCGATTGCTTTCTTTAAATCTACTTATGACTAGAAAAAATAATATGTGTCAAAACGAGAAAATAGTAAAAACTGTCAAAAATGTGAAGTTGGGGGGAAAAGCATAAATAAACCAAACTAGTGTGTCCACTATTGCAAATAAAATTTTAAAACCCCATGTGAGGCTGTGTGTGAGCCGGCTGCTACCCCCTCTCTTATTTTAATCATTCCTAATTTGCTAAAGGATAACACAATAAAGTAAAGCAAAAACAAATAAAACTTACTTTATGCATTCTCTCTCCTACTCCCTCCCATTCTCTACATACTGCACCTCTCTCTCATTTTCTTCCTCCTCAAGTTGCCAACAATGGCGATTTGCAAAACCCTCCAGCCCTCTCCCTTCTGTCCTCTTGTTAAGTACTCAAACCTTCACCAAAAATTACAAAAATTTGTACCATTGCATTCCCCTCATCAAGGTGAACATCTCTCTTTTTCCAAATTCGAAAATGCCCATTTTCATCTCCATGGGTGTTCTTGCTTTTGAAGATGAAGGCCACCATTAGAAGCCTCTTCTTCACCTTGTTGGTCTAAGGTAAAAAGAAATCCAAAAACACTAACATTTCTTGCTCTCATTTACAAAATAGAAATTTCTAAGTTGGAGCTTCTATTCCTTGTTTGCCCAGCCGATTTTGGCTTCCTTTGAAGGGTGGAAATCCTACTCATGTTGCTATTCTACACTCCTTCTACATACTTGCAAGGTAATGCACTTCCTAAACCCTAAAATTTACCTTAAGGTTTTGAAGATAATTTAAGGACTAGTTTTGTATTGAAATGTAGGGTTATAATCAATGGGTTGTAGCTTAGAGGATTGAATCTCCCTAACCGGTGGGAAGAAAAGAAAAGGAAAGAAGAATGGAGGAAGAAAGGAGAAGGAAAGAAAGGCTAGAAAAGAACAAGGTAAATTACACTCACCTTGTGTAGTTTTTGTATGTGTATTGTAACAGATTTTTAGTAGTTTGAAATGAGCATTGTAAATGGAATTGAGTAGTGGTATAATATGGAAGGATACCAAAATGTTTTAAAGCATTAGAAGACATTTAAAGCTTGTACAAACCTTGAGGAAAGAAATGGTATGTGCAGGAATTAAACGGGGTGTTTAATGCCTAGTACTTGTGTTGGAGAATCGTATATTGGTGCTACTGATAAACAGGTGTATGGGTAGCATTGAATGAGTAAATTTATGTGGTGATAATACTTAGGAATGTAGGGAAACTCTGTCAAATTATGTGTAGCATTGAAGAAGAGAGGAAAAATCTGTAGCAGCAAATGAGGAAGAAAAACTGTAACATGAGGAAAAAATAGCAGTGAAAACGTGTGGGTTAGAAGTGGTTGAGTGATGAGTTTGATGATTGAACTAGAGTAGCTTAGAGTGTCTTTGTAGAGTTAAAATTTGCTAGATTATATGTAGGAAGCTTGGGGAAGAAGTTGGTAAAAGATTGAAGTTGAAACAAAGCTTTAAAACTGGAAATTTGCAACAGACTAGATTGGTCCTGGTTTGCAAACAAGTACACAAACCAGGACCACCTCTTAAACTTGGCAGAATGCCTTCTCGCTAGAATGGTCCTGGTTTGCAAACAAGTACGCAGACCAGGACCACCTCAAAACATGACAGAAAGTATCGCTGAAGGATGGTCCGGGTTTGCAAACAAGTACACAAACCCGGACCACATTAAAAATACTACAGAAAGTTTTTCTAAAGTGATGGTCCGGGTTTGTAAACTGGTACACAAACCCGGACCACCATAAAAACATGACAGAACGTTCCCAAAGTGTTGGTCCGGGTCTACAAACTTGAACACAAACCCGGACCAACACAAAAATGCTACAGAGAAAGTGTAAAATGGAATTTTAAGATGGGGAATTGAGTGGTAACGATAGTATAAGGTAATTAGTACTTAATTAATGATGTTTAAAGGTCATTAAGGGTATGAAAAGTTTTAAAAGTATGAAGAGTAAGTAAACAATGTGTAAATGTAAGAATTGTAAAGACATAGTAACTGTAAGTCGGGAAGGGAAATATAAAGATGAAACGAGTTAAGTTATTATAGTTTAATTAACCGCTCGATCGCATGTATGTGATAGGATTTGATTAGTCGAACACCGAAGAGGAGTCCGTGAGTCCAAATCAACGGTGCAAGGTATGATTTCTTCATGCTCTGTATCCTAACCTTGTTACCCTGATTTGTGTGCTTATTTGATCACCTAGATAAGATAAATGCATGAATCGGACTATATTGCACCTACTTGTGCTTGTTTAAGTTGTTCTTGATATGTATTGTCTGAACACCAGTTTGTATAATTCATTAAAAATATGAATGATGATGGAGTGTATTTGTATCTTTTAGTGTACTTGTGTATCGTATTGTACTTTGTATGTATGAGTATGGGAGTATTGAATTATTGTGTGGCTTGTGTGTGAATGACTTCTACTAATTCCTAACCACCTAACTCCTAACGTAAGCATTGAGTAAATTGAAATGAGTAGAAGTCCGATATAGTTTCGGCCACGCGTGAGGATGAGGAGACACAAGAGGTTGGATCCGATTCCTGGTACATTAACTGGTCCACAGCCCAACCCCTTAAATGGGTAGCATCCTGGATTGGTGAACCAAGTAAGCCCGGTGGTGGGACGTGTAGTCCCTGCTCAGAGGTCCCGACGACTTAACTTGAGTAGTAGTAAGTAAAGTAAGTATTGTATGAGTAATGTCTTGGCTGGTGTAAGTCATTGACCCCGAGTAAAAAGATAATCTCCACCTGATTAACCCGAGTGAACCAATGAGCTAACAAGTACGGTGTATTGAGAATGGTAACACCCCTAATACGCACATGATACTAAATGAAATCGCAGCGGAAATAAATAACTAAACAGTAACTAACGCTTCGGTGCTACTACACGCCGTCAACCACCCACGTGGTTGACAAGGCAGAATAAATACAATTGTACCGGTCTGATGATCAGACTCCCGAGCATAAAACGAAAACATAAATACATTATATACAATACCGAGTACTACATACATCCTTACTGTAACACGTCACTGTAAACTGCATCATCCAAAGTAATAACGCCACAGGAGCACATGCGCATCCCGGGCCAACATCCAAAGGTATACAAAAGTAATCAACATCCTAGGATCTAAAGCCACTCCGCTTCTTCGATCCTCATCCTGCAGTATAAGAAATATGGATCCCCCGAGGGGGTCAGCAACCCTTGGCTGGTATGGCTAACGCGCAGCCCATCGGCTACCGGGATACGCGCAGCTACTTGTCATTATAACATGGCATTCATTTATATACATAACATAACATATGGCTTAGCATCAATGGCGCATAGCACAACAACACATACACAGTGGATTTCACTCCACGATAACAAACCACAAGGGTCAAATAACATAAGAGCCTAGAGAGTGAGAGTGATTCACCCTCATGTAAGCTCGTTAAACACACTCATTACCGTTCTGTTAGACGAACGAGTAACTTAAGTCACAGATGGTTCGGATTTAGTGACCCGAACACACCACACCAAACACAGGTTCCCACTAAACCGATCATAAGTCAGAATAGGTAAGCTTTGGAAGAAGCTAACGGGAGATCGAACGCCAAATTAAGGAGAACAATCTTAACAACATAAGAGTCGAATCTGATTCAGATCTTACTCTTAACTTACATGCATGACCGGACAACCGGATTCCTCACTTCCCAGTTAACACTTGTTAGAAGTTCATAGTGGAACTTAACAACCAACACACAATAGGTGGTAAGTCATGTTAGACACACACAAGGGAATTGAGTCACAACAGCACATCACAATAATATGAATAACTGTAAACTCATTACATGTTTAAATCTTATAACGTTGTAAACACACAGAAAAACATACAACACACAAAACCGGTGTAAACCGCTAGACAACAGACTGCAAGAAAACCATACCTCGGTCCTTGCCTCGACTGGTTTCCACCTTGAGAGAATCCTAAACACATTAGTAACGTCGGTTAATTAACGCACTAGTCCATTATTAACATTATCTACTCAACATTACTAGTTTATTTTTATTTTACACTCGTTACAACTTTTCGTCCTTTTAATCGCCTTTAAAACCCACCTAACATGTCTCACATAACCTTATAATGTCATTACTAACCAACTACCATTTTTAGATAACAATTCCATCTTAAAACAACAATTTTTGGTCATACAGTGGCCTGTCCGAACTTGTGTCCGAGCTTCCAAGTTCGGACACAAGCCGTGACTTTGGACAGAAATCAGACACATGTCCGAACTTGTGTCCGGACTTCGGAAGTTCGGACATGAGTCGAGGAAAATCCTAACCAGAAATCCATACGTCCGAACATGTGTCCGGACTTCCCAAGTTCGGACACAGTTCGAGGGTAATCCCTAAGAAATAACAGGTGCGTCCGAACTTCCAAATTCGGACGGTAGTTCGGACAACCTAAAATCCAGAAAACTGTAAGCGTAACAGGGCATGTCCGAGCTTCCAAGTTCGGACGGAAGTTCGGACGTGCCATTATACTCAATTTCTAAGCCTTTAAACACTTAACCAAATTCCTCCAAAGCCTCCTAAGCTTCCTAACAACATTTGGTACCCTTATATCCACATACAACATTCATGAAACTCATTTTCCAATTCCTTAAACCTTTACTTATTTCCTTGTAAATTCCTTAACACTTACAACATTTTACACTAGGTTTCTAAATGGTGTTTCTCACCTATGATAACTACTATCCCAAAATGTTTTTCTCCTTATCTTAACATCATCTCCCAAGCATCATCTCTCACAACTAATTCCTTATATCCATCTTACAATTCCTTTTTCAAGTTCATACTTTCTCCTTAATTTACCAAAGTTTGCCTAAGTCTTTACCTAGTCCCAAAATGACTTTGGTACATACTAAAATCTCAAGCTCATGCCTAAGTCCTAGTTACATCCTAATCACCTTAATGCATGTTTCCTACACAAGAACAACACTTAACCATTTTAAATACTCCTTAACTTATCAAACTCATTTTAACACTTAGAACTTCACATTGTTACCCAAATTTCGACATAGGTTCTCCTAGAACATTACTAAACAAACACCTAGTTTTTACCAACAAACAACCAAGGACACTAAAATCCATCAAGTACTTATTATACACAAACTTCACAAACAGCACCACATCATAATATAGTGGTAATTTAAATTGCATGGCACTTAGGCCCTTAAATGACATGGCTCTTAGGCCCTTAAGATGCATAAATCATAAACACTGAATTTCCACAATATATTTGCCTTTAACCTGCAAATACACTCAACAACACATATGCTTTTACTAAGCTCTTGAGAACACTTTACTAAGTCATTCACCATTTGCTCTTTAGGTAGTTTTAATAAGCATTTATAAGCTCATTTCTCCTAAGGCATTTAAATAACATTTGGTTAGTAGATTTACCTCTTTCCAAACAACTTCTTCTTGTTTCCATTAGAAAACCGGTAGGGTATTTGATTCTTTGACAAGTTCTAAACAATATACATACATTATAATGAGTATTCAAGCTATGAGCTCCATCTCATTGTAAACCCTAGTTTTACATTGTTTCAAAACATTAATGTAGTTGTTTTTACCTTGCTCTTTGAAGAGAGTTTGTATATCTAGCAAGAGAGGACTCCACCTAGTCCATGAAGAGTTGGAATGAAGCTAGAACAAGGTCACACAAAGAGCTCCTTCAATATATATTTTCGGACATGACAAAAACAGGAGGAAACTTGATTTTTGTTTGAGATTCCTTACCTATAAGCAAAGGAGGGTAACAATATGTAAAAATACAAGCTCAAGCTCTTCAATGGAGAAACTCCATGGCACCGAAATGGTTGTCTTGAAGTTTGGAGAAGATAGAAATGAAGAGCTTGAGGAGAGGAAGAAGATGGTGGTTGTTTGTTTTTGATTTGGACAAGTGAGCAAGATTTAACAAGAGATCAAAGTGGAGTTTCAATGGGGGGTGTGTGTATTACCGTGAGAGAACAGCAAGAAGAAGGAAGAAGAGAGGTGGGAAACCGTGTGAGCAAGGAAAGAAATGAGAGAATGAGATAGAATTTGCTTTATGAAGATATTTATACTTTGTAAAGTAAAAAGGGTACTTAAGTAGTTTACTTATTTTCTTAACAAGCTAACAAGGCTGGTGTGTCACCAACCTTAAAAACCGGCCCCAAATAGTAGTAAGTAGAGGAGGGTAATATAGTCTTGTTTGTCAATTAATTACTTATACAAACATATGTTACAAAATAGCTTATAAAAGTTACTATTCATAAAACAAGGCACATAGAAGTGAAATTTTTGATTTCCCATTAATATAGACACCCAAAATGTGATATTATAAGTAACATATGTATTTAAGAGTAATGATGGACATCTAGCCACTCAAAACTCATTTACAAGACAATTTTTCAAAAATGTGCTTTAAGACTCCTTAAAGCACATGTTGTGTTTAAACTTGTTTTCAAGCTTGGTTTTCTTTGGTAATTGATTTAATATGTTCATTAGTGTATAATGAGGTCTTGGTAAGTTCATTAGGTCTTAACCAAGTTTATCCCAAGCTTAGAGCACATTTTGGCTCTTATTGACTTTAAAGCACATTTTGTGTTTCCTTTTGTTTAAATTTGTTTACTAATGTTTCTAAGACTCTTTTTAGTCTTAATACACCATATTTTAAGTGTTTAAACAATATATTAAGGTTTGGGGTATTTCAATCTACCCCCCTTAAAAGAACTTTGCCCTCAAAGTTCATACTTCCACATATCCTAAATATTAGAACACGGGAATACTTATAAACAATACTTCCATACATCATTAACAACACACTTACATAACATTGGACACCAGGTCCAACACAACATCGGGTACATAACATTGGACACAAGGTCCATACAACATTATCCACATCATTCAGACACAACGGTCTGTAACATAACAACATAACATAGACGATGTATTCAAATACACGTCGTACACACATAACCGAAACGGCTCTACCCCCCTTAAAAGGGGTACGCCCCGTACCCTATACACATAGGACTAAGAAGTAAACAATGACGGGTACTTCGCCTTCATCTTATCTTCCAGCTCCCAAGTGGCCTCCTCAACGTCCTGGTTAGACCAAGAACTTTCACCAGTCTCACGGACTTATGGCGAGTGTCTCGAGTCTTAGCATCCAGAATCCGTACCGGAGTCTCCACTGATCGCATGGTCGGCTCTAAGGTTAGCCTTTCAGGCTGAAGCACATGAGACGGATGAGACATATACTTCTTCAACTGGGACACATGAAATACATCATGTACCTTGCCCAGCTCGGCGGGTAGGTCTAGTCTATAGGCTACCGGGCCGATCCGCTCCGTCACAACATAAGGCCCCACATACTTTGGGCTCAACTTGCCCTTCTGGCCAAAACGAAATACTCCCTTCATGGGGGATACTCTCAAAAATACCTGATCGCCCACGGCGAACTCCAGGTCACGTCTGCGCACATCTGCGTACGACTTCTGTCTATCCTGAGCTGCCTTCATGTTAGCCCGGATCTGGCGAACTTCTGCCTGAACTTGTTCAAGATACTCTGGTCCTATAATGACCGTCTCACTCGACTCATCCCAGCATAATGGCGTGCGGCATGGTCTACCGTACAAGGCCTGGAAGGGAGACATCTTGATCGAAGCATGATAACTGTTGTTGTAACTAAACTCGATCAGATGTAACTTATCAATCCAGCTGGTCTGAAAGTCAAGTGCACAAGCACGTAGCATATCCTCAAGTGTCTGAATGGTGCGCTCACTCTGACCATCGGTCTGTGGGTGAAACGCTGTACTCAATTTCAATTCAGTACCCAATGCCTCTCGTGTGGACTTCCAATATCTGGATAAGAATCTGGTATCTCTGTCAGATACAATCGTTTTCGGTACACCATGATGTCTTACAATCTCTTTATCAAACAGTTCTGCCAATCTTGCCACTTTCCAAGTGTCCTTCATCGGAATGAATCGGGCCACCTTGGTCAGTCGGTCAACTATCACCCATATCATATTCAGACCTCCCCTTGTAGGCGGAAGCCCTACTACAAAGTCCATGGAGATATCATGGAACTTCCACTCAGGCACTGGCATTGGCTGTACCATACCACCAGGCCGTCGGTGCTCAAACTTGACCTTCTGGCAAGTGAGACACCTCAATACATAATCACTAACATCTTTCTTCATTCCAGTCCACCAAAAATACTCTTTATACCTTTATACATCTTTGAAGCTCCGGGGTGAATCGAAGTAGTAGAACAATGGGATTCACTCAATATGCGCTCCTTCAACTCAGCGCTACTCCTAGGTATACACAATCGGCCATTCAGCCTAATCAGGTCATCATCGTGGAGTCTGAAGTCGTACTTCTGACCCTCGAATGTGCCATCAATAAGCTTCTGCCGGATCTCCAGCATATACTGATCCGTCATCTGAGCACTCCGCACCTCTTCAACCAAGCCAGTATGAGAGACTAGCGAATGGAGAGAGTGTGCTCGGCGACTCAGTGCGTCAGCTACCACATTTGCCTTACCCTCTTTGTATTGCAGATTAATATCGTAGTCATTCAGAAACTCAACCCACCTTCTTTGCCTCATGTTCAACTCTTTCTGAGTGAACAAGTACTTTAAGCTTTTGTGGTCAGAATAGATTGTCACACTTACCCCATACAAATAATGTCGCCATATCTTCAATGCGAAGACAATGGCACCCAATTCTAAGTCGTGGGTAGGGTAGTTCTCCTCATGCTTCTTCAGCTGACGGGAGGCGTATGCTACGACCTTCCCGTGTTGCATCAATACACAACCCATACCTCTACCTGATGCGTCGCAGTAGACCTCAAAACCATCTGGACCGTCTGGTATAGTCAGGACTGGTGCAGATGTCAGAGCATCCTTGAGACTCGTGAAAGAACTCTCACAGTCGACTGTCCACTCGAATGGTGCATCCTTCTTCATTAAGGAAGTCATCGGCTTCGAGATACTGGAGAAGTCCTTCACAAACCTCCTATAATAACCTGCCAGACCGAGGAAGCTCCTGATATCAGTGACTGTCTTCGGCCTAGGCCAGGTGCGCACTGCATCTATCTTTGCCGGATCAACAGCGATCCCGGCCTCAGAAATCACATGTCCAAGGAAAGATACTTGGTTCAACCAAAATTCACATTTCGAAAACTTTGCATACAACTGGTTTCTCCTCAGAGTTTGTAACACATCTCTCAGGTGGCTTTCGTGCTCACCTTCGATTTAGAATACACAAGAATGTCATCGATGAAGACTACCACAGACTTGTCCAACTGATCTTGGAACAAGCGGTTCATTAAGTCCATGAACTTTGCTGGTGCATTTGATAAGCCAAACGGCATAACTGTGAACTCATAATGCCCATACCTCGTTCTGAAAGCTGTCTTTTCGATATCACTGTCACGGATGGCAATCTGATGGTATCCGGAACGTAAGTCTATCTTGGAGAATACTGATGCACCCCTCAGCTGATCAAATAGATCGTCGATGCGTGGTAAAGGGTAACGGTTTTTCACCGTAACAGCATTCAGCTCCCGATAATCAATACACAGGCGGAGGCTACCGTCCTTCTTCTTCACGAAGAGGACCGGCGCTCCCCATGGTGAAACACTAGGGCGGATAAAGCCCTTGTCGAGTAGGTCTCTCAGCTGCTCCTTGAGCTCTGTCATCTCTGCTGGAGCCATACGATAAGGTGCTTTCGCAATGGGTCCAGTGCCCGGAACTAGATCATCTCAAACTCAACCTCTCGTGCTGGCGGCATGCCCGGCAGTTCCTTAGGAAATACATCAGGAAACTCCGACACTACCGGCACATCTGGGCTAAACTCAGGGTCTCTCTCTATGTCCTGGACATAGCAGAGGTATACATCACTCCCTCGTCGTAACTCACGATACATGGCCATGGCGGTGATGATCTGAGTCGAAGGCTCCCTGGGCCTCTGGCGGTAAGATGGTAACCCCAGATGGACTCCGAAGAAGCAGTCGATGCTCGGCACACAGGATTCTGCCCTTGTACCGCTCCAACCAGTTCATCCCGACAATCACATCAAATCCAAGTCCGTCGAACTCTATCAGGTCGATCGGGAACTCTTCACCTCTGATTCTTACAATGACATCTCGGTGGTAGCGGGTACACCTGATCCGCTCTTTCGATGGGAGAGTGACCAAGAAGTCTGGCATCTCCTCTCCATCTAACCCCAGCCTCTTCGCAAAAGATAGCGAAACAAATGTGTGTGAGGCTCCAGAGTCGAACAAGATCGATGCATCCACGCCATTCACTGGAAAGGTACCGGTGAGGATTGTGCCGCTCTTGCCGGCTTCTGCCTCATTGCAGACACTCAATGTACCTCCCGTTCCGAGTGCACAGCCTAATTCATTGGCAAACTAATAAGTACTGGGTAACAACACGGTTGATATACTTCAATAACTCCACTTTATTCATTAACACTTCTCTTTACAACATTGTTGGTTTACATGGTTGATATAACTTAACACATACATAACTCCCTTATCATATACTGGCTTAACACATTACAAAAGTATACAAGGCTTAGAATTGTCTGAAGGTCAAATTCAAACGTCCGGTTTCATGTGTGTGGCATTGATCACTGCCGACGGTGCGGTATTCAGTTTGATCTTCCTGATGCCATGATATAGCATCCTTGACTGCCCACCCATGATTAACACATCTCCTGACTTTAACATTAACTTCCTTGCGAGATCAGCACGCTTCTGCTCGCCATACACAAATACTGCGGTATCACCAATGGACCAAGACACCACGGGTACTCCCTTACTTAGAGACTCGGGTGACTCGTCCTTATCTTGGTGTAAACCTAACCGTCCACCTTTCTGGTAGAAGTTCACAATACACAAATCTGCTTCCACACTTGGAATTGATTCCGTTTCAACTTGTTGAGCAATTCCCACGGCGTGATTAACGACCGCACGGAACTCCTCAGGTATACTTGGTACTGTTGCTCCATCTTCAGCTCGCACTTCTTGATATGACTTGGTGTAAGGGTTCCAGTCCTTACCCATGCACATCATCTTCAATTGCATTCTTGATCCGTTCGGATATTCAGGTGTGTAGAAACCTCCAGGTTTAGCTCCAAGTTCGTCGCATCGTCTGATGATATGGACTTGTGCTTCCGGTGTCAGGTATCCACTTAAGAGTATCATACCTGGCTGGATAACCTGACATTGCTCCATTGGAAAGTCGGTGATGTTGATGGTGGTCTCTTCAGGGTTTGGTGTGGGTGGGATTGGATAACATATATTGAAGGTTCCTTTAAGTTTAGAATTATCTAATTAGGTGTCTTTCACACTATACTTAACTCCTTACTCACATGATATACACTTAACTCACTAATACACATAAGCATGAAATGCGGTATGCAATCACTTATTACATTCAACAGTTTAGGCGGTACCTGGTCTAGAAGAGGGCCCTGGCGCCTCAGACCGGTCCACCACATTCAGGGTGGCCTTGCTAGGTCCCGACCCTTTCCCCTTCTGGGAATCGGTGCCTCTGATCAGTGGGTGGCTGGTTAGCCGTCTTCGGCCATCAATAGCTGCTGTGGCCTTACCCTTCCACTGCCCCTTGGGCTTGTTGACTCTGCTGTTGGGGTTCCGGTAACACTCGTGGTCACGGTGACCCCACTTCTCACAGTATCGACACTGCACCTCATTTCCCTTGCAGTCCTTGCCGGGGTGGTCTCCATTGCACCACTTACAGTAATAGTGGCGCTCCGGTCCAGAGCCCGTGCTAGCTGCTAACACAATACACACTCAGTACTTTTTCACAACTTATCAACATACACATCAACTTATCACACATGATTAAACAATTACCCTGGTGGTGGGTAAGAGCGTAGGGGCTTCGCCGCATAAGCATATGTGAGCTTCAGTGGCTCCTCAGCTGTGGTGGTTTGGGCTTGGCCCTTGTCACCCTGTGCTGACTCTTCTGGGGCTGGGAATAATGTTCTTCTCTTCTTCTTTCCTCCCCCGGGGTACCCCTGCGAACTCTGGCCCTCGCTCGTGGCCTTGCACTTGTGCGCATTCTCCTCGTCCCTCAGACGGACGGTGATCTCCACCTTAGCAGCGGCATGATAGCACTCCTGAATTTAGGATGGTGATAAGTGTCCAAATGAGCATGATTTATAGGTGTATTTCATATATAATATTAGCACTTTTCTTGCTCATTTCTCCACTTCGGTTAGTTTTCCTCTAGTTTAAGTTTTATTGTTTATCTCACAAATTTATTGGTTTAACATGAGGAAAACCAAGCTGGGAGTGAAGTAGACAAAGAGACGAACGCATAGACGCAAACGGCTCAGAAAACGGAGTCCAAACGAAGAATCTAGAGCCGGTCAAAGTTGGAAGGAGAATGGGTCAATACTTGCTTGAGACCGCATAGGCAACCGCCTTGTTATAAGGCGGACAACACTCATGGCGTCCGCATGTGTTTCAAGCGGTAGTCAAGGCGGACGAGAGACAGAGACGACAACAGAGAGATTTGCTAGTTAGGTCCGGGACTTATGTCCTTGCCCAAGTCCCGGACCACATGTATTTTTAAACCGAGAGATTTTGCTTGCAATTTGGTCCGGGACCTAACCCCAGTCCCAAGACCCGGACCAACAAATGAAGGCAACCGCCTGTTTTGTGGGCGGTACAAGAGGCGGACAGGTGTGACAACCGCTTGTTTTGTGGGCGGTACAAGAAGCGGACGTGACTAATATCAGTCGCGCGCGACAGTTTCTTCTTCGCGCCGTCTGCAACTTGCCTTCGCCGACTTCTGGAACTCGCGCCGTCTGCAACTTATCCATCTACTCTGCAAACTTATCCATCTACTCTGCACACGCTCTGTCCCCTGCAATCAATGAAGGAAGCAAGCAAAATGAAGCAATCAATGCTCTTCTTCATCTGCAATCAAATTCGTACGGATCCAAACCTCTATATAAACCCACCACCTTAACTGCATAAACACACACCACGCACGACGGGAGTCTGAAGAATATTTTCACCACACTCATTCGCTTCCACTTATTTCCTCCCGTATCACCAATCATTCCACACTCATGCAGTAACAAAAGAAATAGAAGAGCAGCAGTGAGAGCAAGAACAGACCAGTTCTTCCTCTGAATTAATGTCAAAATCTATCTGTGTAATCTTCTTATCTCCGTTAATGTCTGAGTAATTTTCTTTTGTATCCTAGGATGGGGGTTTGATTTCTAATATTACATAATTAATATTTATCACCTGTCTCTCTTATTTTAACTTGTTTTAATTCCTTTTAACTAATATTGCTAAATGCTTTGCGCGACAAACGACTGCATTTATTTGGTAATTATCAACATATGATTTTGAGATAGTCTAGGTACCACAAAGGAATTAATCTTAGTATTTACACTCCGGACTGAGCAGGAAAATATTAAGGATTTTATTAAGAGTTCGTAACTGACAATTATTAACTCTAATAGGCAATAAATAATTGAGACAAGGTTTTAAATATGTTTAAGTAATTTAGGAAAATTCCCCCGCTATCCTAGGATACACTTTTCCATCCACATCACTTAATTCCCCTTTTAACTGTTTTTATTTTCTGTATTAATTTAACAACAAATCAAGCTTGCCTCCGGCTAAACCCCCTTTTTACAGTTTTAAGTAACTACCAAGACTAGGGTAAATTGAACAATCTCCCTGTGGATACGACACTCGTTATACTACTACGACCGGGAATTGTTTGCAGCCCGACGTTTATAATTTGAGTTTTTAATTTCTTTCTTTTATGTAAATTACACCTGTTTTAAACCACTCAGAAATAACATTCTGCAAATTGGCGCCGTTGCCGGGGAGATTGATTCCATCAATTTCCCTAGTTTCCGGTAGTTCACCTGTTTTATTATAATAAATTGTCAATATTATCTTGTTAATAATCTAACCTTGGACATCGGACTTATAATCTGAATTGGACATCGGACTTCTGACCTCACTTGGACATTTGACTTCGGACTTTGGACATCTAACTACTAACTTTAAATTCCTGTCATTTCGTTCCATTGTCCTTTCTTTCCATTGTCCTTAACATTTAATTTCCATTGTCCTTAACATTTCTTTCCATTGTCATTTCAATTTTCTGTCATTTCTTTCCATTGTATACTAACTACTAACTTATAATTTCCAGTATACTAACTCCTAACGTTTACCAACCTAACCAATATTTCTGTCTTTCTTATTTTATTTACTAACTATTTTGCAGTTTCTGACAAACCACAAGTTATCTTCTGTGCATGCCAAACACTCGAACCCGAGGCTCTCCACCAATCAGTCCGAGCCCCGAACCCGAGCGCACTTTATTACAAGCGCAGAGAAACCTGAGAAACCAAGCCATGGCCAATAACGAAGTTATAAATGAAATGGACCATGCAATTCAACCAGAACACCGTGCCCTATCTGATTATCACCAACCAAACACCGAAGGAAGAGCATCAGCTATAGTTCTCCCCGAACTAACACAAGAAGAAGCCGGATGGTTTTTCAAAACCCACTACATCACCGCCGTCCGGGATTTAGGCAAGTTTAGTGGAGCGAACCCAGATGAAGCCCCAAATCATCTGAGTCTCTTCCTAGACTTCTGCAATTCCTTTGGTCAGACCGGCAACGTCAAGGAAAGAATTCGACTCCAACTATTTCCTCACTCATTGTCGGATTCAGCAAACCGGTGGTATCGAAGCCTTCCTCCCGATCAATCACCACATGGCTTCAAATGGCCCAAAATTCCTTGCCAAATACTACCCAACCAGTAGAACGAGGCAATTGATCGGTGAAATCAACACTTTCTGTCAAGAGCCAGGAGAGACGTTGTACGACGCATGGGATAGATTCAAGGATATGCTAATGAAATGTTCCCACCATGGTCTTGACGATCAATCCCTCTGCCTCTCATTCTTCAACGGTCTGGATGATGGGAACCGACTACTCGTCAATTCCTCTGCAGGAGGAAGTTTCATGATGAAATCTCCTAAAGAAGGAATGGATCTCCTCGAAACCATGACGAGCAATACCAGACAGTGGACGAGATCCAAAGGACGAACGCCACGAGCAGCAGGCCTACTCCATGTTGAGCCTACAGATCATTTATCAGCTCAGATCTCGTCCCTTGCAAAGATGGTGGAAAAGCTAACAACATCTCAAAACGAAATTGTAAAAACAATAGCTTCTCCACCTACAAGTTCACCACCAGCTCCACCTACAGAAGGATGTGTCATATGCGCCGGTCCTCATGAAACTCATCAATGCGAAGGCAAAGGCCAGTACGAGGAAGTTCAATTCATAGGAAACCGCCCCGGTAATTCCTACAACAACAACTTCAACAACAACTATCCATGGAGAAATCACCCGAATTTCTCATGGAAAAATAATGATCAGAACCAAGGAGGGCAGAACAACAATTCCAATGCCTATCAGGGGAACAGACCCCAACCAAACTCTAATATGGGTTATAGAGCACTAGGTGCCCCTCCAGGTTTCCAACAACAGCAACAACAAACAACCATCTTCATCCTCTTCTGATCCGAACGCAGAACTCAAAGAGATGATGAAGGGATTCATGTCCATAACTCAGAACCAGCTCTCTGCACAAGAAGCCTTCAACCAGAAAATCGAAGGTAAATTCAATCAACTTGTAGAACATCTTGCTCGAAGACCACCAGGGGCTCTCCCAAGCCAAAATGAACCAAATCCAAGAGAGCAAGCCAAGTGCATCTATGTGAAGGAGCACGATGAAGAAAAGACGGAGGTGGCTAAAACAGCTAAAGTTCCAGAACTACACCCTTCCCTCCAAGAATGGGTTGTAGCAATCGAAACTTCCAAAAGGAATGTAGCTGAACTTGAAAGCACCGCCAAAGTCTATAATAATCGCATTCAATATGAGAATACCTACCTTGAGCACTTGGTGGCTGGTTATGAAAATGAGAAGCTCGAATTTGAAGAAGAAGAAGAAGAGGTTAAGGCGATAACCTTGAGAAGCGGTAAGAAAACGACGAGATTCACATCCCGCAACAATCAGAAGAATCCAAAGAGGATAGTGAAGAAAAAGCTGAGTCCCCAGCAGAAAAGACATCTCCTAGCGTCCTCACTATTCCACCAGCTTCAGACCTTCTTCACAAGAACCGCCTATACCATTTCCTCGTCGACTCCAGAAGCAGAAATTGGATAATGAATATGGTAAGTTTCTAGCAATGCTGAAACAACTAAACGTCAATATACAGTTTGTCGACCTCATTGCCAAAATGCCAAACTACGCCAAATTCCTCAAACACCTCATATCCAACAAAACTAAATTGGCCGAAGTCGGTACGGTACCTCTCAATGTAGCTTGCTCAGCTACTCTACAAAAACCACTACCATCAAAATGCAATGATCCAGGCAGCTTCACTATTCCAGTCACAATTGGTAGCACCTCATTTCCATACTCCCTATGCGATCTGGGTGCCTCCATCAATTTGATGCCCCTCTCCACTTTCAAAAAGCTGGAATTGGGAGAGATGAAAAAGACTAAGATGACCCTGCAATTGGCAGATGGTTCGGTAACATATCCAAGCGGAGTGGTGGAGGATGTTATCATTAAAGTGGAGCACTTATACTTCCCATGTGATTTTGTCATTCTAGACATCGAAGAGAACTCCACTACACCTCTCATCCTTGGACGACCATTCCTTGCCACAGCCGATGTGCACATTTGGGTAGCCCAGGGGAAAATCACCCTCCAAGCTTACAACGAAAAGCTGGAGTTTGCATCAGGAAGATCTCCAGATAGCAAATCCAAAGATCTCAAGTTCGTGAGGGATACTCAATCATCATCATCCCCACTTCTGTTTATCACCCTTCCAGACGGCATGTCTATTACAGAGATACCACCACCAATCCCGGACGAAGAGCGGGATAAGAAAAGAAAACATGCATCCAGGTGGACTCTCAAAAAAACCATCGAGTCATGCTTTGGATCTACTCCTCATAACCACCCCCCAGGATCGATCTAACGAAAAAGCGTCTAGCTAAAGACGTTAAAGAAGGGCAGCTTTCCGGGAGGCAACCCGGACGAACTTATCTTTTATATGCTTTTATGCTGTTTTAATTTTCAGATTCCCTTCAATTTATTTTTGCTAACTTTTAACCCCGCGTTTATAGTATGGTTGCTTCTAGTGTTTTATGCAGGTGCAATTTCATGTCTACACCGCAACCAAGCTACGCTACTTGAGGCTGAAGCTCAAGTGTGGGGGAAGTCCAAAACACGCTAGCAAAAATAAAATCAGGGGAGTACCAGTTTCTTTAATTATGCTTTTATTAAATAAATATGCAGAGGAGAGTTATGTGCTTAAATGATATACGTGAGCTTTGTGTTCTCTCTATTATCTACTTACCGAAAAGGCCTTCTGAAACCTTCCCTTGTTTTTTCTGGTGAACAATGAGGACATTGTTCAATTTAAGTGTGGGGGAGTGTGCCCTTTTCGGTGACATTTTATGCTAAAATGCTTAATCTCTCTGCTTATCTTGCGTTTGTTCAAATTCAATATCGTGGACCCTTTATATGTGGGTTGTTCTCTTTATGAATAAATATTGTTATGAATTGTTGGATAAATGGTACAAAATTTTAAAATTTTGATTACTTTTGAGGAGCATTTTTATGCGGTGTGACCAAATGATCTGAAATGGTTGGATTTTATTGCTCAGGGTTTCTTTCTGTCTTCTCTCTTAGGGATTGCTAAGGGGTACTTTTCTGTTAAAAAAAAAAGAGAAAGAAAAGAATAATAAAGGACTCATGAGACACCATAGGTAACCAACAAAGAGAGTTGAGTGTTCTTAAAACATAGGCGTCATGCCTACATTTTCTCATCCCTTATGCAAAAGTGAAACAAATGCATGAATCTTTTTTTCCTTTTGTTTTCTCCTCAAATGCCCATTCTTGAGAGAAGTTGGCCATGGTAAAAGTTCTCAGAGTCACCTAAAAAAAAGAAACATTGAAGTACCTTGGATCATACCCCGAAACTCTATATTTTGTTTTTACCCTGAGCACACCTATGCCACCAGCAGTTGATTTTCACACTCCTCAATAAGTTTAAAGATCATGTTTATCCTACCTTCATAATAATATTTGTTAGTATTGAGCATTCCCTACTTACTGGGTACGTGGTTTTGCTTGAGGACAAGCAAAAAGATAAGTGTGGGGGTGTGATAAGTGTCCAAATGAGCATGATTTATAGGTGTATTTCATATATAATATTAGCACTTTTCTTGCTCATTTCTCCACTTCGGTTAGTTTTCCTCTAGTTAAGTTTTATTGTTTATCTCACAAATTTATTGGTTTAACATGAGGAAAACCAAGCTGGGAGTGAAGTAGACAAAGAGACGAACGCATAGACGCAAACGGCTCAGAAAACGGAGTCAAAAAGAAGAATCTAGAGCCGGTCAAAGTTGGAAGGAGAATGGGTCAATACTTGCTTGAGACTGCATAGGCAACCGCCTTGTTATAAGGCGGACAACACTCATGGCGTCCGCATGTGTTTCAAGCGGTAGTCAAGGCGGACGAGAGACAGACGACAACAGAGAGATTTGCTAGTTAGGTCCGGGACTTATGTCCTTGCCCAAGTCCCGGACCACATGTATTTTAAACCGAGAGATTTTGCTTGCAATTTGGTCCGGGACCTAACCCCAGTCCCAAGACCCGGACCAAACAAATGAAGGCAACCGCCTGTTTTGTGGGCGGTACAAGAGGCGGACAGGTGTGACAACCGCTTGTTTTGTGGGCGGTACAAGAAGCGGACGTGACTAATATCAGTCGCGCGCGACAGTTTTCTTCTTCGCGCCGTCTGCAACTTGCCTTCGCCGACTTCTGGAACTCGCGCGCTGCAACTTATCCATCTACTCTGCAAACTTATCCATCTACTCTGCACACGCTCTGTCCCCTGCAATCAATGAAGGAAGCAATAAATGAAGCAATCAATGCTCTTCTTCATCTGCAATCAAATTCGTACGGATCCAAACCTCTATAAAAACCCACCACCTTAACTGCATAAAAAACACACCACGCACGACGGGAGTCTGAAGAATATTTTCACCACACTCATTCGCTTCCACTTATTTTCCTCCCGTATCACCACATCATTCCACACTCATGCAGTAACAAAAAGAAATAGAAGAGCAGCAGTGAGAGCAAGAACAGACCAGTTCTTCCTCTGAATTAATGTCAAAATCTATCTGTGTAATCTTCTTATCTCCGTTAATGTTCTGAGTAATTTCTTTTGTATCCTAGGATGGGGGTTTGATTTCTAATATTACGTAATTAATATTTATCACCTGTCTCTCTTATTTTAACTTGTTTTAATTCCTTTTAACTAATATTGCTAAATGCTTTGCGCGACAAACGACTGCATTTATTTGGTAATTATCAACATATGATTTTGAGATAGTCTAGGTACCACAAAAGAATTAATCTTAGTATTTACACTCCGGACTGAGCAGGAAAATATTAAGGCTTTTATTAAGAGTTCGTAACTGACAATTATTAACTCTAATAGGCAATAAATAATTGAGACAAGGTTTTAAATATGTTTAAGTAATTTAGGAAAATTCCCCCGCTATCCTAGGATACACTTTTCCATCCACATCACTTAATTCCCCTTTTAACTGTTTTTATTATTTCTGTATTAATTTAACAACAAATCAAGCTTGCCCTCCTCCTCTAACCCCCTTTTTACAGTTTTTAAGTAAATACCAAGACTAGGGTAAATTGAACAATCTCCCTGTGGATACGACACTCGTTATACTACTACGACCGGGAACTGTTTGCAGCCCGACGTTTATAATTTGAGTTTTTAATTTCTTTCTTTATGTAAATTACACCTGTTTTAAACCACTCAGAAATAACATTCTGCAGATGGTCAGTCATGTTCCGCAATACATACTCACAAACTCACATTAATACTCACTTGTAGACTACACATATTCACACCACTCTTTACTTAAATTACCTGCAAGGTAGTATACTCAGCTGGCCCCATCCCATAGCGAAGACGGTGGCTGAGACCGTTGTAGAAACGGTTTACCAGCACCCGGTTCGAGTACCCCAGGTCCGGTAACAGGTGGACAAGCCGGTGAAGGCAGTGTAGTACTCATCAACCGACACCTTGTCCCCCTGCCTCAGACTATCCAGCTCCAGGCGCTTGGCCTCTTGAACATGCACAGGGTAGTATTTGGCTCGCAGCAGAGCCGTGTACTCCCTCCAGCCAAACTGAGGATCCGCCATCCGGTCCTCTCTCACTAGCTTCCACCAGTTTTGTGCCGAACCCTTCAGATAGTAAGCGGCAAGACGGACCTTAGCCTCTGAAGGTACAGCCAAGGTCTCGTAGGCGGTCTCCAACTCGGAGATGTACGCCTCCAACTTACGTGGGTCGGTCTCCCCATGAAATGAAGGGGGTCTCAAGTCTGCCAATGCCTTGACCCAGTTGGTCTCTCGTGGCGGTGGCGGTGGTGGTTGAACTCCGGGCATCTGCCCCTGCTGGATCGCAGCTACAAGCTGGGGTACCATCTGGGCCACAGCGGCTGCTACAGCCTCAGCCATAACCTGAGCCGTAGTGTTCTCGCCCTGGTCACCCCCAGTACCAGTACCACTTCCGCGGCCTCTACCGCGCGGTCTACCTGCCATCTGTATTTACATGAATATTCATTAGCAATATGCTTGCACACTTATCGGTCCAACGGTTGTAACGCTTCCCGACAATAAGGTATCTCCACACTTAGTTAGTGGTTAACCTTCCCATAACTGATCACTTAGGTAACTGTAGTTAGGTTTCCTAACTCGGTATATTCCTAAGCTTGGTATTCTAGTCATTAGAGCGATACTTCGCTCTGATACCACTTTTTGTAACACCCCTAATACGCACATGATACTAAATGAAATCGCAGCGGAAATAAATAACTAAACAGTAACTAACGCTTCGGTGCTACAACGCCGTCAACCACCCACGTGGTTGACAAGGCAGAATAAATACAATTGTACCGGTCTGATGATCAGACTCCCGAGCATAAAACGAAAACATAAATACATTATATACAATACCGAGTACTACATACATCCTTACTGTAACACGTCACTGTAAACTGCATCATCCAAAGTATATAACGCCACAGGAGCACAGGCGCATCCCGGGCCAACATCCAAAGGTATACAAAAGTAATCACATCCTAGGATCTAAAGCCACTCCGCTTCTTCGATCCTCATCCTGCAGTATAAGAAATATGGATCCCCCGAGGGGGTCAGCAACCCTTGGCTGGTATGGCTAACGCGCAGCCCATCGGCTACCGGGATACGCGCAGCTACTTGTCATTATAACATGGCATTCATTTATATACATAACATAACATATGGCTTAGCATCAATGGCGCATAACACAACAACACATACACAGTGGATTTCACTCCACGATAACAAACCACAAGGGTCAAATAACATAAGAGCCTAGAGAGTGATTCACCCTCATGTTAAGCTCGTTAAACACACTCATTACCGTTCTGTTAGACGAACGAGTAACTTAAGTCACAGATGGTTCGGATTTAGTGACCCGAACACACCACACAAACACAGGTTCCCACTAAACCGATCATAAGTCAGAATAGGTAAGCTTTGGAAGAAGCTAACGGAGATCGAACGCCAAATTAAGGAGAACAATCTTAACAACATAAGAGTCGAATCTGATTCAGATATCTACTCTTAACTTACATGCATGACGGACAACCGGATTCCTCACTTCCCAGTTAACACTTGTTAGAAGTTCATAGTGGAACTTAACAACCAACACACAATAGGTGGTAAGTCATGTTAGACACACACAAGGGAATTGAGTCACAACAGCACATCACAATAATATGAACAACTGTAAACTCATTACATGTTTAAATCTTATAACGTTGTAAACACACAGAAAAACATACAACACACAAACCGGTGTAAACCGCTAGACAACAGACTGCAAGAAAACCATACCTCGGTCCTTGCCTCGACTGGTTTCCACCTTGAGAGAATCCTAAACACATTAGTAACATCGGTTAATTAACGCACTAGTCCATTATTAACATTATCTACTCAACATTACTAGTTTATTTTTATTTTACACTCGTTACAACTTTTTATCCTTTTAATCGCCTTTAAAACCCACCTAACATGTCTCACATAACCTTATAATGTCATTACTAACCAACTACCATTTTTAGATAACAATTCCCATCTTAAAACAACAATTTGGTCCATACAGTGGCCTGTCCGAACTTGTGTCCGAGCTTCCAAGTTCGGACACAAGCCGTGACTTTGGACAGAAATCAGACACATGTCCGAACTTGTGTCCGGACTTCGGAAGTTCGGACATGAGTCGAGGAAAATCCTAACCAGAAATCCATACGTCCGAACATGTGTCCGGACTTCCCAAGTTCGGACACAGTTCGAGGGTAATCCCTAAGAAATAACAGGTGCGTCCGAACTTCCAAATTCGGACGGTAGTTCGGACACTACCTAAAATCCAGAAAACTGTAAGCGTAACAGGGCATGTCCGAGCTTCCAAGTTCGGACGGAAGTTCGGACGTGCCATTATACTCAATTTCTAAGCCTTTAAACACTTAACCAAATTCCTCCAAAGCCTCCTAATGCTTCCTAACAACATTTGGTACCCTTATATCCACATACAACATTCATGAAACTCATTTTCCAATTCCTTAAACCTTTACTTATTTCCTTGTAAATTCCTTAACACTTACAACATTTTACACTAGGTTTCTAAATTGTGTTCTCACCTATGATAACTACTATCCCAAAATGTTTTCTCCTTATCTTAACATCATCTCCCAAGCATCATCTCTCACAACTAATTCCTTATATCCATCTTAACAATTCCTTTTTCAAGTTCATACTTTCTCCTTAATTTACCAAAGTTTGCCTAAGTCTTTACCTAAGTCCCAAAATGACTTTGGTACATACTAAAATCTCAAGCTCATGCCTAAGTCCTAGTTACATCCTAAATCACCTTAATGCATGTTTCCTACACAAGAACAACACTTAACCATTTAAATACTCCTTAACTTATCAAACTCATTTAACACTTAGAACTTCACATTTGTTACCCAAATTTCGACATAGGTTCTCCTAGAACATTACTAAACCAAAACACCTTGTTTTTACCAACAAACAACCAAGGACACTAAAAATCCATCAAGTACTTATTATACACAAACTTCACTCACAAAGCACCACATCATAATATAGTGCGTAATTTAAATTGCATGGCACTTAGGCCCTAAATGACATGGCTCTTAGGCCCTTAAGATGCATAAATCATAAACACTGAATTTCCACAATATATTTGCCTTTAACCTGCAAATACACTCAACAACACATATGCATTTTACTAAGCTCTTGAGAACACTTTACTAAGTCATTCACCATTTGCTCTTTAGGTAGTTTTAATAAGCATTTATAAGCTCATTTCTCCTAAGGCATGTAAATAACATTGGTTAGTAGATTTACCTCTTTCCAAACAACTTCTTTCTTGTTTCCTTTAGAAAACCGGTAGGGTATTTGATTCTTTGACAAGTTCTAAACAATATACACACATTATAATGAGTATTCAAGCTATGAGCTCCATCTCATTGTAAACCCTAGTTTTACATTGTTTCAAAAACATTAATGTAGTTGTTTTACCTTGCTCTTTGAAGAGAGTTTGTATATCTAGCAAGAGAGGACTCCACCTAGTCCATGAAGAGTTGGAATGAAGCTAGAACAAGGTCACACAAAGAGCTCCTTCAATATATATTTTCGGACATGACAAAAACAAGGAGGAGGAAACTTGATTTTTGTTTGAGATTCCTTACCTATAAGCAAAGGAGGGTAACAATATGTAAAAATACAAGCTCAAGCTCCTTCAATGGAGAAACTCCATGGCACCGAAATGGTTGTCTTGAAGTTTGGAGAAGATAGAAATGAAGAGCTTGAGGAGAGGAAGAAGATGGTGGTGTTTGTTTTTGATTTGGACAAGTGAGCAAGATTTAACAAGAGATCAAAGTGGAGTTTCAATGGGGGTGTGTGTATTACCGTGAGAGAACAGCAAGAAGAAGGAAGAAGAGAGGTGGGAAACCGTGTGAGCAAGGAAAGAAATGAGAGAATGAGATAGAATTGCTTTATGAAGATATTTATACTTTGTAAAGTAAAAAGGGTACTTAAGTAGTTTACTTATTTTCTTAACAAGCTAACAAGGGTGGTGTGTCACCAACCTTAAAAACCGGCCCCAAATAGTAGTAGGAGGGTAATATAGTCTTTGTTTGTCAATTTAATTACTTATACAAACATATGTTACAAAATAGCTTATAAAAGTTACTATTCATAAAACAAGGCACATAGAAGTGAAATTTTTGATTTCCCATTAATATAGACACCCAAATGTGATATTATATAGTACACATATGTATTTAAGAGTAATGATGGACATCTAGCCACTCAAAACTCATTTACAAGACAATTTTCAAAAATGTGCTTTAAGACTCCTTAAAGCACATTTCGTGTTTAAACTTGTTTTCAAGCTTGGTTTCTTTGGTAATTGATTTAATATGTTCATTAGTGTATAATTGAGGTCTTGGTAAGTTCATTAGGTCTTAACCAAGTTTATCCCAAACTTAGAGCACATTTTGGCTCTTATTGACTTTAAAGCATATTTTGTGTTTCCTTTTGTTTAAATTTGTTTACTGATGTTTCTAAGACTCTTTTTTAGTCTTAATACACCATATTTAAGTGTTTATACAATATATTAAGGTTTGGGGTATTTCAGAATGTATGGTGTATGTATTGCGTGTGTTTTCGGAAGAAGGGAAGAAGGTAAGTATGTATTGGATGGCTTGTATTGTATTCCTGTATGTAATGAAGTGTGTAAATGTATTCCTTGCGTAAAGTATTGTAGTATTGTGTATAAGAGCATGTATGCATGTATGTTTGAATAAAATGAATTGCATGTATTTGACCAAGTGGTCGGCGTACCCTCGCTAGTACGCGGGGTATGCGGAAGTCATATTCAGCGTAAGCTGACCCCTAGGGGAAACGGTTTTTAGTGTGCAGGTACCCGAAGCGGATATGGCCAAGGTAAGAGACCGGTGGCTACACTTGGATAGTTAGAAGTAGAATGTAGAAGCGTACTAAGTGGCACACCCCTTGTACTTAGAAAGTAAGTAATTGTGAGGAATGGGTAGTGGTTAGACTCTTAATGAGTATCTATGAAATTGAAAAGGTGTTGTATTTGTATAAGGATCTTAGTAAACTCGGTGTATTACATTGTATTGAACTTATGGTGTATTGTAATGAATGGGAAGTTCTAGCATTTGATTTGGTAATTGGAGTATGTATCGTAAGTGTGTAGTACTCGGATATTCCGGTTCATCAGACCGATGTTGTATGTAGTAGTAGGAGTAGCCTGTTAGTCACGTGGGTGGCTAACGACATTGTATCACCCACCGTTGAGTATGTAAGTATCCACTGCGTGAGTCTGGATTGTATAACGAGATTGGACGGTAATGACAGTATTAGCGGTAGGGGTGTTACAAAAAGTGGTATCAGAGCGAAGTATCGCTATGATGACTGGAAATACCGAGTTAGGAATTAGAAGCTTGGGGCTAAGGGCTGAGTGTTAGCATTAGAGAGATGCTAGTTAGGACCTCTCGGTGAGTACCGGATACCTACAATACCAGACCCGCCCTCCACAAACCCACTGTATAACTTGGGAAAGAACGCCAGAGAGAAGGAAAGTCCTCTCACACTCAGGAAAACCCGATCTGGCAGTTACGAAATAATCATACGGTAGACAAGTACCGACATGTAGTAGATACTAAGAACTGGAAGTCCCGTAGATGGATCCCGGTTGAACAACAACCCCCGCACTTGATGGCGGGGTAGAATGAGAACTCCAACCATAAGAAGACTACAACATGCAACAACACGGGGCGACCTGCTTAGCAGTCGCGAACCTAGCTAGCCAACCAACAGCAGGAAAAGAAGCACTAAGCGTGCAACAGAGCTAGAAAAAGGAAACAAGACAAAGCCCGAAGTACAAGACTGCGGGACAGTAATAGCTAAAATAATACCACCAACGGTATGCTAGCTGACTAAGGACATAGTCAGGAGCGGATAACTTCAAAACTACAACGCCAAAAGGTTACAAAACCTGACCGACATAGCTTACACGACTACAAGAACATTCACGGGATATAATCCTATAGGACTACGGAAGTAGTGCCTAGGCAAGCCAAGGCTCAATAACCACGGCAACCATGTGGAACGAGCGACAAGGGAAAACACAAACCAAATCAAAAGGGGATCTCCTAGGATTGGAGAAGTACCCAGATCTACGACAGCCATGTCAAGATCATTGAGAAGCTACTTAAAAGATCAAGTATCCCAAACATAGATCAATAAGATCAAGGGAAGAGTCGACAAGACTATCAAATACAAGAGGAACCATACCAAGACCGGTATAGGATTACCTAAAATCACCAGTACCACGCACTTGCCACGGCAAGTGCAGTAAGAACAGGAACGTGTAGAGGAACTCTAACATACCACCGGTACATAGTAATGTACCGTGACCGCAATGAAGCGACTACAGGATTACACATCCTAAAAAAGGAAGAATGAAACCCTGGAAAGGCCTAACGGCCTGACCGTTGTATCCAGACATACCGGACAGCGAGAAGCTGGACTTAGTGGAAACTTGAAACATGGCTATGCCATGAAGCACCTTTTAACACCGAACCGTTGATTTTCAAAACCAAATTTTTCTTTCAAAACCACAACCTTTCTTTTAAACCTTGGATTTAAAAACCAACCAACAGAATTACGGTGAGTATCATAGAATGATACAAGAGGAGTTGACAATAGAATACTTCACCTAGGCGTGTGACGAGCACTACGAGTGTACCCAAATGCGGGATGTGGGACGACCGCACTACGGAGGAGCTTGCGAGCCTGGCATGTAGTCGGGTAAGTGATAACGTATCAACAAGGTACCCCACGTATGTATACATGTAGTGCACGAAACACGGGAAGTAGTCAACTCCGTTCTATGGACCATGAGTAAATGCAAGTAGAACAGCTGGACACACAGACGATAAAGGAGAAGGAACTCAACTAAGAAGTAAGTATAAAGAACTCGAGAAGAATCCATCTGAGATAAGGAATAAGAACTAGGAAGTGCAAAGAGCACATACTAGTAAGTGTAGACATGTTTGGATATGTCGGAAAGACATCAAGCAAATACACGACAGCTGGAAAGCATACCCAGCCTGAACACACCATAGGGCAAAAGCCTAACGTGAACACCACAATGCTCACAAACGGGAACAGTCACAAAGATTACCATGAAGTATAATCCATCATCGGAGAGGAATATAAACCTAGTTAAGAATACTAGGAGGAACTACAAACGGTCTACCCAAGGACGGGAGACGCTATTACCCACAAAGGGATAACTCAAAATACAATACCACAAGGCGGTATAGTGATAACATATCATAAAAATTAGCCAGATGTAACGGCGTGACCAACAACACCCATGAGCGATCCTTGAAGGGTGTCTGGATTAACAATAGTTGTACAAGCGGCATGATAGAGCACGGAAGCTAGAACGAACATTCGGTTAGGACACCGAAGGGATTTCGCATAACGGGAAATACCCTAAATTACAAAAGGCACTGACAAGCATCAGATTGCCTAAAGGGCCTCCCATGAACGGAAGCGTGATGTCACGACTTACCATGGAGCCCAGCAATACCTCCAACCTATGGGGTATACAGGGAGTGGAAACATGTATAAGCAGCTTGCAAAGAGCATAGCTTGTAGCAATAAGGCTTAAAAACCATCAACCAACTATGTTATGTAAACCTTAACGGTTGCATAACCCACACCATTTGATAACAAGACTTGCAAGAGATATTGTCTCATACGACAAAGAAATCAACAATTGGACCATCAATTCAAACCCAACATCCTGAGTGGCTTGGAGTAATGGCCAACTCAGTGTCACTGTCACTAGAGCATCAGTCTAGTATACAGTTGACAAGCTTTTAATCACCCTCATGCCTTCTGTAGCAATGGTAGCACAGAGGCATAGGAATCGTGATAATGCCGACAATGGCCTAGTCCACACGTGGACACTACGGGAAACCCGAGGAAAGGTACCCCTTATTAATCGAAGACCACCAAGGTGGTGAAGATGTGAACCCTTAGAAAAGGCTTCCATCTACTACAACAATAAAGCCTACGCATATAGATATTTCCAAGAGGCGATGAAACAAGAAAAAGTCATTCCAAACCATCACGACTTAAAGGAGTAAGTATACTCCATATGCAGTACCTAAGCAGGTACTAACATAGTAACCTTACCATGAGACTTATGAGTGGCGACAAACCCCTCAATAAGAACTTTCACCTATCAGTGATAAAATACTCTTCAATTAGAGAACGGGACCAGAAAACCCTTGAAGTTTCTAGGGATGTCCTGGTGATATACATACAAAGTTAAACTGCACAACTAGAGCCTATAACCAATGCTCAACACTGGAAAGACAATAATTGTCAAAACAATCAATGTGAATGCACATTGCACACCATGAATGACCAACGCTCAAGAGAGCTTGTAACCCGACAAATTACTATATCCATTGTCAACCAAGGTATTTGATAAATTGTATCATAAATGATGAGATAATGTGAGGTAAGCTAACCTACACATGAAACCTAAATTAGAATAAAACACCTCCACATGGGGAAGATAATAACATTGCAGTATGCTACGACAACCGTCATACATATGAACTAGGAACCTCCTAGTGTAGTCACACCATAAGGGGATGGTGCCAACGACAATGGAAATGAGTGAAGGTAAACTACCACAGTAACGGAGACCGTAAGAACGATGTTGTATAATGAATACAAATACGGTGCGCAACAAGCGACTACTATGAGGAAGTAGCAGATAATGACACGAAGTATAAGTACGAGATGACAGGCAGAAATATCCTTTCCTATCACATAAGTGACTTACTGTCAAGCGTTACGCCTCTGCACTCTGTATGACTGAGTGTTTTGGTATTGCACTTGTGCAGCTAAGGATCTAACGGGATAGCGAGGAATATGGAGAAATAAATAGTAGTAGACCCTTCTTTCACAAACGAACGTGGCATTAGCCAGTTAAGCAAGCTTAGCAACAAACCGTGCGGCCTAAGGCCAAAGTAGCACGAAGAGTGTAAAACACACTAACAATCACAAGATGTGAATTCCATTGGAATAAAAGGTGAAAAGAGACTGAAGAAGTCACTAGGACCGATGCGTAGAAAATGTAAGGTTATACAAGTAAAGGACACTTGTACTGAACCAGAAGAACTGGTATAATTCAGAAGCTAGTGACAACAGAGGAAGCACTACAGTTAAGTGGTGACTTAACCTCACCCGACAATAAGTCGGAGGAACTTAATGAATAATCGTGGAAGCACGAATAGTGTGTGCAGTAGATTACCAGAGAGCTGGTTATAATCTAAAACTAATTGAGTTCAAACACGGTGAAAGAATACCGCATTTTTTAAGTAAACCTTATTCCCATAATAGACAGATAAGAAGGCAATGTATAACACATTAAGGATAACACGAAGGGTGAGTAACCCAAGTTATCAGGGTCGCGCAGCAGAAGCTAGTGGGCTCTAGCTAGGAGATAATATACCTAGTAACTATGAATGAATGGCTATTAATGCCTTGAAGCCTAATAGGCTAGAACCTAATTAATTATGAGTTAAATAAACTCATATAGGAATTCTTGGTGCAAAGACTAAACCATTGGCATGGTTATGACCCTTTGACCAGAACACAGTATATAATAGACCGTAGTGAAGCTAAACGCTTCAGAGTGCCCGAATTAAATAACCAATGTTTAATAATAACATATGGTAGATTACGTGGGCGTAATCCCTTTTAAGGGGGGTAGAGCGAAAACTGCTTAATATAAGTTTCGTGAATAAATCACATAAAACTATAATGTGCCTAGCACAGATGTGAATTGATTCGATGATTGGTACTTATGTTATATAGACATACGTGTCCATTCATATTGTAATTGTGGTAATTATGCACGAGAGATGCAAATACCATAGGATGAATATACCTACCTTGTAACACCATGTAAGAGTATTAGTAAAAGAAGGGTAATGAGTAGTGGACGGAGCTCCACAAGTATCGTAGCCTTTGAAGAAGTAGTACGAACTAATTGAGAGTAATTGATGAATGAAGTTCACGAGTAGTGTATTCATAGGTAATTATTGGAAGCAAATTAAAGACGACTAAATTTCATAGGTATAGTATTCCTTAGTCAGAATATTGGAGATGATGGAGAGTAATGGATGAAAGTAGCGAAGGTTGATGAAATGAGCATTAGGTATTGAATCGCGGAGTAAAGCATTTGGGAAGTAGAGTGAGGATGATTGATGGACTGATTCCATCCTTTGGAGATGTATGAATTCGTAGTCACGATTAGAAAGAGTAAAAAGATAGAAAATGAAAATAATTAAATTATTTGTTTGTTTGAAACTGATGTGGGAAGTCGAACTTGATCCTGATCAGATCAAGGGAAATAGAACACAAATTGGGGTGGAAAGATAGTTCAACACTGATGCTGATCACATCAGGGCCGAATGATTCTTGAAGCTCCCTTAAGTGGTCACAAGAATCACGCATAGGATAGATGTAATGAATATAAATTGAAATTTGGAGTTGTATGCTTTAGGAAGATTTCTAATTAGCTGTTGGGAAGGATTTTCCTTAGACTAGGAATGAAGATTTGGTTAGAAGCTTATATTGGAGAAGATAGTAGTGTAGCATGTTGTATTATTCCAAGGGCAGCGGGACATAGAGGAGTCCTGTGTCGAGATGACCTGAGTGCCTGCGGGATTGTAATGTGTATTGCATTGCTTTGGGGATAGCTTTGCAATGTATGTATGTATAACCTTGTAGAGTAAAACCGGATGGTTGGATGTGATGCAGATTGGAGTAATTATGGTATATTGGTATGGTATGGAATGTAGAAACCTTGAGTAATGAATTTGGGAATTGTAAGGAGGAGGAATGTATGGCTTTGGTATTAGGCAAGCATAAAGGAGTAAGTATAGTAATCCTATAACCTCGAACAACTTTGAGGACAAAGTTCTTAAGGGGGTAGATTGAAATACCCCGACCTTAAATATAGTGATTAAAATTATCCTAATAGGTATTTAAGGACTTAATAAGAACAAAATAATATAAGGGAACAAATCCCGAAGAAAACGGATCCTTAAAATGGATTAAAAGCATAAATGAACCTTAAAGCAAGTTTTTCGAGGAAACTGGGAAAATGTGACTTTAAGTGGGTCAAATAGACTCGTAACAATTTTGGTCAACCAAATATTCATTAATAAATATTAATGAAGGTCTAGAACCAATAAAATCAATTAAACAAGAAAATAGTAAAAACTGTCAAAAACGTGAAGTTGTGGGGTGAAAGCATAAATAAACCAAACTAGTGTGTCCACTATTGCATAAAATTTTAAAACCCCATGTGAGGCTGTGTGTGAGCCGGCTGCTACTCCCCCTCTCTTATTTTAATCATTCCTAATTTGCTAAAGGATAACACAATAAAGTAAAGCAAAAACAAATAAAACTTACTTTATGCATTCTCTCTCCTACTCCCTCTCATTCTCTACATACTGCACCTCTCTCTCATTTTCTTCCTCCTCAAGCTGCCAACAATGGCGATTTGCAAAACCCTCCAGCCCTCTCCCTTCTCTCTTGTTAAGTACTCAAACCTTCACTAAAAATTACAAAATTTGTACCATTGCATTCCCCCCATCAAGGTGAACATCTCTCTCTTTTCCAAATTCGAAAATGCCCATTTTCATCTCCATGGGTGTACTTGCTTTTGAAGATGAAGGCCACCATTAGAAGCCTCTTATTCACCTTGCTAGTCTAAGGTAAAAAGAAATCCCCAAACATTAACATTTGCTCTCATTTACGAAGTAGAAAGAAATTTCTAAGTTGAGCTTCTATTCCTTGTTTGCCCAGCCGATTTTGGCTTCCTTTGAAGGGTGGAAATCCTACTCATGTTGCTATTTTACACTCCTTCAACATACTTGCAAGGTAATGCACTTCCTAAACCCTAAAATTTACCTTAAGGCTTTGAAGATAATTTAAGGACTAGTTTTGTATTGAAATGTGGTTATATATCAATGGGCTGTAGCTTTAGAGGATTGAATCTCCCTAACCGGTGGGAAGAAAAGAAAAGGAAAGAAGAATGGAGGAAGAAAGGAGAAGGAAAGAAAGGCTAGAAAAGAACAAGGTAAATTACACTCACCTTGTGTAGTTTTTGTATGTGTATTGTAACAGATTTTTAGTAGTTTGAAATGAGCATTGTAAATGGAATTGAGTAGTGGCATAATGTGGAAGGATACCAAAATGTTTTAAAGCTTAAGAAGACATTTAAAAGCTTGTACAAACCTTGAGGAAAGAAATGGTATGTGCAGGAATTAAACGAGTGTTTAGTGCCTAGTACTTGTGTTGGAGAATCGTATATTGGTGCTACTGATATAAACAGGTGATATGGGTAGCATTGAATGAGTAAATTTATGTGGTGAGAATACTTAGGAATGTAGGGAAACTCTGTCAAATTTGGTTAGAAATTTAGTTGACTTAAGTGTGTGTGACAGGGAAGAACATGGATATGTTCAGGGAAGAAAATGTGTGGTTATTACCTTGGTTTGTATTTAGGAGGAAGGGATGTAGTTGAGTAGAACTTTAATGGAGCAAGGCAAGTTGTTTAACTAGTTATGCTAGGTGAAGAACCATGTAGCTACGTGAGAAGAAGAAGAGAGGAAAAATCTGTAGCAGCAAATGAGGAAGAAAAACTGTAGCATGAGAAAAAAAAATAGCAGTGAAAACGTGTGGGTTAGCAGTGGTTGAGTGATGAGTTTGATGATTGAACTAGAGTATCTTAGAGTGTCTTTGTAGTGTTAAAATATGCTAGATTATATGTAGGAAGCTTGGGGAAGAAGTTGGTAAAAGATTGAAGTTGAAACAAAGCTTTAAAACTGGAAATTTGCAACAGACTAGATTGGTCCTGGTTTGCAAACAAGTACACAAACCAGGACCCCCTCTTAAACTTGGCATAATGCCTTCTCGCTGGAATGGTCCTGGTTTGCAAACAAGTACGTAAACCAGGACCACCTCAAAAACTTGACAAAATGTATCGCTGAAGGATGGTCCGGGTTTGCAAACAAGTACACAAACCCGGACCACCTTAAAAATACAACAGAAAGTTTTCTAAAGTGATGGTCCCGGTTTGTAAACTGGTACACAAACCCGGACCACCATAAAAACTTGACAGAATGTTCCCAAAGTGTTGGTCCGGTTTTACAAACTCGGACACAAACCCGGACCATCACAAAAATGCTACAGAAAGTGTAAAAATGGAATTTTAAGATGGGGAATTGAGTGGTAATGATAGTATAAGGTAATTAATACTTAATTAATGATGTTTAAAGGTCATTAAGGGTATGAACAAGTTTTAAAAGTAATGAAGAGTAAGTAAACAATGTGTAAATGTAAGAATTGTAAAGACATAGTAACTATAAGTCAAGAAATATAAAAGATGAAACGAGTTAAGTTAATTATAGTTAATTAACCTCTCGATCGCATGTATGTGATAGGATTTGATTAGTCAAACACCGAAGAGGAGTCGGTGAGTCCAAATCAACGGTGCAAGGTATGATTTCTTCATGTTCTGTATCCTAACCTTGTTACCCAGATTTGTGTGCTTATTTGATCACCTAAATAAGATAAATGCAGGAATCGGACTATATTGCACCTACTTGTGCTTGTTTAAGTTGTTCTTGATATGTATTGTCATGAACACCAGTTTGTATAATTCATGAAATATATGAATGATGATGGAGTGTATTTGTATCTTGTAGTGTACTTGTGTATCGTATTGTACTTTGTATGTATGAGTATGGGAGTATTGAATTATTGTGTGGCTTGTGTGTGAATGACTTCTACTAATCCTAACCACCTAACTCCTAACGTAAGTATTGAGTAAATTGGAATGAGTAGAAGTCCGATATAGTTTCGGCCACGTGTAAGGATGCGGAGACACAAGAGGTTGGATCCGATTCCTGGTTCTTTAACTGGTCCACGGCCCAAACCCCTTAAATGGGTAGCATCTTGGATTGGTGAACCAAGTAAGCCCGGTGGTGGGACGGTGTTGTCCCTGTTCGGAGGTCCCGACGACTTAACTTGAGTAAGTAGTAAGTAAAGTAAGTATTGTATGAGTAATGATCTTGGCTGGTGTAAGTCATTGACCCGGAGTAAAAGATAATCTCCACCCGATTAACCTGGGTGGACCAACGAAGCTAACAAGTACGGTGTATTGAGAATGTATGGTGTATGTATTGCGTATGTGTATTTCGGAAGAAGGTAAGTATGTATTGGATGGCTTATATTGTATTCCCTGTATGTAATGAAGTGTGTAAATGTATTCCTTGCGTAAAGTATTGTAGTATTGTGTATAAGAGCATGTATGCATGTATGTTTGAATAAAATGAGTTGTATGTTTGAAATTTTCAGACTGCAGCAAAGCCACGTTCACCTCTAGCACCTTCACCTTCTCCTCAATAGCCGCTCGCTCGCCAGAGAAGGTATTGACTTCCTGTGCCGGCGTCTCCCTATCGGCAACGAGGGCGGTATTTTCCTGCACCATTATTTTTATCTACTCCTTAAAAGAGGCTAGCTCTTTTCAAAGACCGTCCTGTCATCAGAGAGGTCACTAAGCTCTTGGATCAGTCTGTCCTTATCTGCGAGAAGATTAGGTATTCTCCCAGGAAAGAGAGTTCTTCACTTTCTCAAGCATTTTGTGCTCTTTCTCAAAGGCGGCCTTCCACTCGGACAACAAGCCTAATCATATAAGAAACCGGTCACCTCCCGCTTGTGAGCAGCTTGGGCCTGTCCCAATAACACCTCCATGTCAGAAAGATTACGTAATGGATCACCTCCCTTCTCAACAAATTAACTCCATACCTGTCTCAATGAAGCAATCTCCGTCTCCAAGGGCTGAATTCGACCCTTGAGGGAAAAATTCTCTTCCCTCAGCTCCTTCAGCTTAGCCTCGTACTCATCACCCCGCTTGGTGCATTCACGGCGGGCACTGTCAAGCTCCTTCTTTAGCATCAAAGTCCGCTGATTCACTCGACTACCTATCTCGGCGTTAACGCTATAAATATAAGTGTTATGAGAGGACCGGGCGATGTCCAGCTTTTGTAGGCATTACTAGCCTTGCTGTCCTCATATCAAAGCTTGACATGCAAGGCCTTTTTATGCACCTCCATGCTTTGAGCGAAAGCCACCGTCTGAAAGAAAGACATACGTAAAAAGGAAAAAGAAGAGAAAAAGGGAAAAAAGGAAGAAAGAGGGGCAGGAAGTGCGAACCTAGTAGATCCCCTACCACATATAGTCGAAACCCTGGTCCAGAGGAAGGGAGTGCCGCACGATGGCGTCCGCTCCACCATCCCTTATTCTTAGATTCTCCTTCGCAGTTGTGATGGTCTTCAGTGGAGCAAAGATGCCATCACGATAATTGGATTTTTGAATTGCCTCCTTCTACATCTCGAAGTACGAAGAAGACTCTGAGACAGTAAGAAGGGGTAGGGGATGGTCGCAATGATGGAACCATCCCTCCTACTTCAAAGGACTGCAGAATGAGCTACTTGCCATGGGAGAAGGAAAGGACGCGGGGGCATTTGTGTCTTCCCTCATTTTAGTGAGAAGCTCAGGGTTCTCAGGTACCTTGCGGTATGATAGACCTTCCTCACCACCCCCCCCCCCCCTCAACAGCGCCCCCAGGCCTCTCGGCCTCCATCTTATGAGGCCCTACCAGTACCTTAGTGGACGCAGTAGCTTCCAAGGAGCAGCTTTCTCCGGAAGCTCCTCCACCTTATCACACCTTCCCTCAATTTGAGGGAGCATCCAAGTCTATAATCGATGATGCCTTCGCATTCTTTGCAGCATGCTTCACTCTCCCCTTCGAGACCAAGACCTTCTGACGCTTTTGGGTAAAGGCCTGCTTAACGGCCGTAACTCCTGAAGAAATCTTAGCCGCAGTAGCTCCCTCAGCTTCAGGGGCTGGAAAGAACAAATTTTGATGAAAATGCAGCAAAAACACAAGAAGAAGAAAATAGAGCATGACCGCGACAGAAAAATCATGATTTAAATTTTGAAAACCCAAAAGGGCCTCCCAGAAAAGGGTATGGAAGGAAAAGCTCCATAAGTCAGGGATGAAAGGCGGAAATGGGGCTCGCACTCGCACATTTGCCTCTTCCCCATGGGCTAAGGTTGAGACTTGACCCTGACGTCAAAGGAAGAAAAACACCCGGTGACCGGAGATTGGACTTGTGTACCAAGTACCTGGCTGGTTAGTAAGATCTAGCGAGTGGACTTCAGGTGTTTGGGGACTCCTTCCTTTCCAATGACTCTTTTGTCTTCTGCCTCTTGGGTGCATTGCCAATTTCCCCCCAGGCCTCTTCTCGGCCGCAGATTCCTGCTCAGCCAAACGTTGGGCTTCCTCCTCCGCGGCATCAAGAGAAGCATAATAGTTCACCTTCTCATTTCCAACTTTGAAGCAAACTAACTGCTAGTCACAGAAAGGGCCAACCTTCACACCAATATGAGGAAAATCTGCAAAATTAGATAAACATCAGGAAAAACAAACAAAAGCCACTAAATTAGTAAGCAGAGAATCGATTTTCTTACTCTATGAATGGGACGGCGTGGCTAGGCGAGCATTAGTGAAGAAGTCCTCCACATATACATGTTCCTGTTTACTCCTTTCAGGACCTGAGAAATCGGAAGCTCTAATTTCAGCGAGGTAAGCCCATAAAGGGAACCTCTGGTAACAGAAAGACAGTAGGGAGCTCCGAGGAGCGGAAGGGTTGGGCATGATAACGAACCAGCAAGTATTCCACCGTTGCCCTAACTTTTTGTACTCAAAGAGAGAGTATCCAGCACATCTTGTGATAGTTATGTTATCAACATCAGCTCGACTGGTAAAAAATTGAATGAACTCAGTAGCAACAACAGAAATCTTCGCCTGGATGCAGAGGGCTACATGAAGCTGGGCTATCGCCTTAGGGTGAAGGTGAGCAAGGGTGCAGCATCTCAGAATTAGGAACCCCAAGATGAAAGGATGGGGAGGAACAGACATCCCTCAAAGAAAGAAATAAGAATATATGACATAGCCACAACCAAAATAGTCATACGGGTGAGAATTGGAGGAAGGAAGGTAAATTCGAGTCCCAAGTGGGACTTTAACCTTTTTTAGAAGAGAATCAAGGGATATAACATCTAGAGTACTGGGTAGCGGTTCCTAATTTTTTGCAAAAATATTTTTGGTTTTAGTAGGGTTGGAAGAAATTTGTCACCTGATTTTGAGCCCTGGACTGCTTCAAAGGAGGAACAGAGAGAAACCTTCGATTTGGACGAGGTCGTAGAAGCCATTATCGCAAAGAAAGTAGAACAGACGCAAACGTAAGGAAGAAGAAAGGAGAAAAGAGTTATGTCCACAGGAGGAGAGAAACCGACGATTAGAAGTGAGAAACGATGAATGAGAAGTATTAACCCTTGAAGGACCTTAGAAAGCGGTAAAAAATTTCTTCAAAAAAGTAATTAAAATATCGGTTGCAAACAAGAAAGTACTTTTGTAGGAAAAAGCGTAGGGGCTCTGGAAATTCTGAATTAAGGATACTAGCGCACACAAAATACAAAAACCCTGCACATTCCGCGGTACTAACCACGCGCACAGTAAAGCAGGAGCACGAGCACGACACGGACTAATAAAAAATGTTCTCCATTTCATTGAAATCAAAAAGAGAAGTTTGGGACTAAGGGGGGAATCAAGCAGAGCAAAGTGGGAATAAACGTACTCGCAGCACACAAAAGCCTCAACGAAAATCAAAATTTTAACAATAAACCGCATCGACTATAGGAAGTTCTACTTTCTTCACCAAACCTTAAAAAGATAATTTGTGGGACTAAGAGGGAAGCATGGAGAGCAAAGTGGGAATAAATGTCGCTCTCAGTTCACGAAAGCCTCGATGAAAATCAAAATTTTAACAACAAACCGCATCAACTACAGGAAGTTCTACTTTCTTCACCAAACCTCAAAAAGTAGAATTTGTGGGACTGATGAGGAGGGGGAAATATGACCGAAACACAAAAAATGTGAAGAAGCTAAAAGTGGCACCCAAAGTCTACACCCAGAAGAGGGAATAAAGAAAGAACGCGTAGCTACCGATCACCTACCGGTCACAAGACATAGAGCAAGTATAGGAAAGTGATTGGTCGCCTGTGACCGGTCACAAAGAAGCCACAAGCAAGTGTAAAAGTGACTGGTCGCGTGTGACCGATTGCCAAAGCTGCAAAGTAAACTCATATAGTAGCATGACAGTAACTAATGACAGTCAAGACCATAAGTAATCAATCGAAGTAAGGAAGAAGATAATAGGTCGGGAACTGTAGAATAAGAATTCATAGTGCCAACATGGCGAAGAGAAAAGATTATAGTGCAAACCTGGCAGAATGAGATAGGATGGCAACCATGAACACAGAATATTACTATAAAAGGGGATGACCACCACAGAATAAGGCACGATCAGAACTTACGGAATTTCTCTCTCTGCTATATTGTTCTTGTTTGCTATTGTGAAAACCCTCTCTAAGTTTGGTTTTCTTCGGTAATAATGTAATTTGGTAGAACACTCAAACGTAGATCATAGGCTAGCAATCAAACAGGAGGTTAGATCGTTAGGGATAGGAATTAGGAAATCGACTGATTCAAAGATGAAGACATGTTTGCTTTCTTTAGAATAGAACCTGAAACTCGTGAAATTCGCTCTACTCCTCAGTGAATGTTGGATGTTAATAGACATCTCTTACATATGATAGTTTATCAAGGCATCGCTCCTCGCAATGATCAACGTGGCACTATCACATTCCTAGATGTTTGTCTAATGTGGTGCCTCATACAAAAATTTCCAATTAGTCTACCCCATTTTATGTGTTTCACATGCATCATGCTATCACCCAATGCACCTCATATCTGCCCTATGCGTCTTGGATAACAAAGATTTTTGAATACTATGTTGTGGATCTTACTGATTACTCTGTTAAAGTCATGGATCACAACCATGAATTGTCCAACACAACTCTGGCCAATATGGGGCTTGGACTGGTAGAAAACCAGTGGATTGTTAAACAACTTCCAAAATGTGCTTCTTCTGTGTCAAATCTACTCTCCTCAGTGCTAGATCGACTGAAGGATATCCTTGCCTATTTATAGAAGATGGAGACCCGTTTGGTGAAACTAGAGAAACATTTGGGGGTGCATTAGTGATTGATGCTGAAAATTCCTTTTGCTTCCCTTGCTCGTTTTCATACACTTAAAAGTCTCTTTCTATCTTTCTTCCAGTGCTATTTGTTGCACACTTTCAGACTCTTTATATCCTGATATCTTTTGGTACTCGTCGTGCTACTACTATGTGATAACTCATAATCTATCTTCCCGCAATTATGCTTGTATAAAATGCCAGTTAGTATGTTATGCGCTTCGGTTTACATTTCGTGAGATATTAGTTCGTACCATTTTTTGATTGCGTAAAGGGGGGAGATTATGGTGAATTCTTAGACTATGGTCTATATTGATTTTAACTATGTTCCTTGTAAAATACTTTTCAAATCTTTAGGGGAATTCCACACTTCAGGAGGAACATGTTATTATTTCACCATACTTAGTTTGCACACATAAAAAAGGGGGAAACTGTAAATGTATATATCTTATATACTTACGGTTTTGATGTGTGGCAAACCTTATGCTATGTCAACTCTACACTCAGCAAGACAGATTCCATTAATTATGCAGACTCAACAAATCATGGCGAGCTTATTTCTCAAAAAATTTGGCTATTACGATTTATTATTAGTATATTCTTTATTTCTCTCTTATTTAAGTAAAATCTTTTACAGGAAATTAAGTAAAATTGTTAAGATTATTACACTGATTTAGTATATATATCTATATAGGTTTGTTATACGAGTATCGCTTTTTCCAGAGAGAAGAGAAGAGGCTTACGCAATATACCCGACTCTATATAGTGAGAGTATTGGTGATCTTATGCATCGAGTTTTATGTTCAAGATTGATTCTTGAGTGTGATTGTTCAAAGTGTTGAACAGATCAGGTGTGATTTTTTCACGCTATTAAAAAAGATTAGCAGTTGAGTTCTTCTGAATCTCCGTCTTGTTCATCTCATACATTCGATCATTAGTTCAATTCTATACTCACCTTACTGTTAAGCATAATACAAACTTTAGAAAAGGTCCTTTTGTTTCATTCATATGCAAAACATGAGCAATCCTTAATACTCCAATATTGGCGTGACATATCTTAGTGACACCAATCTAGTACATTTACATATTATTTTCAAAACAGTAGAACTAAATCTTTCCAGGGTAACCAATCAGGATTTAGCTATTTTTGTATAATATCAGTACGGCCATCAAGGTGCTCCACCAAATTACCTCTATAGAAACAGAAATCCCGTCTGCCAATAGGTAAAATTGAAAAATAAAGTCAAGTTTAGTCACTGGGTATAATCTTTTACTTGGCATACTTGATTCGGATCAATTGTGCAGCTTGGTCCAAGTGCTTATACAGGTCATATTCAATGCATAAATGGCTTAGCCTTGATTCTTAACACCATAACTGTAAGCTATAAGGATTCTAAAACCGTGATCTGAAAGGAGAACTTGGTAGTCATATCTGTATCACTTCCAAGAATTCCTATAACCTAAGAAAATGATGACATTCAAGACTTACTTAGACCATGAGGGGCCAAGGACATGAGAGTACTATACGGGGTAAACCTAATAGTAATGCGGCAAATGTACCGGTCTGTCGTAGTCAGTTTTCTAAAGTATCTCTTCAAATTATTGAACCAAAGGAGGCAATGTCTAGTTTGAATCTCTTTTCTAATTTAAGTAATCAACTAAGGAAAATAGTAATATTAAAATGAGGGTTTTGATTGCAGAAACTAAATGAATAATTAAATAAAAGCGATTAAAAAGTGATCTTCTGACAATTCTAAAAAAGGAATCTTGGTTTACTACTTCTCCCTAGTTCATCAATTCCCTTCCTGAGTGTTTTATAATTCAAGATTACAACCTCGAATCTAAATTAATTTAAAAGCAGCCTTTGCAAAATAGATTCTAACTAGCAATCTCTAAATCCTAATTTTTGTTACAAATTTACTACTTAACTAGTAGCATTCAAGATTCATCTGGTTCTAGTGAGCTAATCCTAATGAATTACCATCTTTTGTTTCACTAGTAGTATCCTATGGTCTAATGAACACTACAATTCTCACTTGAAAGCAATTAAGACCAGATAAACTCAAGCAACGATAAATCACAAGTGAATTCAATATTAAACAAGGAATAAAACTATAATCTATATAGAATTACATTCAACATCTCAGGAAAAAATAATGAACTAGAGTTTCATAGTGAACCAGAATTCAATCTGACTACTCAGACATAGTAGAAATAGAAACAACAATAGGAAAGGAAATGCCATCAAATATGTATTGAAGAACTAATGTCGAGGTCCTGCCCCACTCCGTTATCTCTAGTCTACCATGAAATGCTGGAATCTCTCTCTCTCTCTCTCTAAGGTGACGACTAGAGTTTCAGAATTCCCAAAATAAGATAATTCCCCAATTCAATTAAATATTTGAAAATATATACTCTGCTTCTCTATTAATGAAATGTCTGGTGCTATTCTAACTGCTTTGTCTAAACCTACGTTTAAGTTTAATACCTGGATGTCTCACAAGAAGCTAGGCCGCGCCACTGAATAAATGTGATATGGGTTTTCGTCTGACTCAAATACCTGGACCACTCACAGAAGACGTCCACAAAGAGAAACTAGCCTGGTCCAGGTCTTTTCCCAGTTGATAAATCCGAACTAGGTGCAATACAAGGTAGAAGGTTCGCTCTAGTGTGGTATGGGTTTATAAATCCGGACACATACCCGGACCACACCCAAATCTTGGTAGAATGTTTTCTCTATGGTTTCTTCGGGTCTGTAGGGCCGGACACATACCCGGACTAACTACAAAATGCACCAGAATCCTCGGTTTGACTCCCCTTCAGCCCCTCTTGATTGTTAAGCTCTCGACATGCGTTTCTAAACCATTTGCTTTGTATTTTTACATGTTTAAGTGTAAAACAACAAGTAAGGAAGTTCTTAGAATATATCATAAATTAACATATAAGTAAGGGAATTTATCACATATTTCAATAACATATTAATCATATTAAGCATAGAAATGTGGACAAATTCCACACTTATCAACTACCCCACACTTAGCTTTTGCTTGTCCTTGAGAAAATAAAGAATATAACTACTTCAAACCGAAATACTATCAGACTACAAGAGATGACAGTGGATTAGTACTGACGTGTGAGAAGAATGACAAGAATAGGACATGGGATAGCAAAGGCCAACATCGTCATCTAGTCAAAGACCAAGGTGCGGCACAAAGAAATGCAACTGCCCGTTCCGCCTAAGCATTAGGGGTGGAGAGCATACGGGGTGGTTAAAACCGGTGATGCAGTTGACGCACAACCACGAGTTCACTAGTATTCCGCAATCGCACTTTGTGCGTCCTCGCTTTAACGTGGATGAAAGAGAAAGCATAAGAAATCTTCATAGGAGCGGTTGTTGCACTTAGGCAGATGTAGGCCCATTTGCATGACAAGAACCCTGAAAGCACGACCGACAAGACGTCAATTCATAATCTGGTTGCAAAATTCATAAGAGAGGATCATGGAGGACATACTGATGTAGCATCCTTCTTGCACTCGTTGGATGAACGTAATTACAATTGGTGGTCCGAGAAAGACATGAGTAAGTGTTTGCATATTTATTCACTAGTTATTTATTTGGATGTTCATCACTTTTGATTGTTTGCCCTTGTTAAATGTAATTGTTGTAGGGAATACCTCTAGACTGGGCCTTGTCTTGTTTTTGCACCCTTTCTTGCTGACGCGCACTAAGATGTTCCCTTATGTGGTGCTCATTGATAGCACTTACAAGACGAACATGTACCAGATGCCGCTAGTGGAGTTCGTCATAGTGACATCGTGCAGTAAGTATTTTCTGTAGGCATTTTGTCTTGCATTCAGAGAGGATGAGTCTGTATACACTTGGATGCTAAAATAGTTGATGAAAGTGTTTACCTGTCTCCCTTATTTTTGTCACTCACAACAGCTCACGATAGTGACATCCCTTTCAGTGGTATTTCCTTCTGTCCCACACCTTCTATGTCGATGGCACATCTCCATGAATGTGGCTGCCTAAGTGATTAAGGTATTGAATGTTGACACTACTACAGCCGAAGCAATAGTGTATCGGTGGCAACGATTAGTTTACGCCCCTCCACTATCACAGAGTATGATGAACTATACGGAAAATTGGTACAGCCGTACGGAGCCAAACATCCCCTCGTGGTGTACTTGTGTTACTACATGGCTAAGTCGGTGTGAGAAATTTTGTCAGTCATGGGTAAAAAATTCATGCATTTCGGAAAACACATTTACCAATAGGTAAGTTCAATTGTCAATACATTTTTTCATTTAACTTTTGTATGTGTCTCATTTATTTGTAACTAATGACCTATTCTTGTATAAGGTGAAGAGCGCGCACTCTGCTTTAAAGTGTTGGCTGCATACATCCACTGGATCTCTTGATACGTGCTTCAACAGTATACACAGGTTCATAGAAGGCCAACACTTTCACATTAAACAGGACTTTGAGTTTCCCTTCATAGAAGAGTTTTGGAAGACCAGGAAGTCCCATTTTTGTTTCTAATCGGTCAAGTGAGCCTTAAATGCATGGAAATACTTCAGAAAGAACTAAGAAAACAACCATTGTGATTGATCACACAATGCCATGTGATGATGTTTGTGAATATACTTTGACGATGGGATTACCATGCGCATATCGTATGTATCAGTACATTCAAGCCGGTATGAATATACTAGTTAAAGAAGTGCACATCTTCTAGCGGACACTCAGATATGACCATCAGCAAGAGTTCAAAGCACTACATCAAACATGTGATGAGTCGTACTCCACTGAGGAACAACTCTGGTGCGTAGGTCTGATCGGTTTGATCCTACGTTAATCGAACAAGCGTTCAAACGCGGGGAAGCCACTATAGGAGAGCCCGTGATGATTACGCTGATTTACATCCCCTAGAGGTAAAGGTGCCTAAGGGTAGGCCCACTACAAAAATGTAGAAGAGGCCTAACACAGGGACAAGTCCGAGCACAAGTATTTTGGTCTCGGGAACCGTGGCTCGCCAATGCGACGTAGCCAATCTCAGTGAAGCTCTACCGCACCAGAAAGTCAAAGTGAACATGGCTCATCAATGCAACACAACCAATCACAATGATGGTCATCCGGGTGACTGAGTCAAACTGGAGAAGGACCAATAATGCAACAGAATCAACGGTCATCATTGTTGACATACTGGAACCTGTGGAACTCATCTCCGTAGGAGTGAGTTCAGCCCATTGTACTTGATTACATTATAGGTTATAGGGACATACAAGACAATGGAAACTATGGTTTTGAGCTATTGTCGATTTGTGCACAATAATGAAAGTTAATGGAAAGCGGTTAGATGTGCATGGCTGGATGACCTGGATCATAGATCAGATTAGTGGTTGCGTGAGCTGAACGGTCATGGTATGACAGACAGTACACGGATGAATTGGTTTAAAGATATGTTTGCACCCATCCAGCATTGGATGGAATTTCTAGATCTTTGCCTTATCTTGTGCACTATGTACAATATCGTTCTTATCAATTTTGGATCAAGCGAGTGTCATCTTACTAGAGGCTTGTTCGGACTACCGCTACGCGATGATCAGTGGTTGAGTCACCCAATAGTAGAGGTCTGTATTTCTTTGGTCAACCAACAATGTCATTTCGTTAGAGTATAGAAAATCGATGCTTCCATATCCCGTGCCTTAATCCCATGAGGCGAAGTTGGCATGATCTTGAGGTTTCACATTATCTGGATACAAACAGAGCGCGTAGAGAGCACTGGTATCAGTTGTTTCCTCCGGTTCGAGGAACTGGCATTGATTTAGGAGATGATAAGTGACTCATTTTGTGTACAGATTCTCTATCATTTAAAAGTTTACTATTTTCTGTAACAAATTACTCGAAGGCAATACAAATTCTCTATCATTTCCACCAATATCATAAAACTTTTCAGTTATGAACATCAACTTCTTGTTTAACAGTAAAACAATTAAGAGTGTAGGAATTTAATCAACTTCTTGGTTGACAGTAAAACAATTAAGAGTGTTGAAATTTATTTGACTTCTTGTTTGATAGTAGATGACTGACTACGTAACAATGTCTGTGTAACAATGTTTGCATAACAATGTCTTAACAGTGAATTTCTTAGTAGATGACTGACAAGCACAAGAAAAAAACATTTCCCAGACCCTTTCATTCAGTAAACAGAGTTCTCTTCTTCTCTAGTCAAGCTTTAGTAGATGACTGACTAGCACAATAACTATGGTCTATCGGAGTGAGCAATGTATAGATTATAAGATGCTTTACAAGGACAACGGAGTTGGATATGGACGAACTGTTGGATTTCAAGCTGGAAGATGATTTCATTTTATCTAAACTGGTACAAACAAAAGGTTTTATTTAAAACATTTTACAGGGACAATGGAGTAGGATATGGACAAACCGTTGGATTTCAAGCTAGAAGATGATTTTGCTCCATCTAAACCGACTACAAACAAAATGTTTTAAATAAAAAACCATTTCGCGGATTTTGATCATTTAGTAAACGCAGTTCACTTCTTCTCTAGTCAAGCTTTAGTAGATGCAAAGGTGATGAGTGTTATGTAATATTAAATTACTCAAAAAAGAGATGAATGTTTGGAAAAAATTCACTATTTTCTATACAGATTGTGTATCATTTCCACCAATTTCACTTCTCTTTTGGTTTTGAACATCGACAAATAACATCGTATACTGTAACACCCCTACTGCTAATCACATCATTAATGTCTATTTGTCTCGCTCGTCATTACATGCATAGCGGAAAATACCAACACCACTAGTGGGAGATACAATGCCGTTAGCCACCCACGTGACTAACAAGGCCTAAACTTATACAGTAACGGTCTGATGGACCAGAATTCCTGAGTACTAATACAATACATTCTCATTCCATTTCTAAACCTAGTCATATGCACTTACAATACAAACCGTACCGAGTCTAATACATAACACTTGCCGATAACAATTTCGGTCTTACTATATAATAATTACAACTGTAATTAAATAGACTACCCATACTAGCATCAGCCCCATCCTACTTTCAAATGACAATCATCTCCATCATACCTAAAAAGTAATGGATGGAAAAGGGGCTCAGCACCTTTACTGGTATGGTAGTCATGTAACCCGCTACTATCGGGCCACACTCAACTAATTGTCGTGTAAGCATGTGATTGATTTTATTTAAATCAAAACATGAAATGTTGTAAATACACAACATGCTCGCATTCAACAAGTATTCAAACAATGGAATACAATCAACAAGGCTAACACATTACTTTGTTAGTTTACATTACCTTGTTCTCTAGGCCTCGAGGGTTTCTACCTCAATAATGCCTCATTCTCATTAATCACTAACTTATCCATTTTAGCCTGATAGTGTTACTAGTTATCTTCGATCTATAGACAACCTCTGGTCTCGATCTTGTTTTCTCAATTATTTTTCTCTTGAATAATTCTTAGGTTAAGCCTCGTAGGCCTCGGGCAGAGACACACATATAGATCTCACCATCGGGCTCTTATAATCACCTCATTAACCATAATACCCAGCTTATCTCTTTAAACGGATAAGCTTTGCCAGTCTTACTCCAACGGGCACCACTTCGTGGCTCACGGCCCTACCGGGCACCACCATGTGGCTCCTGGCCCCTGACAAGGGAGTTTGACCACAGAATCAGAAACAATCTCTCTGTTGTTTCCACTTCCTTGCATGCGTGACTCACAATCCCCTAACCCACTCTCAGGGTTAGTAATAATATATGCTAGTTAGAGACATCTCTCTTGATGTCATCTCACAATCTTAGGGTGCTTTCCTAAGTCATTGTATTCACATATTTAAGGGTTCCCTACAATCCCAATACTTAAAAGTTTTGGTTATTTTCTCATGTTGGGTCGAATCCTCATATAGGAGGTCAACTGATCATAGAAAGGGAGTTTAATAGTCTCGTATGTCTTACTATTTTAGACGAGTTCAAGTGTTTGAACGGGTCATTATTCTCTTAATAGAAGTTTCTTATTTCTTTTCTCCTCTATTAATTGTTCGTGGACTGTTTCATTTCAATTCTCTAACCGTTGTTTGTCTTTCTTTCAAGAGTTGGTCTACTATTCTAAGTTAGATCGCAAGCTGAAAGTAAAGACGGTTAGCTCACACAAGAAACAGCAAGGCATCAAGATATGCATTGCAATAGTCATTTTCATGCATTTATCTTATTAGGTCGGTGCATATAAACAAGTAGCACACAAACCGAGTGTAACTCGATAGGACACATTGCAAGAAAACCATACCGCTAACCAAGGAATTACTCTTGCGTGTTGTCTCACACTCCTCAGATAATTCTCAAACCACTAATAACATTCCAAGTATTTCTATTAACGTCAAGACAATACGGAATTTAAACGACTAATGCGCTCGTACGTCACCCCGTTATCCCGTTAATCTTAACTTTACTCATGTGATCTTAAGTTCTTAACTTTCACATTCAATCTCACACTTGTTTATACTTCTAATGACCTTTACGTGTCACCAAAAAAGCCCTAAACATCTCTTAATACCATTACCATTCAATCCTCATCCATTTAGCTGCATTTAAACACTCACGGGGCATTTTGAGTGTGGTACGGGACATGGCCCAGACCTACACTCCCGAACCAACTCATTTCATGACTTCCGAAACAATGTTTGCTATGGTCTGGGTCTACATACTGGGGAAAGGTCCCGGACCAGTCTTGTACAAGAATTTCGGCTGCATTTTAATGGTGGTCCGGGACTTATACAAGACTTAAGTCCTGGACCAATGTTACAGGTAAATTTCGACAATTTTTTGCTGATGGTCCAGGACCCTTTTGCAAGGACTAAGTCCCGGACCTTGCAATACTTTGTGACATTTTAACATTTCTATTTGTTGTTCTACCCTTGTTTCTAGCCCAACTCTTTCCTAATCTTTCCCCATTTTTCCAAGCATGTTCTAATACTGATCAGCCACTGACTTATCATATTTTATGCATTAGATTTAGGAGTATATTAATCTAAATAAGGTTAAATAGATGTTATTTATGTTATATTATGCATTAAAGTATATTATTTGTACAAACTTATGTTTTGTGAGCTTTTTATGCAAGGAACGAATTCCTAGGCAAAAATATAGGTGATTCCGGACATGAAGCCGGATGTCTCCTGCACGACATAGGTCTGGAGAGTAGAAAAGGAGCCCTACGGGTATGTTGCCGGGTACATCCTATCTGGCACATATGTGAAAAGTCGCCACGGTTGACCAAGCGGTGCCAGTTATTTACGGTTGACGTTTTAATCATTGCCGGGTATGGTGCTGGGACGTATCCTGTCCGGCACAAGCAACATTTTGCTTGGAAGTTTTGACCGTTAACGGTTACACATATTTAACACGTGGTCAGATGACTTTCACCCGGCATGCCACCCGGCACAAGGAGTTTTTATTGCTTATAAAGAAGCTGAAGGGCTGCACTTATTGACATATTCCAACACCCATATACACTCCATTCACAACTCTATTTCCGCCTCCACTCCATTGTTGGTGTCCAAGGAAGCTTCTACGGATGCATCCACGCGAAGAAGAAGAAGATCTTGTCGGGTTAAGGCTATGACCATTTCCTTATCCTCTTGTATTCTCTTATTATATTTAGGTGGATGGTGAAGTATAATCCCTTGTTAGTTGTAAGTTAGGCATGAGTTTCTTCCTTGTAAACACTTTGATCATTCAATATATATAGTTACAAGTTTTACTAAGATTCAGATTTTTATAAGGCGGAATGAGATGGCAACTTGTTCTCCTATCCTCTAAATTCTACTCGAGGTTTATAAGACAAGAGTGCTTTTGTTAAGGAGTCTTAGTGGTCTTTAACCGTTGTTAAATGCAGAGATGCAGATGGCAACACCGAAAGAGTGAATTTACCTTATCCTTTTTCGTTATTCGGTCGAATACTGACGAGATAGTTGTTGGGTTCGAATTGGGTAGTGAGTCCTTGTTTTAAGCATTTGGCGCTAGGATAAAAATTCACATTTTCGTTCTTGCCGGATTGAATGACGGGCTTAGTAGGTCCGGCATCTTCAATGTCTTTAATATGCCGTGCGTCACTATCCGGCGGAAAATCTGGCATGTTCATTTGTTCGGGTAATTTCAAAAAGTTGTTATGTATTAAATGTTCATAGTGGTACTCAGGGTTGATCTAGTCCCAAACCGTACATTTAGATAGGTTTTATTTAATTTTCTTAGTTTAGAATTGATATTTACTTTTCCCCCTGTTTAGAATAGGCTATACCAAGATTATGACTGATTTTCTATTAAGTCCTTGGGTTCGATACTCTCGGTCGTAATCTACTCACACTGTACTCCAACTAGGATTTTTTCTACCCGTATAGAGTTTGTAGGTTATTTTATATTTTCTTCTATTTTCCATTCTTTATGTACATCCTTTATCCCTACAATTATTCTATTAGCAAAAATGGCGCCGTTGCCGGGGACTTCGAATTAGTCCAAGTCCTAAATTCGGTAAAACACCCTAGTCTTTATTCTTTAATTCTTTTTCGTTGTTTGAATTATTTTCATTAGATTGATCGTGCAGTGCACAATGCCGGGTCTCCTACGTCCGGCATCTTGGAGGAAGTCCGAAACCGGACAAAAGTCACCTGGCGCACAATCTGGCATTCAATCTCAACTTTTATTTTGCATTTTCTCTTCAAATTTTTAGAGTATTTGTAAATATTTCTTCCTATTGCACTTTTATTTTATCTTTCCCTTCTCTTTTTCATTTTACTTATTTCTCTTTTTCAACTTTGAACAAGCCGGGCGCAACGCCGGGTAAAATCAACCCGGTAGTATTGGAGGAAGTCCAATACCGGGCGCCGCACACCCGGCAATGCGTTCGGCATGCCCATTTTGTTTCTTCTCTTCATTTCATAAATTTAATCATATAATTGTCTTAATATTTATTAATACGAAATATTATAATGTTGTGTTTTGCTCCTTCTAAATCTATAAAAGGTGAATGCTTCATCGGTCAACAAGTCTCCCTGAAGATCTAGCCAACTTTGAACCAGAGATCGAGAGGACCCTTCTTTGCTTCATCAGACAGCGAAGAAATTTGCAAAGTGCATTTCCTACACAAATGGCAGCACCAACCGTCCGCAACATAAACAGGCCTTCTAACCAAGGCCAAAAGCCAGCATCGACCTCCCTCTCCTTGCACAAAATGAATATGATGAAAGGAAAAAACTTAAGCCATATTGATAGGCTGATTTTAGATATATTTTACTATCAAAATCTTGTCTTTATTGTCATTTTTCTCTTGATTTAGTACTTAATTGAATTCCATTCTATAACTAAAAGAAACTTTCAGAAAATAAGTTATAGGATGGATATGTGGGGAATATATGAAATACCCCAAACCTTGGTATGTTGTTTAAACGTTAAATAATAAATTATTAAGACTAAAAAGAGTCTTAGTAACATTGGTAAACAATTTAAAAGATAAGTAAATACAGTTAAATGCCTTAAAGGCAATAAAGGGCGAAATATGCTCTAAGCTTGGAATAACCTTGGTTAAGACTTAATAAACTTACCAAGACCCTATATGTATATTAATGAATTTATTAAATCAGTTACCAAAGAAAACCGAGCTTGAAAACAAGTTAAAATACAAAATGTGCTTTGAGGAGCCTTAAAAGCACGTTTTTGAGTAATGTCGTGTAAATGAGTTTTAAATGGCTAAATGTCCATTATTACTCTTAATTAATATGTGTACTATTTAGTATCACATTTGGAAGTTTAAATTAATAAGAAATAAATATTTCACTTTTATGTGTTTTGTTATAGTGAATAGTAACTAAAATAAGCTAGTTTGTAACATATGTTAACATATGTAATTTAATTGAGCTATAAAGACTAAATAACCCCTTATATGTATGGGGGTCGGTTTTGCATATGGTGAAAGTCACCTTGCTAGCTGATTGAACAAATCAGTGAGCAAATAAGTGAGTAGTGAAAAGCACTATTTACTTTATGTATTAAATATCCCCAAAAGCAAATTTATCTTCATTTCTTCTTCCCTCCTTCATTTCACACGGCTGCATCTTCTTCTATCTTCTTTTTCCTTTTCCATCGGTTATGCTACAGCTCCAGCACCATCTTCAAGCTTTGACCACATGTAACTCCTAGCTCCATGGTCCAAAATCAATTTCGAGACCACCGTTCTTCTAGTTGGAGCAAGCTCTTCGACTTAGTCCTTTCAAATCTTCAAGAGCTCCACTTTGGTGCCAAGAGGAATTTCCATGGAAGGAGCTTGAGTTCATCTTTTACGCATTATTCTTCTCCTTTGCTTCAAGGTATGGAAACTCAAAGAAAATGGTGTTTCCTCTACGTTTTATGTTAAGCCAATAGCTTAAAATTCCTTTGGAAAATGAACGTACGTTGTGTATTCAAACTGCCTAAAGAGCCAAGGGTAAATGACTTAGAAAATGTTCTCAGAGGACTAGTAAAGGACATACGTACTGCTGTTTGTATTTGCAGGTGAAAGGCAAATATATTGTGGGAAATTCAGTGTTTAAGATTATTGCATTTTAAGAGCCTAAGAGCTAAGCAATTTAAATTGTGCACTATGTTGTTATGTGGTGTATATTTGATGAAGTTTTGAGTATAAGAGTGCACGTAAAATTATTTGGGAAGAATACTTATGATGGGTGTAAATAACATACGTAGCAGGACTTGAGAAAAATGCAGTACGTCGAATTCTGTAGGTTGGTCCGGGACCTAGGCCATGGGTAATGTCCCGGACCATGGTGCAAAATAAGCGACCGAGAGTTCACTTGTAATAGGTCCGGGACTTAGGCCTTTGTAAGGGCCCGGACCAACCCTAAAATAATACCGTGAGTTTTCATTTGGCTTTCGGTCCGGGACTTGGCTCTTGTGCAAGGACCCGGACCAACCTGTAAAAATTACCGAGGGATTTTTGGCTAGTATGGTCCGGGACTTAGGACCTGGGTGAAGTCCCGGACCACCCCATGTTAAATAACCGAGAGTTGAGTTCGTGTATGGTCCGGGTCTTAAGTTGGGGACCAAGCCCCGGACCGTTATAAATATGGTTAAGGTATGAAAATGATGCCTAATGATGGGGAATGATGGATAATGATGTTATAAGGTTGTTCAAGACATGTTAGGTGAGTTGTAATGACAATTTGGAGGGTGAAAAGTTATGGTAAAATGGAAGAGTAAAACAAGTTAAAATGCAAAAGGTATTTAACTAGCTAATGGAGTTAACTATAGTCATTCGACGTTACACAAACATGTTACCCCAATGTTAATGAAGGTAACTTTAATGTACCAGTTGTTCGAGAATTGTTCGAGGAACCTAAATGGACATGGTAGAGTGGACTCCGGCGACAGGTATGGTTTTCTTGCAACCTGTGTCCTACCGGATTACACCGGCTTGTATGCCAATGTGTTTTTCTGTGTGTTGTCACCTTGGTAAGATAACATGAAATGAGTTTATAGTAATTCATTTACGTGGCGAATCTGGCTTCGGTACCGTTTAACCTCAAATAAGTGTTAAACCTTAGCTAATTAAAACTAGGAACACATGAGAGATCGGTATTCGGAGTTAACGACCCAAACCTTGGGAACGTTCTAACCACGGCTATGCGTGCGTTAGTGGTGTATGGTTATTGTTTGCAGGTGTGTGAACCTCCCTTACTTGCTTAACACGGTTGTAATACCGTATGGTGTGTGGATGTGATAGGTTCTATAATGGAGCCTTAACTACTTAACTATAAGTATATGTGTACTAATGGGGGGGTGAGGAGTCCGGTCATGTTCCGGCCACGCGTGTGATGGACGGGAGTCGATGTCATACCCGGTTCGACTCTCTTGGTGTATGTTAGTTGTTTACTCATTGGGTTTCCAATCTTCCCTTTAGCTTAGCCAAAGCTATGTTACTGACTCACGTCGGTTTTCTGGGGCATACAATGGTTGTTCGGTGTGCTTGGTTTACTGTACCCAACGCACCTTAGTGTTAAGTTATCTGTTCATTTAAAGAAACGGTAGCAAGTTATGGAACGGGCTTATCATGAGTTTGGCAACATTCTCTAGGCTCTAAGGTGAACTAATTATGGTGGGGTTGGTTCCTTAAGAGAACCGTACCCGTTGTATTATGTGTTATGGATGTATTGCAATTCCTATTCGGTGTGAAGTATATGTGGTAAATTGTGGATATGTGGATTATGGTTATGATGAATTCAGGTTTATAATAAGAAGCGTTTAAGGATAACCCGGTTAATGGGTAAATGTCGTCTGTTAAGGAAGTAACTCCATTAAGAGGAGAGTCACTCTAGGGTTAAAGGAAACAATGTTGATTTGTTATGTGTGGATGTGTGGATGTGTTGGTTGTTTGTTAAGCCCTATAGCTGGGCGTATGCATTGTGTTGTGTGTTTATGGTTTACATGCAGGATTTAAATATAATCAACAGCATGCTAAGACGACAATTAGTGTGTGGTGGCCCGGTAGCATGCGGGCTGCGGGATTACCATACCAGCAAAGGTGCTGACCCCCTTGGGGGGCTCCCATACTTTTCAGGTACAAGGAGCTGGAAGCCGTTCGAGAGTAGGACGGGGTAGATGTTGTACATTGGTAGCCCTTTAATGGTGTATGTATTATAGGTGTAGTAAGACCGAATTTGTTATCGGCATTGGTTAATGAATACTCGGTACAGTGGGGGATGTGTATGTATATAATTGTTGGAAAGGGAATCAAGATTGTATGGTGTAGTTGCTCGGGGATCTAGTCCATCAGACCGATATAATGTGTATGTATTAGCCTTGTTAGCCACGTGGGTGGTTAACGGCGTGTAACACCATTGGATTAAGTGTTGTGTTGGTTTGTGTTTTCCGCTGCAGATGGTGTATAAAGTGTGTTGTTGTGGTTGGGGTGTTACAAAAAGTGGTATCAGAGCGAAGTATCGCTCTGATGACTGAATTACCGAGCTTAGGAAGTACCGAGATAAGATTTTAGTACTTGGGGTTAAGGGTTGGGTGATAGCGTGAGAGGTACGCTAGTTAGGAACTACCAGTGAATACTGGAAACCTATTATATCCATCCCGCCCTCCACAAACCCTATTTTATGACTTGGGAAGGAACGCCAGAGAGATGAAAGCCCTCTCTTACCCGGGAAGACCCGGTCTGGCTGTTATTAACTATCTTGTAGGTATGGGGAACCTGTCATACGGTAAATTCTGAAAAGTAGAAATCCCGGAGACGGTTCCAGGTGAACAATGTAACCGCACTTGATAGCGAAGAATGGAGAATCTTGTGTAAGGAGAATGAAATTTCCGGCAACCTGGGTCGACATGCCGAGCAGTCGAAAACTACCAGCTTGCAACAGGCAAGAAGTGAAAATATGAAACCGAGACGAGAGTCTACGGGATGGCAAATGGTAGGTAATGGCACCAACGGTATACCAACCGACAAAGGAACTACAACGTAGTACCCAGACAAGAGACAAGTCTCAGTAACCACGACAAATGCGTGGAATGGGCTACGAAGAGGATACAATAATAAGTAAAAAGGGGTCTCCAGAAGGGGAAACACCCTAGTAAATGTTTATTAGAGGAGGATACAATGAGAAGTTGTGCAGGAGATTAGTTACCAATTAGAGTATCCAAGTAAGGGCCCATGAGGCCACTGAATACGTGTGCAGACAAAAACAGTACCGCAGACGGTACATGTTGAACCGACAGCCAGTGAACAGGGCGCACTTGCCGTGGCAAGTGCAGCTATAACAGGGCTGTGAAAAAAAAAAAAATCGACAACTACAAACTACTTAGTAAAGTACCCAGGAATTAATGTGATCATCGTAAACCGTGGAAGGGCTTAACAGCCTAACCTTTGTAAATGGGAATATACCAGTCAGCAAGAAGCTAGACTTGGTTAAGGAAAGAAGGTGTTGTGAAACCAGGAGAAAATTTTCTTTCAAACTCAGATATATTTCAAACTTTTTCTTTCAAAACCAAATCCTCTTTTAAACCAATACTTTTTACCCTTCTTTCAAACCAGATTACCTTTGAATAACTGGACGAAAACCGGTGAACCGAGGGTACCACCCGACGGTATGGATGGAGTTCAGAATGATATAACGATGGATAAACCTTCCCTGGAATGAGTTCGGGAAGCACGGAATGTATATTGTCAGAGGACAATTTAAGGGAGTTGACACCAGAATACTTCACCTAGGCGTGTGACGGACACTACGAGTGTACCAACTGCGTTGTGGGACGACCGCACTCCGATAGGAGCATGTGGGCCTAACAGACCTACTTATGGGTTAGTCGGGTAAGTAGTAATGTATCAGTATGATACCCCATATGTATACGAGGAGAGTCCGAAACACGGGAAGTAGTCGACTCCATACTACGGTCAGCAGTAAAAGTCAAGTAAGAGCTAAGGATTACCACGAATGGTTGAAGTAAAGGAACCCAGTTGAGAAGACTAAAGGAATTGGTAAATTCGTCCAAGAGAATGTGTAGAGTCAAGAAGTGCGAAGAGCACGGATGGTTATGCAAAGACATCACGTATGTCTTAGGAAGTTGAAGGAATGAGACATGGTAGCTGGAACGAATACCCAGCTAAGGAAGTAAGAAGGCATAGTCTACTGAATGTACTCATAGGTGAAAGTTAAATGTAATGGCATACCTTAGTAACACCCAGGAGTAATCCTTGAAGGGTGTTTGGGATCAAATTGTGTGGATGGGGCAACGTAACAGAAACGTAAGAAGGGAACCCACTTAACAGTAGGACCCTAAGTTGCCAAAGAGACAACTTGGAAGGAACGAGATGTGACGACCTGTTAAACCATGTAATGTCGTACAGAAAGGTAAATGTGTGGTAATAGCCTTTAGTGAGCAGAGCTCGAGGCAGTGGCTTATAAGCCACAAGCGAGATAGGTCATGTAATTGAATCAATTATAGAAGTTTTGTTGTACAGGAAAATAAAGCGGAGAACGAACCACTGCTTAAGAGTGGGGATACCTCTAGATATGGTGAAACCGCGAGAGCGGTAGATGTGTGGATCAAGTTTAGGAAATATGTGAAGGATGAACATGTTGTTATTACCCCAGGATGATTTGAATAAAATAATACGAAAGAAAGGGTTGGTAACAGTGGTGTAAACAGGAAGAGTACTAAGTCTGGTAGCAACACCATAGGTGTGTGATGTTAAAAGTGTAACGAACAACATTAACAAAATAAAGGCTCGAGAAATGGTGTATTAGAAACCAGCCAAACAAGTGGCCAAACCCAGTGTAACAGCGGAAGCTAATATAGTAGCGGATGCAGTATTAAGTTGAGTAGAATAATGAGTAAGGATACGGTGTGTACTAAGCGACCGTTGTATAAATATTATTAAGGGATGGTATGACAATTAAGCAGAGTTGTGAGTTAAACCCAGGGGAGATACAACAGTAAGTGATAACAAATAAACTGGACAGTAAGCAGTAGCCGGTATTATGAGATAAGAATCTCAGTGAAACACAGTGTGAATTCCTATTGCAATCGCATGAGAGATTTACTGCCAAGAGTTACGCTCTGCACTCTGTATGACTGAGTGTTTTGGTATTGCGTTTGCGCAATAACGATCGGTGGGATCGCTAGGATTTGGAAGATGATAATTGTGGAAGGTGAACAAAGAGAACTAACACTATAAGACCGAGGCATATGAAATGCAAGGTCATATCAATGAAATGATACTGGTACAGAACTAAATGTGGAAGCAGGACTGGCGATAAGTGATACAGTAGCACTAAGTATCAAATATCAGTATGAAATATACCTCAGGTGTAGGAAATAACTGAGAGAGCACTACACATCAGGTAGTAGCTCAACCTCAACCGGCAGTAAGTCGAAAGGAATTGAGGCAATAATGAGAAAATACATAGCAGTACACTGTAAATTGTCATGGAGGTAGATGAAGGGTTTGTAACTCACCGAATTCGCTTACGGTAAGAGATACCACGCTTCGGTTGAGAAACCATGGTTACCAGGATAAGGATAATACATAAGAGGTGTACAGTACAGTAACAGTAAAGAGTGGGGAAAACTAGCTCTATGGGTACCAGAGTTGTGCAACAGAGGCCAGCGAGCCCATGCATCGAATAATGAATAATTTTGTGAATATGAATAGGTGGCTAGTAATAATGCCTAGAAGCCTTATAGGCCAGGAACGAAACCGGTAATGAGTTAGATAAACTCCAATGAGAATCCTTGGTTAGGACTAAACCGCTAATATGGTCAAGATCCTTTAACGGACCGCGTGGGAGTTAAAATACTCCACGACGGTAGAACTTTTTTTAACATTATGTTCAGTGGTTGATTACGTGGGCGTAATCTCTTAAGGGGGGTAGAGCGTAAAACCGCTTAGTGTGTTTTACCGTACAAGTGTACGTGAACCATGTGGTGCATAGCACAAAAATAAATTGTTATGATGGTTGGCATGATTAATAATTTGTTATGGTGGTTGGTTTGGTTAAATGGTGGTAATTGCGCACAGAAGATGCGAAATATTATTGTGGTAGGTGTGACTACCTTGGTAATGGTTGTGGGTAAGTACAAGTACTAAGGAGTAAATAAACTCCGGGGAAACTAAAGCCCCAATGGTGTGTGTTCGCATAATACCAAATGTAACACGATGTATTGTATTTTGATTAAAAACATGTATATATATATATAGTGTGGTGATTTATGAAGGGTATGAAACTGACATGGGACCTAGTAAGAATAGATTCCTTAGGTAACTTGATTAAAAGTGAATGGAGGTAATTGATAGACTAAGTTCTATCCCTTGGGGATGTAATGATATGACTAGAAGGATCAAAAGATAGAAAGGGAATATGCTTGAATTAATTGTTGGTTGAAAATGAAGTGGGGGTGAGGTGGGAACTTGATTTGCATGCGATCAAGGGAAGCCGAACACAAATTGGGGTGGAAGGATAGTTCAACACTGATGCTGATCACATCAGGGTTGGATGACGCTTGAAGCTCCCTATAAGTGGTCACAAATAAACATTAAGAAAGGGTGCAAAGAGCATAAGTTGGACTTGGAGTTGTATTGAATTTTCAAAAAGGGTTTTCAATAGGTATTTCCAAAACAGTGGATTGATATTTGAATAAAGGATTTCCTGTTTACTTAACCTGGTAAAGAATATTTTTGTAGTGCTTGCTCACGAGCTGAGGACGTATGAGCCTTTGTCTTCGGACCGGTGACATGAGAAGTACATATGTTTAAAAAATTAAGTGAATGTTTTGATCTCCCAAGGGAACGGGGACCAGCAGGTGTCCATCGCGACCGGGTTCTGCGGGGATCACAGTGTATATGTACTCAACGTGGGACTCGAGCCCATGAAGAGATGGAAAAGGTATTTCTATTGTTATACGTGCTAAGGCATGTTGTGTGATATGTGTAATAAATATACCTTGACCTTGAGTCTTAATGTGGTTCAGTTCTGAGGATTATGTTACTTGGGCCTATGAGTCCAAAGGTGGTCATTGTTACCCAGACCTGAGAGTCTGGGTTGTTATGTGAGTACAATACTATTAAGGTACCCGGACCATTGAGTCCGAGGTAATATGTGAGAATGATACGTTATGGATGGATGTGTATGTGTACCCGGACCTTCAAGTCCGAGGTTGTGGTGTAAGGTGTGTTGGTTATGGAAGTGTTTTATTATACAAGTAATTTCCATATTCTAAACCAATGATATGTGGGAAGTGTGAACTTCGGGGACGAAGTTCTTTTAAGGGGGGTAGACTGAAATACCCCAAACCTTGGTATGTTGTTTAAACGTTAAATAATAAATATTAAGGACTAAAAAGAGTCTTAGTAACATTGGTAAACAATTTAAAAGATAAGTAAATACAGTAAATGCCTTAAAAGGCAATAAAGGGCGAAATATGCTCTAAGCTGGAATAACCTTGGTTAAGACTTAATAAACTTACCAAGACCCTATATGTATATTAATGAATTTTATATAATCAGTTACCAAAGAAAACCGAGCTTGAAAAAAGTTAAAATACAAAATGTGCTTTGAGGAGCCTTAAAAGCACGTTTTTGAGTAACTGTCGTGTAAATGAGGTTTTAAATGGCTAAATGTCCATTATTACTCTTTAATTAATATGTGTTACTATTAGTATCACATTTGGAAGTTTAATTAATAAGAAATAAATATTTCACTTTTATGTGTTTTGTATAGGAATAGTAACTAAAATAAGCTAGTTTGTAACATATGTTAACATATGTAATTTAATTGAGCTATAAAGACTAACCCCTTATATGTATATGGGGGTCGGTTTTGCATGTGGTGAAACGTCACCTTGCTGCTGATTGAACAAATCGTGAGCAAAATCAGTGAGTAGTTGAAAAAGCACTATTTACTTTATGTATTAAATTTCCCAAAAGCAAATTCTATCTTCATTTCTTCCCCTCCTTCATTTCACACGGTGCATCCCTTTCTATTTCTTCTTCCTTTTCCATCGGTTATGCTACAGCTCCAGCACCATCTTCAAGCTTTGACCACATGTAACTCCTAGCTCCATGGTCCAAATTCAATTTCGAGACCACCGTTCTTCTAGTTGGAGCAAGCTCTTCGACTTAGTCCTTTCAAATCTTCAAGAGCTCCACTTTGGTGCCAAGAGGAATTTCCATGGAAGGAGCTTGAGTTCATCTTTTACGTTATTCTTCTCCTTTGCTTCAAGGTATGGAAACTCAAAGAAAATGGTGTTTCCTCTACGTTTTATGTTAACCAAAGGTAGCTTAAAATTCCTTTGGAAAATGAACGTACGTTGTGTATTCAAACTACCTAAAGAGCCAATGGTATGATAGAAAAATGTTCTCAGACTAGTAAAACATACGTACTGCTGTTTGTATTTGCAGGTGAAAGGCAAATATATTGTGGGAAATTCAGTGTTTAAGATTATTGCATTTTAAGAGCCTAAGAGCTAAGCAATTTAAATTGTGCACTATGTTGTTATGTGGTGTATATTTGATGAAGTTTTGAGTATAAGAGTGCACGTAAAATTATTTGGGAAGATATACTTATGATGGGTGTAAAAAATACGTAGCAGGACTTGAAAAATGCAGTACGTCGAATTCTGTAGGTTGGTCCGGGACCTAGGCATGGGTAATGTCCCGGACCATGGTGCAAAATAAGCCGAGAGTTCACATTGTAATAGGTCCGGGACTTAGGCCTTATGTAAGGGCCCGGACCAACCCCTAAAATAATACCGTGAGTTTTCATTTGGCTTTCGGTCCGGGACTTGGCTCTTGTGCAAGGACCCGGACCAACCTGTAAAAATTACCGAGGGATTTTTGGCTAGTATGGTCCGGGACTTAGGACCTGGTGAAGTCCGGACCACCCCATGTTAAATAACCGAGAGTTGAGTTCGTGTATGGTCCGGGTCTTAAGTTGGGGACCAAGCCCCGGACCGTTATAAATATGGTTTTAAGGTATGAAAATGATGCCTAATGATGGGGAATGATGGATAATGATGTTATAAGGTTGTTCAAGACATGTTAGGTGAGTTGTAATGACAATTTGGAGGGTGAAAAGTTATGGTAAAATGGAAGAGTAAAACAAGTTTAAAATGCAAAGGTTTTAACTAGCTAATGGAGTTAACTATAGTCATTCGACGTTACACAAACATGTTACCCCAATGTTAATGAAGGTAACTTTAATGTACCAGTTGTTCGAGAATTGTTCGAGGAACCTAAATGGACATGGTAGAGTGGACTCCGGCGACAGGTATGGTTTTCTTGCAACCTGTGTCCTACCGGATTACACCGGCTTGTATGCCAATGTGTTTTTCTGTGTGTTTGTCACCTTGGAAGAAAAACATGAAATGAGTTTATAGTAATTCATTTATGTGGCGAATCTGGTCACCAATACCGTTTAACCTCAAATAGGTGTTAAACCTTAGCTAAAAACTAGGAACACATGAGAGATCGGTATTCGGAGTTAACGACCCAAACCTTGGGAACGTTCTAACCACGGCTATGCGTGCGTTAGGTGTATGGTTATTGTTTGCAGGTGTGTGAACCTCCCTTACATGCTTAACACGGTTGTGATACCGAATGGTGTGTGGATGTGATAGGTTCCATAATGGAGCCTTAACTACTTAACTATAAGTATATGTGTACTAATGGGGGGTGAGGAGTCCGGTCATGTTCCGGCCACGCGTGTGATGGACGGGAGTCGATGTCATACCCGGTTCGACTCTCTTGGTGTATGTTAGGTTGTTTACTCATTGGGTTTCCAATCTTCCCTTTAGCTTAGCCAAAGCTATGTTACTGACTCACGTCGGTTTTCTGGGGCATACAATGGTTGTTCGGTGTGCTTGGTTTACTGTACCCAACGCACCTTAGTGTTAAGTTGTCTGTTCATTTAAAGAAACGGTAGCAAGTTATGGAACGAGCTTATCATGAGTTTGGCAACATTCTCTAGGCTCTAAAGTGAACTAATTATGGTGGGGTTGGTTCCTTAGGAGAACCGTACCCGTTGTATTATGTGTTATGGATGTGTTGCGATTCCTATTCGGTGTGAAGTTATATGTGGTAAATTGTGGATATGTGGATTATGGTTATGAATTCAGGTTTATAATAAGAAGCGTTTAAGGATAACCCGGTTAATGGGTAAATGTCGTCTGTTAAGGAAGTAACTCCATTAAGAGGAGAGTCACTCTAGGGTTAAAGGTAACAATGTTGATTTGTTATGTGTGGATGTGTGGACGTTTTGGTTGTTTGTTAAGCCCTATAGCTGGGCGTATGCATTGTGTTGTGTGTTTATGGTTTACATGCAGGATTTAATATAATCAACAGCATGCTAAGACGACAATTAGTTGTGCGTGGCCCGGTAGCATGCGGGCTGCGGGATTACCATACCAGCAAAGGTGCTGACCCCCTTGGGGGCTCCCATATTTCAGGTACAAGGACTGGAAGCCGTTCGAGAGTAGGACGGGGTAGTGTTGTACATTGGTAGCCCTTTAATGGTGTATGTATTATAGGTGTAGTAAGACCGAATTTGTTATCGGCATTGGTTAATGAATACTCGGTACAGTGGGGGATGTGTATGTATATAATTGTTGGAAAAGGGAATCAAGATTGTATGGTGTAGTTGCTCGGGGATCTAGTCCATCAGACCGATATAATGTGTATGTATTAGCCTTGTTAGCCACGTGGGTGGTTAACGGCGTGTAACACCATTGGATTAAGTGTTGTGTTGGTTTGTGTTTTCCGCTGCAGATGGTTGTAAAGTGTGTGTTGTTGTGGTTGGGGTGTTACAATATATGACATTATCATGGAGGAGTTAATAAATTGGCACATTAATGAGCAAGCGAAGAGCCTTGAATCTGACTTATAAATACCGA
>CM041777.1:197105773-197144031 GCA_023374045.1 Limonium bicolor | reverse complement strand
GTTTTATTTAAAACATTTTGCAGGGACAATGGAGTTGGATATGGACAAACCGTTGGATTTCAAGCTAGAAGATGATTTTGCTCCATCTAAACCGACTACAAACAAAATGTTTTAAATAAAATACCATTTCGCGGATTTTGATCATTCAGTAAACGCAGTTCACTTCTTCTCTAGTCAAGCTTTAGTAGATGCAAAGGTGATGGAGTGTTATGTAATATTAAATTACTCAAAAAAGAGATGAATGTTTGGAAAAATTCACTATTTTCTATACAGATTGTGTATCATTTCCACCAATTTCACTTCTCTTTTTGGTTTTGAACATCGACAAATTAACATCGTATACTGTAACACCCCTACTGCTAATCACATCATTAATGTCTATTTGTCTCGCTCGTCATTACATGCATAGCGGAAAATACCAACACCACTAGTGGGAGATACAATGCCGTTAGCCACCCACGTGACTAACAAGGCCTAAACTTATACAGTAACGGTCTGATGGACCAGAATTCCTGAGTACTAATACAATACATTCTCATTCCATTTCTAAACCTAGTCATATGCACTTACAATACAAACCGTACCGAGTCTAATACATAACACTTGCCGATAACAATTTCGGTCTTACTATATAATAATTACAACTGTAATTAAATAGACTACCCATACTAGCATCAGCCCCATCCTACTCTCCAATGACAATCATCTCCATCATACCTAAAAAGTAATGGATGGAAAAGGGGCTCAGCACCTTTACTGGTATGGTAGTCGTGTAACCCGCTACTACCGGGCCACACTCAACTAATTGTCGTGTAAGCATGTGATTGATTTTATTTAAATCAAAACATGAAATGTTGTAAATACACAACATGCTCGCATTCAACAAGTATTCAAACAATGGAATACAATCAACAAGGCTAACACATTACTTTTGTTAGTTTACATTACCTTGTTCTCTAGGCCTCGAGGGTTTTTACCTCAATAATGCCTCATTCTCATTAATCACTAACTTATCCATTTTAGCCTGATAGTGTTACTAGTTATCTTCGATCTATAGACAACCTCTGGTCTCGATCTTGTTTTCTCAATTATTTTTCTCTTGAATAATTCTTAGGTTAAGCCTCGTAGGCCTCCGGGCAGAGACACACATATAGATCTCACCATCGGGCTCTTATAATCACCTCATTAACCATAATACCCAGCTTATCTCTTTAAACGGATAAGCTTTGCCAGTCTTACTCCAACGGGCACCACTTCGTGGCTCCCGGCCCCTGACAAGGGAGTTTGACCACAGAATCAGAAACAATCTCTCTGTTGTTTCCTCTTCCTTGCATGCGTGACTCACAATCCCCTAACCCACTCTCAGGGTTAGTAATAATATATGCTAGTTAGAGACATCTCTCTTGATGTCATCTCACAATCTTAGGGTGCTTTCCTAAGTCATTGTATTCACATATTTAAGGGTTTCCCCTACATTCCCAATACTTAAAAGTTTTGGTTATTTTCTCATGTTGGGTCGAATCCTCATATAGGAGGTCAACTGATCATAGAAAGGGAGTTTAATAGTCTCGTATGTCTTACTATTTTAGACGAGTTCAAGTGTTTGAACGGTCATTATTCTCTTAATAGAAGTTTCTTATCTCTTTTCTCCTCTATTAATTGTTCGTGGACTGTTTCATTTCAATTCTCTAACCGTTGTTTGTCTTTCTTTCAAGAGTTGGTCTACTATTCTAAGTTAGATCGCAAGCTGAAAGTAAAGACGGTTAGCTCACACAAGAAACAGCAAGGCATCAAGATATGCATTGCAATAGTCATTTTCATGCATTTATCTTATTAGGTCGGTGCATATAAACAAGTAGCACACAAACCGAGTGTAACTCGATAGGACACATTGCAAGAAAACCATACCGCTAACCAAGGAATTACTCTTGCGTGTTGTCTCACACTCCTCAGATAATTCTCAAACCACTAATAACATTCCAAGTATTTCTATTAACGTCAAGACAATACGGAATTTAAACGACTAATGCGCTCGTACGTCACCCCGTTATCCCGTTAATCTTAACTTTACTCATGTGATCTTAAGTTCTTAACTTTCACATTCAATCTCACACTTGTTTATACTTCTAATGACCTTTACGTGTCACCAAAAAAGCCCTAAACATCTCTTAATACCATTACCATTCAATCCTCATCCATTTAGCTGCATTTAAACACTCACGGGGCATTTTGAGTGTGGTACGGGACATGGCCCAGACCTACACTCCCGAACCAACTCATTTCATGACTTCCGAAACAATGTTTGCTATGGTCTGGGTCTACATACTGGGGAAAGGTCCCGGACCAGTCTTGTACAAGAATTTCGGCTGCATTTTAATGGTGGTCCGGGACTTATACAAGACTTAAGTCCTGGACCAATGTTACAGGTAAATTTCGACAATTTTTTGCTGATGGTCCAGGACCCTTTTGCAAGGACTAAGTCCGGACCCTGCAATACTTTGTGACATTTTAACATTTCTATTTGTTGTTCTACCCTTGTTTCTTGCCCAACTCTTTCCTAATCTTTCCCCATTTTTCCAAGCATGTTCTAATACTGATCAGCCACTGACTTATCATATTTTATGCATTAGATTTAGGAGTATATTAATCTAAATAAGGTTAAATAGATGTTATTTATGTTATATTATGCATTAAAGTATATTATTTGTACAAACTTATGTTTTGTGAGCTTTTTATGCAAGGAACGAATTCCTAGGCAAAAATATAGGTGATTCCGGACATGAAGCCGGATGTCTCCTGCACGACATAGGTCTGGAGTAGAAAAGGAGCCCTGCCGGGTAAGTTGACGGGTACATCCTATCTGGCACATATGTGAAAAGTCGCCACGGTTGATCAAGCGGTGCCAGTTATTTACGGTTGATGTTTTAATCATTGTCGGGTATGGTGCCGGACGTATCCTGTCCGGCACAAGCAACGTTTTGCATGGAAGTTTTGACCGTTAACGGTTACACATATTTAACACGTGGTGCCAGATGACTTTCACCCGGCATGCCACCCGGCACAAGGAGTTTTTATTGCTTATAAAGAAGCTGAAGGGCTGCACTTATTGACGTATTCCAACACCCATATACACTCCATTCACAACTCTATTTCCGCCTCCACTCCATTGTTGGTGTCCAAGGAAGCTTCTACGGATCCATCCACGCGAAGAAGAAGAAGATCTTGTCGGGTTAAGGCTATGACCATTTCCTTATCCTCTTGTATTCTCTTATTGTATTTAGGTGGATGGTGAAGTATAATCCCTTGTTAGTTGTAAGTTAGGGATGAGTTTCTTCCTTGTAAACACTTTGATCATTCAATATATATAGTTACAAGTTTTACTAAGATTCAGATTTTCTTATAAGGCGGAATGAGATGGCAACTTGTTCTCCTATCCTCTAAATTCTACTCGAGGTTTATAAGACAAGAGTGCTTTGGTTAAGGAGTCTTAGTGGTCTTTTAACCGTTGTTAAATGCAGAGATGCAGATGGCAACACCGAAAGAGTTGAATTTACCTTATCCTTTTTCGTTATTCGGTTGAATACTGACGAGATAGTTGTTGGGTTCGAATTGGGTAGTGAGTCCTTGTTTTAAGCATTTGACGCTAGGATAAAAATTCACATTTTCGTTCTTGCCAGATCGAATGACGGGCTTAGTACGTCCGGCATCTTCAATGTCTTTGAATATGCCGTGCGTCACTATCCGGCGGAAAATCTGGCATGTTCATTTGTTCGGGTAATTTCAAAAACTTGTTATGTATTAAATGTTCATAGTGGTACTCAGGGTTGATCTAGTCCCAAACCGTACATTTAGATAGGTTTTATTTAGTTTTCTTAGTTTAGAATTGATATTTACTTTTCCCCCTGTTTTAGAATAGGCTATTACCAAGATTATGACTGATTTTCTATTAAGTCCCTTGGGTTCGATACTCTCGGTCGTAATCTACTCACACTGTACTCCAACTAGGATTTTTTCTACCCGTATAGAGTTGTAGGTTTATTTTATATTTTCTTCTATTTTCCATTCTTTATGTACATCCTTTATCCCTACAATTATTCTATTAGCAAAAATGGCGCCGTTGCCGGGGACTTCGAATTAGTCCAAGTCCTAAATTCGGTAAAACACCCTAGTCTTTATTCTTTAATTCTTTTTTTCGTTGTTTGAATTTATTTTCATTAGATTGATCGTGCCGTGCACAATGCCGGGTCTCCTACGTCCGGCATCTTGGAGGAAGTCCGAAACCGGACAAAAGTCACCCGCGCACAATCTGGCATTCAATCTCAACTTTTATTTTGCATTTTCTCTTCAAATTTTTAGAGTTATTTGTAAATATTTCTTCCTATTGCACTTTTATTTTATCTTTCCCTTCTCTTTTTCATTTTACTTATTTCTCTTTTTCAACTTTGAACAAGCCGGGCGCAACGCCGGGTAAAATCAACCCGGTAGTATTGGAGGAAGTCCAATGCCGGGCGCCGCACACCCGGCAATGCGTTCGGCATGCCCCATTTTGTTTCTTCTCTTCATTTCACAAATTTAATCATATAATTGTCTTAATATTTATTAATACGAAATATTATAACGTTGTGTTTTGCTCCTTCTAAATCTATAAAAGGTGAATGCTTCATCGGTCAACAAGTCTCCCTGAAGATCTAGCCAACTTTGAACCAGAGATGGAGAGGACCCTTCTTTGCTTCATCAGACAACGAAGAAATTTGCAAAGTGCATTTCCTACACAAATGGCAGCACCAACCGTCCGCAACATAAACAGGCCTTCTAACCAAGGCCAAAAGCCAGCAATCGACCTCCCTCTCCTTGCACAAAATGAATATGATGAAAGGAAAAAACTTAAGCCATATTGATAGGCTGATTTTAGATATATTTTTACTATCAAAATCTCTTGTCTTTATTGTCATTTTTCTCTTGATTTAGTACTTAATTGAATTCCATTCTTATAACTAAAAGAAACTTTCAGAAAATAAGTTATATGATGGATATGTGGGGAATATATGACATTATCATGAAGGAGTTAATAAATTGGCACATTAATGAGCAAGCGAAGAGCCTTGAATCTGACTTATAAATACCGAAGACTTTGGCATAGGAAGGGATCCATCCATCTATTCATCCATCCATCAATTCATCCAACCATTTATCCACACAACATCACTTCTGTTTCTAGCTTTAGATTTAGGTTTAGTTTTTTTTTCTCTATTTATTTTCTATGTCTGGCTAAGGATCTGACTCTGGGGAATGGTTATTGTAGTTGAGCTGATTTCGTAATTCCTTCTAATTTGAGTAATTTGTAGATTGTTTCATATTAATTTATTCCTTGAGCTTTTCAATGAAATTCTAGACTTTGTTGAATTGTGTTACGAATTCTTTTATGATCTGATCGGTGATTAAAGGAAAGGTCAATTTAATATGCTAACCTGTGGAAACTGAATCTGATTGACTAAGTTGTCCCTTCAGGTGCAAGAATAAAATTCCGCGTGCTTATCCATCTGCATGTGTTGTGCTTATCTCTTGATTAGAATTTGCACGTTCTGGTAGATGCGCTCTTAAGAGACTAGGATTTAGTCCTTAAGAGAACTTTTGGAATTTGCCAATCTGTGTCTCAAATTAAATAGAGGGAATTGCAAGATCTATCAAACGTAAATAACTTGAACCCGGAGTTTCGTCTCTTCCATATCAAATTTCTTAATTTACTTCTTTTTGCATTTTTATTCGATTTAGTTTAATTAGCTTCACCAAAACAATCGACAACAACCCCCCACAGTTTCAAGGATTAGATTTACTCTTTTAGTCCCACGGTTCGATTCCCGGTTACTTTGCTATTTTTCTATATTACTACGACCGGGATTTTTGCAACCCGAAAGGCTTTTGATTTATTATTTTCTTGATTAATTTATTTAGTTTTTAGTATATCAAATTTCTGTTTGCAAAATGGCGCTTTGCCGGGGACTAGATTTTTGTCTAGTCCTTAGCCTTGGTTGTTAATTGTTTTGATCTTCTTTTATTTGGTTTATCTTGTTTTATATTTAGTTCTTTATATTTTAAAGTTATTTTTTATCTAATTTATTTTATTCTTATTTCTTTTTTAGTTATTCTCCTAATTTTATATTAATCTAGTTTATATTTTAGTTTATTCGGGTTTTAGTTTATTCTGTTATTATTTCTCTCTTGTCTTAATTTCGTTATAAATTAATTTCTTTTTGGTTTTGTTTACAAAATTTTATCTTGTTTTGTTTTAGTTGTCTCCTTAATTTTACTTTGTTCTGTTTTCTTTCACTTTATTTTATTTTATCTATTATCTTAGTTTTATTTTATTTTTTTAAGTTATTTCGTTTTTTACATATTTTACTTATATATTTATTTATTTTAGTTCTAATTCTCTATTATTCTGTTTTGTTTCTTCTTCTCCTTACCTTTTGTAGGTAGTTGATGGTGCATACCCGTTCGCGGTCAGACACTCACCTTGATTGGGACAAAGTTCTAGACCCGGAGATCGAACGCACCTTTCATCTAGCTCAACGCCAACAGAGATTTCAAAGACAATTAGAAATGGCGGCTCCTGTAAATGGTGCTCAGGCGATGAGGCAATTTAATCGACCTGAAGCTGTGCCTAGAAGAAGTCCGGTAGTCCTCCCTGTGCTCACACCTGCGCTTACAGAGGAGTGGAAGGGCCTAAAACCTTTCCACCAGTCCAAGGTTGTTCGGGAGCTACCTGGAGGCACATTCGATGGCACTAATCCCAATGACTCTCTGGATCATGTAAATCGCTTCCTTATTCACATTGATCGGATTGGGTGTTCTGAAGGTTTGTTGGAATTTGTTCGGTTGAGTCTCTTTCCTAATACCCTATATGGTGAGGTTGTTAATTGGTTTTATCGTCTTCCTTCTGGTATTATCACGACATGGGAGCAGATGACTACCAGGTTCTATGATAAATATTATCCTATTTCTAGAACTATTGACTTGGTAGCTGCTTTGCTTGGTTTTAAACAGACAGGAACTGAGACGATATGTGAGGCATGGGATAGATTTAAGGAGATGCTTCGCCAGTGCCCACACCATGGCCAAGACATGACCTGCATTGCAATGACGTTCTACCACGGGCTCCACCATATACATAAGGCTGAGGTACGATCTGCTTTGGGTGGCGACATCCTCAACAGGTCCGGCACTGACTTCATGCCAGCCATGGAGACTTATATTGATGAGGTGCGCCAGTGGGGATCAGAAGGTTGCAGGTCTATGACAGTTGGGGCAAAGGGTGTGCAAAATCTTGATCCTTGGATGGCACACATGGAGGAGACCCAAGCACAGCAAACTACTCTGGTAAGCTCTCTGGTTAAAAGATTTGATGATTTTATGATTAATCAACAACCAGTGCAGCAGGTGAAGAGGATAGCTACCAGCTCGTCAGACCCTCTTTGTTGTCAATGTGGGGGCGCTCATGCTTTTGAGATGTGCCCACAATTGGAAGAGATGAGGCAAGCTGAGGAAGCTCATTTTGTGGGGCAGGGGAATTACCAACCTTGGAACAGAAATCAACATCCAAATCTCAGGTATGGTAATCCCAACAATGCTTTGAATTCTAACCTTTTGCAGGGTAACCAGCAGGGACCACCTGGGTTCTCTCGGCCTTCTTATAATCAAGCCCGCCCACAAAGCCAGTTTCAGCAGGGCCAGAGCTCCTATCAGCCAGTTGCACCTCAACAACCTGTTAAATCCTCCTCTGATGCAAAGATGGACCAACTTCAGGAATTGATTGCATCCATGGCGAGTACTCAAAAGACTCACACTGAGACGTAGAAAAATATCAATCAATCCTTGATGGCTGGTCAGAAAAGTTTAGAGAATTCGGTTCAGAGTATGCAGCAACAGATGAATCAGATGAACCAGATACTCCTTAATCAGCAGCAACAACGACAACCTGGCACATTTCCTTCCCAACCTCATCCAAACCCGAAGGAGTCAGCTAAGACGTTGATTGTTTGTGAAGAGGTAATATCTCTTGTGGTTGATCTTGAGGATGATACTGTATCTGCTGCAGTAACTTTGAGGAGTGGAAGGCAGTTGGAAGATAAAAGCAAAGAACAAGTGGCTGAAGATCAAACTGGTGAAGAGATCAACCCTTCTTCTGTTGATGTACCATCAGGGTCTTCAGTCCCTCCTGTGCAAAGTTCTCCTAGTTCACTTCCTTCTCAACCATATCCGAATCATGAAGAACAATTGAAGGTTGTGACTGTTCCCGATGCTGTAATTATGGAGGGCTGTTATGAGTCTGAGGAGGAGCTACTTGTTGAAGATTCAAATTACCCTCCCTCACCACCCTTGGTCCTAAACGAAAAGGATGTTTACATCCTTGAATTTGAGAGGGATGAGCCACCACTTCTCTGCCATTATCACGGTCTCTTTGAGCCTCACCCACAGAAAATATGCCAGTTGTACATAATGCCACACTAGCTTTTAATTGTTCTCTTGCTGTAATGGATAGGCTTCTTTTAGTGCCAATAAATGTTGAATTTTTGGGGTGATTATTTTGTGGAAGTTTGAAATCAAGCCTGATGATAACCTCAAGAATCGTTTTGCTCAAAGTTGTTTGTATGTACAGTTTTCTTCAAATTAATTCTGTTTTCACTTAAATTTGGTGGATTAGATGATTGCTTAAACTGAATTTGTTTGGCTTGGTGACTTTGGGAATGATGTGAAAGTTTGGATGAAAAGGATAAGGCAAGGTACTCCTCTGATCATGAATTTTCTGAACAAAAACAGGCCTCTTTTATCTGGTTATTAAGTCCTTGGGGTGCTTCATCACCCATCTACCTAAGGTCTCGCGATCTGGGATAGAAGGCCCAACACCGTTACATGGATAAAGAGAAAAGTCTGGGGGATGAAACAATTGTGCGAAATGAGAAATTAATTATGCAAAGAAAGGGAAGCTCTTAATGTTGATTGTTATTGGAAATTTCCTATTCTGATCATGAGTGTGTGGTGTTGAAAGGTATTACGGAATAAGGCATTACTTCACACCCCTTGTCATCCACAGGTTCAAGGAAAGTAATGGGTGGAAGGTCCCAAGCTAATTTGTGCTCAGTTTTTGCAATCAAACCTCTCCATGCTTTTATAAAATTGTTCTTTTTCACTGTTTGCTAAAACTTACAGCTAAGAGAAAGATTATTCTTCTGATTGTCATTTTGCTTGATTTCCTTCTATGCTTGATTGATCCTGAGGTTTGATACTACGGCATTTGAGATAGTTTTATTCTTTATTTGCTTGAGGACAAGCAAAAGTTAAGTGTGAGGAAATTTGATAGGCTGATTTTAGATATATTTTTACTATCAAAATCTCTTGTCTTTATTGTCATTTTTCTCTTGATTTAGTACTTAATTGAATTCCATTCTTATAACTAAAAGAAACTTTCAGAAAATAAGTTATAGGATGGATATGTGGGGAATATATGACATTATCACGGAGGAGTTAATAAATTAAAGTGCATACACTAACTCCCTATTTATGTGCAGGTAACTCCAGAGTCTTCCAAGGGTTGTCGATGAAATAATTGAAGAGAGTATAAGTTAATGAAATTCAAAGGTCTCTATTTAATTTGTGAAACCGGAGGCAATTGAAAAGAATACATTAATGAGCAAGCGAAGAGCCTTGAATCTGACTTATAAATACCGAAGACTTTGGCATAGGAAGGGATCCATCCATCTATTCATCCATCCATCAATTCATCCAACCATTTATCCACACAACATCACTTCTGTTTCTAGCTTTAGATTTAGGTTTAGTTTTTTTTTCTCTATTTATTTTCTATGTCTGGCTAAGGATCTGACTCTGGGGAATGGTTATTGTAGTTGAGCTGATTTCGTAATTCCTTCTAATTTGAGTAATTTGTAGATTGTTTCATATTAATTTATTCCTTGAGCTTTTCAATGAAATTCTAGACTTTGTTGAATTGTGTTACGAATTCTTTTATGATCTGATCGGTGATTAAAGGAAAGGTCAATTTAATATGTTAACCTGTGGAAACTGAATCTGATTGACTAAGTTGTCCCTTCAGGTGCAAGAATAAAATTCCGCGTGCTTATCCATCTGCATGTGTTGTGCTTATCTCTTGATTAGAATTTGCACGTTCTGGTAGATGCGCTCTTAAGAGACTAGGATTTAGTCCTTAAGACACTGGTGCGGAACGGAGCAAAAAACACGGTTCAAACCATCTTTAAAAGATCTCGAGCGCAAAAATAAGTGAATCCACCTAGATTAATTTTGTAATCTTTGGGTGGTCTCTGGGATTCGAACCCGCGACACATGGTGAAGTCGCACGCGTGCATGCACTCCCTAACCACTATGCCACTGCATCAAACTTGTTTATTTTATGAACAAAACATATATATGTAGCATTTATAACTTAATCTTTTAATAATAGGAATTCTAATTGTTATTCAAACGTATGTTCACTCCTATATAAATTATAATAAGTAGTGAATCATCGTAATATGTAAATAAGCATCGTATTATATACATACTAAAGCTAAATATTATAAGAATACATATATGTACATATAGTTACAATTAATGTTAATTATAAAAAAATGACTATAATTTACTAAAATATTTAATAAATGCTAATTATAAAATACAAATTTTTTAAAATTATATATACATATTATATCTCATACCTATTTTGTGAATTTTAACCATCATGTAAACTAATTTAAATATTTATTACTTTATACTATTTTTCAAACTTTGTTAATTTGTGTTTAAACATATTTTTAAAAAAGAGTTTTAAGAGGCGGTTAGCGAAAAAACCGTCTTTTTTAAGCTTTAAAAACGACGGTTCCGTCGACACCGTCTTTTATAATGAAACGGCGACATAATAAACGATGGTTCACCAATAACCGTCTTTTAAATTGATAGTATAAACGACGGTTCTCCTGCAACCGTCTTAAAAGGTGTCTTACCGCCGGAAAAAAAATGCTTTAAACGACGGTTTGACATCAACCGTCTTAAAAAGTCCCCCGCGCGCGCGGAAGGAGGTATTTAAGACGGTTATGTTGCAAACCGTCGTTTATTAGCCGTATTTTTTACTCTTTTTTCCACTAGTGAGAGAACTTTTGGAATTTGCCAATCTGTGTCTCAAATTAAATAGAGGGAATTGCAAGATCTATCAAACGTAAATAACTTGAACCCGGAGTTCCGTCTCTTCCATATCAAATTTCTTAATTTACTTCTTTTTGCATTTTTATTCGTTTAGTTTAATTAGCTTCACCAAAATAATCGACAACAACCCCCCACAGTTTCTAGGATTAGATTTACTCTTTTAGTCCCACGGTTCGATTCCCGGTTACTTTGCTATTTTTCTATATTACTACGACCGGGATTTTTGCAACCCGAAAGGCTTTTGATTTATTATTTTCTTGATTAATTTATTTAGTTTTTAGTATATCAAATTTCTTGTTTGCACATATCATCAAATCAGATGTGTCAAGGAGTTGGGCATGTTTGACGGGTCAAATCCGGATGATGCCTTGCTCCATAACACCAAATTCCTACAACACACAAATAGCCTAACCTCCACAAATAATGTCCTCTAATACGGCCAGAATTTCCCTCTTCCCCCATAGTCTCACGAGAAACGCCAGCAAGTGGTACCATAGTCTGACCCCCAATACTATTTCCACATGGGAGGACATGGCAACCAAGTTCTATGACAAGTTCCTACCTCCAAGTCGCATCGCCGAGATATACAACTTCAAATAACCCAGCTCGGAGAACATCTGTGAGCCTTGGGACAGATTCAAGGGGTTGCTGCGTACGTGTCCACACCACGGCCTCACCAAGGAACAACTATCTCAGTTGTTCTACAAAGGATTGGTCAACCAATGAAAGACGATGATCCTATCCTCCCTTGGTACAGACATACTGAAGAAACCTGGAGATCAATTCCTCAATGGAATTGAATCTCTTTGCGAAGAGATTAGAGATTGGGCCACAGGTGGATCCAGGGTGGTACCGCTGGTCTATACAAGTGGGCGAGGGACGCCAAATTTGAAAAATTAATGCAAAGTCATGAGCAGTTGTTGGAGAGCAATGCTCAAACATCCACGAAGTTTAGCGCTCTACAGAAGGTGGTGGAGCAAATAGCAATGAATAAACTTCCTCAGCAGACGAATGTGGTTAGTGCACGACCACACGCTCCGGGCCCGGACTTGCCAGACTTTCCGAATGCTGAGGAAGTCAATATGTTTGAGTAACCAAGGGTATAGAAGCCATGGTATTAGGGGAATCAACCCCCTCAGAACTTCCAAAATCAAGCCGGCTACCACGGAGGTCAGAGGCAATACTTCCAGGCTCCTTATGGAGGAGTCCCTTCAAACCAACCATCCCACCCTGCATCGTCATTAGAGGTTGAAATGGCTGAACTGCGACATGATGTCCACTCTGATGAACAAGACTCAAGACGCTCACAATGAGATCTCGACCATTCACAAAGAGCATAAAGCGTTGCAGTTGCAGTTGTAGCAACTTCTGGCACAACCACGACAACAAGGTCATCTCTCATCTCAAAAGTAAACCAATCCGAGGGAGCATGCGAATTCGGTCACCATCCTGTCAAAGATCTCGGATGATGCCAAGTAGCCAAAAAGGCTAAGTGTAGGGCGGTTCCTCCTCACGCATTCATATTCTTCACACAGGGGAGCCTCTCTTTTCCTTTAATCTCTTTCTTTTATTGCTTTTTATGTTGTTTTATTTGTTAATTGGTTCATGGTAAGTTTCTTCTACTTTTTGATAAGTTCTTTTCATAAAAAAAAAATCCAATTTTTCTTTTCCATCTTGAACACTAGGGACAGTGTTCCTGCCAAGTGTAGGGCATGGATCCCCCTTTAATAAAGTAAAATAAAATTAATTTTTGTTTACAATAATATGCATAAGTTGTGAGTTTTATCAATGTGTTACTAAGCTTTTTGCATGTTTTTGATTGGAATGCGATTAGGAATGAATAAATGCTTGTTCTCTCAAGAGGTAAGCTTTCTAATGACTTATAGATTTCTATTTCTAACTTCTTGATTCTTTTTATTTAACATGAGTATATGATCTTTCTCCTAATTCTTTCCTTTATTTACTTCTGGGTATTATTTTCTTTCCTTTTTCAACTGTGAAAAGTCTTTTGGGTGAAAACCTTAAAAAGGGTTTTTGTGAAAAGAGAAAAAAAAAGGAAAAAAAATCTTCTTCCAAAGGGAAAGCATTATATTACTTGAGGTTGCCTAAAGTGCCTCAGAATAAAAGCAAGAAACAAGAGTTTTTCCTTTTGTTTTTCTCCTAAATTCCCTGTTCTTTAATGCAATAAAATCATGGTTGATTCAGAAACCCATGAAAAATAGGGCTGAAATATAAAAACCATTGATGAGGGTCTTGGCCACTTTCAGAAAAGGAGAGATTGCAAATCCCTTATGCAAAATAGCCCAAAAGTTTTCGATCGGCTTTGAAATTCTTTATTTTTATACCCATTAATATGTTTTTGATAGATAAGGAAGATTAAGTGATACTTATGAAAAAGAATCAGACAGTTGGGAATATTTATCTAATTGTCATTCTAGAGTTTATCTGTTTTGTGCATAAGTAATTACTCCTTTCTAATCTAGTTTGGCTCGAGGACTAGCAAAAGGTAAGTGTAGGGCCTTGATAAGCCGCTGACTTATCATATTTTATGCATTAGATTTAGGAGTATTAATCCAATAAGGTTACAGATGTTATTTATGTTATATTATGCATTAAAGTATATTATTTGTACAAACTTATGTTTTGTGAGTTTTTATGCAAGGAACGAAATCCTAGGCAAAAATACAGGTGATGTCGGACATGAAGCCGGATGTCTCCTGCACGGCATAGGTCTGGAGCAGAAAAGGAGCCCTACTAGGTATGTTGCTGGGTACATCCTATCCGGCACATATGTGAAAAGTCGCCACGGTGACCAAGCGGTGGCAGTTATTTACAGTTGACGGTTTGACCATTGCCGGGTATGGTGCTGAACGTATCCTGTCCAGCACAAGCAACATTTTGCGTGGGTTTTAACCGTTAACGGTTACGCATATTTAACATGTGGTGCCTGATGATTTTCACCTGGCATGCCACCCACACAAGGAGTTTTTATTGCCTATAAATAGGCCGAAGGGCTGCACTTATTGACACATTCATACACCCCTATACACTCCATTCACAACTCTATTTCTGCCTCCACTCCATTGTTGGTGTCCAAGGAAGCTTCTACGGATCCATCCCCGAAGAAAAGAAGATCTTGTCGGGTTAATGTTATGACCATTTTCTTCTCCTCTTGTATTCTCTTCTTGTATTTGGGTGGATGGTGAAGTAGAATCCCTTGTTAGTTGTTGGTTAGGGATCAGTTTCTTCCTTGTAAACACTTTGATCATTCAATATATATAGTTATAAGTTTTACTAAGATTCAGATTTTCTTATAAGGCAGAATGAGATCGCAACTTGTTCTCCTATCCTCTAAATTCTACTCAAGGTTCAAAAGACAAGAGTGCTTTGGTTAAGGAGTCTTCTTTCAACCATTGTTAAATGTAGAGATGTAGATGGCAACACCAAAAGAGTTGAATTTACCTTATCTTATTTGTTATTCAGTCGAATATTGACGAGATAGTTGTTGGGTTCGAATTTGGTAGTGAGTCCTTGTTTTCAACATTTGAGGCTAGGATAAAAATTCACATTTTCGTTCTTGCCGGATCGAATGTCGGGCTTAGTACGTCCGGCATCTTCAATGTCTTTGAATATGCCGTGCGTCACTATCCGGCGGGAAATTCGGCATGATCTAGTCCCAAACCGTACGTTTAGATAGGTTTTATTTAGTTTTCTTAGTTTAGAATTGATATTTACTTTTCCCCCTATTTTAGAATAGGCTATTACCAGGATTAGGACTGATTTTCTATTAAGTCTCTTGGGTTGGATACTCTCGGTCGTAGTCTACTCACACTGTACTCCGACGGGGATTTTTACTACCCGTATAGAGTTGTAGGTTTATTTTATATTTTCTTCTATCTTTCCATTATTTTGTAGATCCTTTATCCCTACAATTATTCTGTTAGCAAATACCATAATAACACTTTAAACCTTCCTAAAACATTGATCAAAGTTATCACTCAATCCTTGATCAATCATTCAATTTCCTTTCTCATTTTCTGCACTTGAAACTTAGTTTCTAGGTTTCTAAGATGCACAATTGTTCTCCAACTCACTAATCCAACTGTTTCACTTACAATTGCTTATACTCATTTATTCTTACACATCTTGCACACTAATGCATTATTAACCACTCTCACACTTATACACTCTAGCTCATACCAAACCATCCAAAGGCATTCTACATTATATTTGCTACAGATTTTTGCTCATCTCAATCCATTTCTTATACTCTAGTTTTGGTGTGTTTAATTCACCCATTTACACTCGATTTCCTCCTAATCAACCTTAGGTTCTCTAACCTCATAACACCACCTAAAATACTTGGTTTCTACAAAAATTTTGCCATAGTGCCTCTACAATTCTAGCATGCCCAAATTTCCATTGTCTTCATCGCCTAATCCAAAACATTCCCAAATGCTCCATTTTCTCTTCCTAATAAATTCCAACTAACCAAATCCTTAGAGGATTCTACCAGCACACAAATTCCCCAAATCTCATCAACCACAATATAATGCAATAATCATAAATGACTTGGCTCCAAGGCCCTTAAACCAAACAGCAATTCACCATTGCACAACACATTTATAGCACATATTTTGATTCATTCTTTTAATTACCCATCCTAAAATTCCAAAAGCATTAAGGCTAAACATTAAGGTAGGTTATTTACTGTAAGCCCTCAAGTGCCTCTTTTCACTTCTCTTCCTCTCTTCTTCTTATTCTATTCTTTCTCTTGTTTCTTGTTTAACAACCGGCCAAGGTGGGGGATTCTTGATAAGCTACATCCAATGCCCAAGGGAATACACAACAATCACTAAGTAGCACTTAAGCTCTAGGAATAACCTTTGAATGCAAGGAAGTGTTTAAGCACTAAAAAGGGAAATTACCTTTCAACTTCTAGATGGAGTATTCGGCAACCAAACAAGCAAGGCTCCAGCACTTTCTTGAAGATAAAACCGGCTAACATAAGGAGAAGAAGAGGGAGTTCAAAACCTGGAAATTTTGGTCACAAAATGGGGCTAGGAAGAAGGTGTTTTAAGCTCTTTCTCTCCGTAAACCACACTAAAGATGGCCAAGCTCAATATGGGCTACTTCTTCCTTCAAGTGGAGCTCCACCCATGGAGTTCAACTTCAATGTTTGCAGATTTTAAGAGGTGGAAAAGAAGCTCTAGAACAAGGGGAGCAAGATGGTGTAATTTTTGTAGTGATTTAGCTTTATTTAAGCCTTGAACAAGGGAGAAGAAAGCTCTAGCTGGTTGGGGCTTGAAAAATCACCATTTCCAGAGAAATGGAGAATAGGGAGTCTTGGAGAAGGAGGAAAAAAATGTGAGAGAGAGATGGGAATGGGAGAGAGAGAAAGTAAAAGCAACTATGTACTTTATTTTACATTATTGCTTTTGTCTTTTTCTAACTAATAGAGAGTTAATTAATTGAGATAGGGGTGCTGAGTCACCCATAAAAACCGGCACCATTGTAGATATTTATGGAGGGGCATTTTCATCTTTTTGTAAGAAACGCTTCTAAATTCCCGGTTGGCACTATTCATCAACCGGGCCCGTTTTCCAGACTTTTTTTGTTTTTGTTCATTTTAATGGTTCTTAGACCTTTATTAATATTTAATTATAGTTATATGATTGACTATAATTTATACAAGTCCATTAAACCACTTAAAGTCACATTTTCGGGTTTTTTGAAGATGCGCTTTAAGACTTCATTTGCGTTTTTAACCCACTATATGAATTCTTTTTCTTCAGGAATTGTTCCCACATGTTCTAAGTGTGTAACTAAGTCTTAGGAGTCCTTCTAGGACTCTAGTTAAGGTCATATGCTTCCTATAGTTGCTTAACACATGTTTTTACGTTTTGTGCCTTTTAAGCGTTTTCTCTTTTCTTTTGGTTTTTCTTTCTTCACCAAAGTTCTTTAGGTATCATTAGGCCTCTAAAAATCATATTGATAAAATTTTCACTATTTTTAAGTCAGGGGTATTTCATATATAGATTGTCTATCATTTCCACCAATTTTACATCTCTTTTTGGTTTTGAACATCAACAAATTTCCATTCTATACAAAACCTCTAGACCCTTGATTTTAATGTTAACCCGAGGAGATTCATCAATTGAAGGCTTCATGTAATTGTCCCTAGCAGCTGACATCTTGAACAAACACGGTCTCTTTTCTCCCGTCTCACATACACGAGATCCGTGTGACCAGTTCACTGAATGATGTATTTCAATATCAGGAGTTGCCCGAAACCTCTAAGAAGAATGTAACAAAAAATAGGTTTTTTAGCAGCAGAAACAGAGTTCTCTTCTTCTCTAGTCAAGCTTTAGTAGATGATTGACTAGCAGAAGAAGTATACTGCAACTGTTAAATTTTCCATCGAAAGTCATTTTTGAGCTGTCTCCACCGGCATAATAATCACAGTCACTATTTTCTATAGCATGACAGTACAGGTGAAGGAGTTTTCTGAAAAGTTTCTAGACATGAATGAATTAGAAATTATATATCACTAGTTAATCCACAATCGTACATTAACTAACACGTTTGTTTATATTGTCCAACAATATATAAAATTTGAAAGTAGTTGCACTAATCAAATTTGGGGACGTAGTCTCATTGCAATAGCCCTATAGCGTGAAATGTATGCTCTACGGTTAGCCTCAGCCCTACCTTGTATCACTGCGGAGTCTTTGAAGTCTGAATCATCTTCATACTTGACAAGAATCCTAATTATTTCAATTATTTCTTCCAGGTCTAAGTAGTTCTGCATCATTAGGCGTACATCTACATCGGTTAGTATGTGGGCGACAGAGTTTGTATAGATCTTGGTCCATCCTAAGGTAAACAATCAAATAGACGTGCAGCTGAAGGTTATCAAACTGTGATTGCACAATTTGATTTAATGTCGATGTGAGATGGTTAATGCTTCTTGGATATTGTATGTCTGCATCGATCACTGCCCCACCCGGACCTCGTTCAAAACATGCCCTGTACTGCGTAACTGAGGTGTAATGGTTCACATGAATTGCAATAGGAATCGACATCCTAATGACATACAAAAAAATGAGTAACTTTAATAGCAAACATACAAATATAGTACACATACATCGAGCAAAAGGTTTAATCATCTACAATCAAAAACAATGTTTAAACAAAAAAACGTCTAATAGCCATACCCACTCCCACCACCCCTACCCCCCTCTTATCACCACAACCCTCATCATCCCCACGGTAAGCTGCATCGTCCATGTGCTTACGGTGCACACCCTCCCCTCTAAGCCTGAGCCCTCTAGTGCGATGGCCCGTAACGTGCCACTCCATGCCGGTTGGAGCCTTGTTCGTGTTTCTATGTCTTGTAGGCGGTGTCAGTGTGCTAATGACATAAAGCCAGGCTAGGTCGAAGCACTCCTCTATCCTATCAGCCATCCAGGGGGCCATACCGTCAGGCCACCTCGAGTTGTTCTCCGGAGCCATGCTCAAGATCTTCGGAGCCAACTCATCCAAAATATGCAGTAAAGTAGCAATTTCACGTTAGTAAATTAAATAAAATTAGCAACAACAACACAATTCAATAAAAAGGATAAGTGGTAAATACGAAGAGCTGATCCTCTGGCCACGAACTAGGGCCACCGTCTGCACCTAGTGGACGCACCTGAAGGTGAGAACGAGCTTGGAACCAGCGAATGTAGCCCTGCTCCACATCTCACGGCATGTGAGCATGTGTCAGGGGAAACCACCACCTGGTGGGCCTAATCGTGTTGTTCCACATGAATGTCCCATAGTAGTATGTAGCCAAGTAAGTCTTCCCATGTCGAGGGCGATAGTGGCCGGTCGATTTGATAGGCTTAGGAGGGATGGTCTGGATGTACCCAAACTGTCTCAGACACCGTTCGGGCATATATGGCTCAACCACGTTCAAGTAGTGCAGGGTGTCGTAATACTAGGAGTGCCCCTCCGACACGGTACCACCAAAGTGGCCGAAAGATAACCACTCAACCTACATTTTGTTAAAGAAAAAAAACTAGAAATCCAAATTGTTAGCAATGTTTGATGGTACGACATTAAACAACTTCTTAAGACAATAACTAACAACTAGCTCATACCTTCATGGATGACATTGTGTCTATTCACCCCCTTACATAACATAGCCTCTCGTCGTCCATCACATTCTTCAAGTGATGGGGCCACTTCACCGTCATCGGGAGGCGTCATCCTACTCTGCATGCTGTTGGGGTCTGAACATAGGGAAGTACTCGTATACCCAGCACTGCAATAGTCTAATATAACCATTAAACATCACCCCTAGACAATTACTTTAAAATAATAACAAGACTCTTGTTATGAAGCTGCTACCTAAAACAACGTTAAACAACCAGAAAGCTGACGTGTCTCCGCCCGTGAAGCGGTGCCGAGCTGGCGGTACAGGTATGCCAGTGTCACAGCTCCCCATGTGTATGTGTCCACCCTGCTGGGGTCACGGACAGGCTAGAAGGTTATGGCATGACTTGATCCCCGCCCTTGTCGATCAAGAGCATGTTGCCCACCAGTTACCACAGGTAAGCCATCATCTCCCTATGAAGCATTACAAAACTGACCCCATAATATTCGCGTATGGATCTGTAGCGTACCTGGCTCTTGTCGAGGAACTTACAATCCAGCAACTCCTGCCTCAAATCTACCCTGAAAAGCTCTATAAGGTGGGGGATAAGAATGAGCAACGGGGGAGCCCCATCACCAACCAGGACGCCGGCCTCCTTCGGCATGTAAGAAATCGCTATGCTGTTGATAGGGATCTCCAAGATAAGGTAGACGTCATGGAGAGTAATAGTTATCTCTCCGAATGGCATATGAAAGGCGTTTGTGTCAGGCTTCCATCTCTCCACGAACGCAGAAAGAAGTGAAACCAGCAAGCTCTCCTGATGCTTCCCCGACGTGTTATGGACGTGTTGTGGACCTTAATAAGACTTGATAGTTTAGGAATAGGCGCGAGATAAATTTAAACTGGAAAACCCATTTCGATTGAGAATTTACACACACAAAATTCACTTAAACTCCCTTGCCCCACACACAGACTCCCGGGATAGTTTCAACTTTACCCCTAAAGTCCTTAACCCTCTTCTGACTATCGGCCTACGGTTCACCGACCATTCCCCGACTTGTCGTTCTTTCAAATACCCAATGTATTGATACTCTAACCCAGTAGTATCTGGCTCACCAACTCTCTAGCACTTACACACACTCCTAAGTCTGATCCACACTTGTCCAGATTATCTCTATCTTTCCTCTCGTACAGGCTTACTTACATATGGAATAAATACAAGTATATATACATGGTTGTTAGGATGTAACTACCGTCCTATTAATCCCTAGACTTCTAGGAGTCAACTGCATCAGTGATTATTCACATAACAGCCACGCCAGACTTGCAAAGATTCTTCAACTTGATCTGGAGGCGTGGACTACGTGTCGCCTCATGGTTGGTCAAGTTGGCGGCAGCCCTCTTGATAGGTCGATCACCACTTGTGTGCCCCACTTGCCTGATTTTGTCTGGCTCATTAAATGCTCATAAATGCCCTCTTCAGAATTCATTACGGCTATGTAATGATGTTCATTTATAGCCTTGTTATCTTGTGCATTAATGAACTTATCCTTTTGTCGTGAGCTTGTTGTGAACAAGTTGCTTATGTGGATGTATGTGTCTTATCTGAATGTGTCGATCCTTTGCAGTCTTTTATTGTTTTTCATCTTCGAGCATGAGAGATATCTTCGTGTGGTGTTTAACTGGTTGCTTGTGCTAGAAGTCCTATGGAGCTCTCGTAGGCAGGTGCCCAACTGGTTGGGCATATGTCGTGGATTGAGCGCGCTTGTAACCTTGCGTGCTAAGCCACTCATTTACCTGTCTATCTGAATCATGAATCTTGACAAACGCATTAGATAGACAATACAAGGTTTGTTATCATCAAAACTAAAGGATCTTGTCTTAACAATTTCCCCCTTTTGGTGATGGCAACCTATATACTTATACGTACTTGGCTATTTAAAAATTAAGAGATTCCCCCTAAGAAGGATTCCCCCTGAGTTTATTAAGGGTTATAAGTATGAAAAAACTTTAACGAATGATAGCAATAAGTGACAGCTTTTATGCACAATAAGTGACAGCTTTTATGTTATACTATAACCAAAGTAGATAAAGTTTTCATTCAGATGATACATAATACAAGGACGATAGATATAGTCTCACAAGTACATATACTTTTCTTTCACCCTTTGCCATAGAGCAAAATAGGGAGCAACTACACAACGTAAGATGTTGTAAAGGCCCTGACATTCCATAGAGTATAAACTACAAAACATGATCAAGATAATCTAGATGGAGTGATGTAGTTGAGTATCCCATTCATAATCTTCTAGGCCAAAAGGTTCATCCTCCAAAAAATAGACTTTGATCCAAGAGGATTTGGCTGTGGTAGGATTGATCAACGGTGATTCAGTTGTAGTGGAAAGGTCGGACTCAACAGAATCTGTTGTGAACTCCATGCAGTGTAGAGAACATGTATGTGATAGAGTGACACTTGAGGTGATAGACCAAATTGTGAGTGAGTCGGAGTCTGGTTGAACATAGCTTTGGGCAACACACTTCTTTGGATATTTAGTGGCCGTGAACTTACGAATTGTGGAGTGCACCGTTTGTTCATTCGAACTGGATGAACTTTATGGAGTTTGTGCCATTTTGTGATATGTGAAGGACGGAGTGTGAGTGGCGGATGGAGTAAGCAAGTTTTTATAGACACTTTGGATATGCTTAGCGATTGATCGGTGAGTGGTAATAAATGAGGTGCTACGTCTTGTGGGCTATGTTTGTAGGCTTTTTAGGTGTCAAGGTCCGAGATTGGATTAGTGGAATGGATGGGACTAAATATCTCAGATCATTTTGTAATTTTTAATCAAGGAAGAAGCAGCCAATACAATAAATTATTTCAGAACCATCATAAGCATTCAAGTATACAAGAATCAGTTGCATTTTCATTGATATCAAAAGTTACTTTGAAACAGATCGTCAAAGGCAAAAGAAAACATTAATGGAAAAGAAAAATATAGTCCTAAGTCTAACTCTCACCGTTCACTCGTGTCTTTATAAGATAAAGAACTCTTAGGCTATGTGGGAGTCTATAAAATCTATTGCTCCTTGAACCATGTTATGAACACTTGGTTTAGAGGATACTGCCTACACAGCTTTGAGAGTAACTCTCACCCTCTTTAGAACATCTCTAGTTGAGGTATCTAGACTGGTCTCCGACCTGTCGTGGACCGGTGAAAGACTTCTTCTTCTCTTAAGTCCCGATGCTCTAACGATTGGGCGAGGCTCTGACTTAGAGTCTTCACTCTTGGTTGGCTTCTGAGCAACCACCAATTGATCTCCCTTTGTCTTGATTCCCATCTTGGACAACATCTTTGAGCAGATGTTGTCCTGATTAGTGCGCGCACACTCGTGGAACCTGTCGGTGTCCACTCCGTTTTGTTGTAGTGCCTTGGTCACTACTCCCCCAAGCACTAGACCTTGATTGACGTTGCGACTCCCCTCAATGGTGAGAAGAATCATTGCAGGAAGGTCGATTTTCTCTTTGGTCTTTAGTGCATAAAGCAATCTCACATCTCTTGCATTGACGATGTGTGTGCGTTGGTTCCGTGGGGGTGATGTTATGGGTGAGCAAACTGAAGAGAACCCTGTCTGGCATGGACATCTCTGCTGCAGGGAAATTCTTCATTGTTGCTCCTTTGTTGAGCAGATTTACCATTTTTCCTCTACGGTGTCTTAAATCATTTCAAGTCGTCTCTTTAGGAGCGATCAGTCCTTCAGGCTCCAAGCTGAAAGTCTCGAAGATCCAAGACTTGGATATGTTGATGTCTACGCCTTGAACCTTCGAGATAATGTAGTCGTTGTCATTATTGCTTTCGAAGGGTCCTAGCTGTCTCATGTGTTCTTTGAGCAGCTCTGTGTAGACAGGGAGAGGTTCCTGGAAGAAGTCTACCCATCCTTAGAACTCCAGCAGCTCTTGGATCTCTCCTAGACCCATTTTGTCCATTATTTCTAGGTCCAGCGTCTTTGGCAAGACGGGATAGGACGTATCGTTTACATTCTTAGCCTTAATCAAGCCTACGTCCAGCTCTTTGAGCTTATTGATGCGCTTCAATGATTGTTGTGCTTTAGATGTGCCAACTGTCTTCTTGACATGAACGAGTTTGTCAAGCCCCTTAGTATGTGGGGAAGGGTGCATCTTTTCTTTGCTCCTGGCCTTCTCGGATTTCTTTCGTTGTTTGACCGTTAGTAAAATTGGTAAGGATTTAGTATCGCTAGCACCTCCCTGACTAGTCTCGAGAGTTGTCGGGGATCTGTCAGCGACTGGTTCCCTAGATACATCGAAGAGCCTTGCTGCCTCCTCTGAGTCAAGCGTTGTTATGTCCTCTTCTTGATTTCTTTCTTCTGTTGCTGCCTCTTGGTGTGACTTTTCGTCACTTTGTACCTCTTCATCATCTATCTGTTGAACGACAGCTTCAACGATCGCTGAGGGAGTGGCCTCTTCGTCATCTGTGAAGTGCAACTTACGAGTTGCTCCTTCAGGTGTAGAGTGGGCTTTTTGTGGAGTTCATTGTTGAGTTTTGGCTCGTTTAGAGGCACGAGTTGCACGAGTTACACAACTCGTTGTAGAAGTGGAGAGGTCTTTATTTTTAGGGACCTTTGGATTTTTGCTTTCAAATGCTTGGTGGCGATTTTTGGAGTAGGAGAAAGCATATTGGGATTTTCGATAACAGTGGGAGTTGGGAATATCTTGGGTTTGAGAATTTCTGCTTGGATGAGATGGTGAAGTTTATGCAGGTGGAAGCTTATATAGGTTACCTCTTTAAATTGCAACTCTCGTTCGTCTGTGACTCTGTGCACAAGTTGATCTTTTAGCTCTTTGGATAGGCGAGGAGGCGTTGATTCTCTATGTGGTGTTGTTGCCCACATGTCGGCCACTTGTGCTAACGAGGATTCCTTAAGTGCAGCCTTGTTCTTGGAGCAGAGAAAGGATTTTGGTGCCATGATTGATCAAAAAGATTTTCTAGAGTTTTATAACCTTTCGCTAGAGAAATCTTTAGAGATGCTGTGAGGCGAGGTTCTTTGCACTAATCTCACAAGAATGTTTGTAAGAGAGAAGAGAAAATTTCTTTAAGTGCTTAGAGAGATTAGAGAGAGTGAGGGCAATAGTGTGACAAGAGAGGAACTCTCGTCGCCCTTTTATAGATATCGAGTAACGGTCCGCAACCGCTCCTTGTCTGCTCGCTGACATGTCCCAATGATACTATTCATAACGGGCAGCGGTCGTGCCAGGCTGTCATCGATCGTTGGCGATTTTCCCGTTTCTAGCCGTTGAACTATCTCTAAACTAACCTCACTTTGTGGAAAATGACAAATCTATTTCAAATAGTCGTTTGACATAATTTCTATGCATTAAACTGATCGTTGACTACTGAACGACAATATAACAGGTGTTGCTCACATGTCGGTGACCGATCATGGGGAACAAAAGACAGTTTAATTGTGATTAATGAATATCATTCCAAGATCATGAACAATCTCAGTAAACCTTTCTCTACTTAGTGTCTTAGTAAAGATGTCAGCTAGTTGATTTTCAGTAGAAATATACTCTAAACCAACTAATTCTTTTTCACAACAATCTCTAAGAAAGTGATTTCTAATATCAATATGTTTGGTACGAGAATGATGCAAAGGATTTTTGGAAATAGAGATGGCACTTGTATTGTCACACATAATTGGTAATGTACCTGTTTTGATGCCATAATCACCAATATGTTGTTTAACCCATAGGAGTTGAGCACAGCAGCTTGCCGCAGCAATGTATTCAGATTTGGCTGTTGAAATGGCAACACTTTGTTGTTTCTTTGATCCCCATGCAATCAGACATGATCCAACAGAGAATGTTGTCCCTAAAGTGCTCTTTCTATCGGTGATAGATCCTCTATAGTCTGCATCTGAAAATCCTACAACGTTACAGTTAGTGAACTTAGGATAAAAGAGACCAAGATTCATGGTTCCTTTTGAGTAACACATGATTCTTTTTGCAGCTATGAGGTGACTTTCTCTTGGATCTGCTTGAAGCCCGGTACATAAGCAAACACTATACATAATGGCAGGTCTACTAGCAGTTAAATAAAGTAGAGAACCAATCATCTCTCTGTATGATCACTGGTCGACCGGTCGGTCACCAGTCGTGATGCCCATCTTGGTGCCAACTACCATTGGTGTGTCAAATGTTCTACATTCCTCCATTCCAAATCTTTTCAGCAAATCCTTTACATACTTCTCTTGGGATATGATAGTCCCTACATCATTTTGCTTGACTTGAAATCCTAGAAAGAACTTCAATTCTCCCATATCACTTACCTCAAATTCCTTTTTTATCAATGCTTCAAACTTTTTGCAATAATTCTCATCAGAGGCTCCAAAGATTATATCATCAACATATACTTGCACAATTAAGAACTCCCTCTTTTTGTTGTACATAAAAAAGGTTTTATCCTCTTTTCCTCTTTTGAATTTATTTTCCAAGAGATAGGAAGAAAGACGATCATACCATGATCTTGGAGCTTGTTTGAGCCCATAAAGAACTTTGTCGAGTTTAAGTACCATATCATTTCCTTTTTATGTCTCAAAACTAGGAGGTTGCTCAACATACACTTCCTCTTTGACGTACCTATTTAGGAAGGCACTTTTGATGTCAAGTTGGAAGAGTTTGATTTCTTTGTGTGTAGAAAATGCAATTAGTAATCTGATGGACTCCATCCTTGCTACTGGAGAAAAGGTTTCTTGGAATTTTATCCCTTCTTGTTGACGATATCCTTGAGCTACCAAACGAGCTTTATTCCTAACAACTTCTCCCATCTCATTCAGTTTGTTTCTAAAGACCTAGTTTGTGCCAAGTACCCCTTGATATGAAGGACGAGGCACAAGATGCCAGACTTTGCATCTTTCAAATAGGTTTAGTTCTTCTTGCATTGCATTGATCCAATCTGAGTCTCAAAGAGCTTCCTTGACGTTCTTGGGCTCGATTGGTGAGGCTATCGTTGAGAAGGCCAGAAGATCTCAAGGTTGTGCTCTTGTCTAAGTTCCTTTGGATATGTCTGATATAATATTCTCCAATGGATGATTTTTATACAAAGCACGAGATTGATGAATGGTTGATGGAGATAGAGGATCCTCGACATCATTATTTCCTTCGTCGACCTATTGTTGACCTATCGCTGACCCGTCGGGCAAGTTTTCTTCAGTCGGTGATTCATTTTTGGGATCATCTGTGTGATCCTGATCAACTAGATCAAATCCAAGTTTTTCATCTTCATCAGATTGCTTGATGTTGAGTACGTCAGCATCATCAAAGACCACGTGCACACTTTCCTCCACCTTTAGTGTCCTTTTGTTGTATACTTTGTATGCCCGACTTCTTTCAGAGTATCCAAGGAAGATGGCCACATCACTTCTGGCATCAAACATTCCAAGCGAACTCTTTTCATTGTTGTGGATATAACATTTGCAACCGAAGGTCCTAAAGTGACTTATGTTTGGTTTTCTTCCCTCGATTAACTCATAGGGAGTTTTGTTGAGAATAGGTCGTATGAGCGTTCGATTTGTGATGTAGCATGCAGTTGCCACTAATTCTACCTAGAAGACCTGAGGAAGACTGCTCCCCAATAGCATGGCCCTGGCTACCTCTTGTAGTGTTCTGTTCTTACGCTCAACTACCCCATTTTGTTGAGGTGTTCTTGGTGCTAAATATAAGTGATTAATCCCATGTTGTTTACACATATCCATGAATTGTCGATTCTCAAACTCTGACCCGTGATCAGACTGAAGAGCTTTGATTTTGTGGTTGAGTTGTACTTAGACTTTTCCTGCAAAGACTTGGAATTTCTCAAAGACTTCGTCTTTGGAAGCAATGAAGAGTTTCCAAACAAATGTGAGTAATCATCATCAATCACAAACACATACCAATTTCCTCCAAAACTATTGATTTTCATAGGTCCGCGTAAGTCCATGTGAAGTAATTCAAGTGGCTTGGATGTACTAACTAAGTTCTTTGATTTGAAAGAAGTCTTAGTTTGCTTGCTTCTAACACATGTATCACAAAGATTGGTCTTAGATTTCTTAATCTCAGGAAGACCTCTTACCAACTATTTCTTGACAAGTTTCTTTAACAAGGAAGTGCTAACATACCCTAGTCTTTTGTGCCATAGTGTAGAGTCATCTATTGAAGCAGTCAAGCATGGAAGATTAGGACTGTCAATATCCTCTAAACTAGTTACAAAAACATTTTTCCACCTTTTTACCTTTAACAACTCTTTGTCATTGTTCTGACTTACTATACTACAATGTGTAGGATAGAAGTGAACTGAATTACCTTTGTCACAAATTTAAGAAACATTAAGCAACTTGAATTTTAAACCATGAACTAGATTTACACTATCTATGACACAATCAGATGTAATACCAACCTTACCTACACCGATGATTTTTCCTTTCTTGTTATCGCCAAAGGAGACGGTTCCTTGGCTTCCTGGTTCGAGTGAGAAGAACTTCTTTTTGTCTCCTGTCATGTGTTTAAAGCACCCACTGTCGATGTACCAGTAGGGGTCCATTCTCACTCAATTATGCACTTAACACATTAGTGGTGTGGGGTTAGGGTCCATAGAAAGGTTGGACCTATATCTTCCATTAAATGTTCTGAGATCATTTTTGACTACCCATTTTAGTCCTAGTTTCTTGAGTTGCCAATGTCTCATAAAGCACGTTTTATAGCAATTGGATTCATGATGACCAGGTTGTCTGCATAAGCTGCAGACATCTCTACGACTGGTCTCTGACAGGTATCCGACCCGTCATTTGCTTCTCATCATGGGTGTCTTAGAAATAGCATCTATCTTAGAATATTTTTCTTTGATGGTAGCTAGTTTCTTTTCTTTTACGTTAAGCACAACAATCAATTCATCGATTTCAGGTTGTTTTTCATGCTAAAAATTTTCATGAACTGAGAGAATTTCACTATAATCACTTTGTAATTTCATGAGTGCCCTCATGAGATTATCTACCTTGCTTTTATCCAAGATTTTTCTCAATTTTTCATTTTCTTCCATAATTTCATCGTTTTCAGTTTCTAATGCATCTAGGTGATCAACTAATGTAGAAGAAAACTTTCTAAGTCCTAGAAGTTCAGCCTTTTGAATTCTCCTTCTAAGTTTAGAATAGTTTACCTGATGTTGTTGTTCTTCTGATTCTGATTCTGAGACATCATTGTCTTGTGCCATCAAGAACACTTCTTCAAGGCATAGGTGAGCCTTCTCATCTTTTAAGATGTCACTGTCTGAGGTTTGATTGCTATCACTCCGTTCAGAATCTCCCCATGCGGCAACGAAGGCTTCCTTTCTTGGTCCTTTGTTGAATGATCGTCGGACAGGCCTTATGAACCTGTCATTGTCCTCTCGTGATCATTGAGGACAGTCTTTGATATGATGTCCACGTTTTGAACACCCAAAACACTTGTCATTGTTTTTCTTTTAATCATCCGACTCCTTGGACTCCTTGCATTTCCTCATTTTATTTCTTATGAACTTTAGAACGTACCTCTTAGCATAGAGGACCATTTTATCATTGTCATATCCTGACTCGGATCTTTCATTTTCAGCTACTTGAAGGGCTATGCCTTTTTCTCTATCTCTTGATGAGCTCTCTGAATTTTTATGTTGTAGTTTTAACTCAAAAGCCATTAGAGATCCTAACATGTCTGCCGGAGACATCTTGGAGAGATCATGTACTTCTTGCATGGCATTGACTTTGCTGTAAAAGGAGGCAGGAAGAGATCTGAGAAACTTCCGAATTTGATCCTCGTTAGAGATGGTTCTTCCAAGCCCCAACATTTTGTTGATCAGCTTAGTGAACCTTGTATGCATTTCAGAAATGCTCTCCTTTTCTTCCTTCTTGAATAGCTCCTAATGAGTGAGTAGCAACTTGATGCAAGTCTTTTTTATCTCATCATTCCCTTCATAAGTGACCTCAAGAGTTTTCCAAATCTCTTGAGCTGTTTTAGCTTAAACAATCTTGGAGTATTGCTCAGGTAGTAGTGCACAGTGAAGTATTCTTACGGCTCGAGCGTTGAATACCAGCTTCTTGATTTGATCATCCATCATGCTATCGATAGATATGTCTTGTCCTTGAGTATTCTAGGAGGTGTACTCTCTATGTGTTATCACCCTCCACATCCTTGGATCATCAGACTTGATATGAAACTCCATCTTATTCTTCCAGTTAGTGTAGTTGTCTCCATTGAAGAGTGGTGGTCGATTTGGTGCAGAACCTTCTTCTGCTGCTAGAATGCTTGCATGAGACATCTTAATCGCCTTCCAAAGTAGTTAGCTTTCTAGAAGAGACCCGCTCTGATACCAATTGAAACCTGTAAGCTCTCCTGATGCGTCCCCGACGTGTTGTGGACGTTAATAAGACTTGATATTTTAGGAATAGACACGAGATAAATTTAAACTGAAAAACCCATTTCGATTGAGAATTTACACACACAAAATTCACTCAATATCCCTTGCCCCACACACGGACTCCCGGGACAGTTTCAACTTTACCCCTAAAGTCCTTAACCCTCTCCTGACTATCGGCCTACAGTTCACCGACTGTTCCCCGACCTATCATTCTATCAAATGCCCAATGTATTGATACTCTAACCCAGTCCTATCTGGCTTACCAACTCTCTAGCACTTACACACACTCCTAAGTCTGATCCACACTTGCCCAGATTATCTCTATCTTTTCTCTCGTACAGGCTTACTTACATATGGAATAAATGCAAGTATATATACACAGTTGTTCGGATGTAACTACCGTCCTATTAATCCCTAGACTTCTAGGAGTGGACTACAGCTTTGATTATTCACATAACAGCCACACCAAACTTGCAGAGATTCTTCAACTTGATCTGGAGGCGTGGACTACGTGTAGCCTCATGGTTGGTCAAGTTGGCGGCAGCCCTCTTGATAGCTCGATCACCATTTGTGTGCCCCACTTGCCTGATTCTGTCTGGCTCATTAAATGCTCATAAATGCCCTCTTCAGAATTCATTACAGCTATGTAATGATGTTCATTTATATCCTTGTTATCTTGTGCATTAATGAACTTCTCCTTTTGTCGTGAGCTTGTCGTGAACAAGTTGCTTATGTGGATGTATGTGTCTTATCTAAATGTGTCGATCCTTTACAGTCTTTTTTCTTCATTTTACAGCTTTAAGCATGAGAGATATCTTCATGCGGTGTCTGACTAGTTGTCTGTGCTAGAAGTCCTATGGAGCTCTCGCAGACAGGTGCCCGACTAGTTGGGCACATGTCTTGGATTGAGCGCGCTTGCAACATTGCGTGCTTAGCCACTCATTTACCTGTCTGTCTGAATCATGAATCTTGACAAATGCATTAGATAGACAATACAAGGTTTGCTATCGTCAAAACTAAAGGATCTTGTCTTAACAAGAAGCGCAAGTTCAAACCACTCATGCGCTATGGCGGTCAGATGACTAAGTCCAAAATCATAGACCGCATCTCAAGACTCTTTGTGTCTCAGCGTCACCGGAGTCCACAGCTCCAATAACTTCACCTTAGACTTGAAATTAAGGCATCCCTTCTCCTGTTGAATATTTAAACATGTCACAACTATATGAAATTTCCTAATCGAAATATTTTATAAAGTCAATTATAAAACGAGAAACATACCTCTCCCTGCCACGCTTCGAGCGCGATGTGACCACCAAAGTTGGGGATCAGACTGGTAATCTTGGGGCCTCTGGGCATAGAAGTCTGTCCTAGCAACCAAACCTCTGGTGCTGGCATCTGCACCACATCCTCTGGTTGGGACCTACATGCAGGGGATAGACGTCTACCCTCATCCTAAGGACTGGATTGATCGGGGCCCTCGTCATCAGGGTCTGGCTAGACGCTCCCTGCAGCTGTAGGCCAAGCGGGACTATCAGTGCGCACGACCAACATCCCATCGCCAACCACCGAGTCGGCATCCACCATATGCTGCTCCTACTGTTTCTCCCGTTCCACCCTAGCGCGCCTCTTCTCCTCCAACTCGCGTATATGCTCGTTTGTCCTACGCCTCCTGGCCTATGCATTGGAGCACTGTGTACGCCTTCTCTCTGCCGCAGCCGGGTTAGCAGTGCTCATAGGGGCCCACGATGAACTCTCACCAGGCTCCGATGTCCTCCTACCCCGACCAAACAAACCAATACTTGCCATTGCCCTTACCCGCCATCTACTATTTACCGTAAAAGTTAGTTAAACTACATTTATAGTTGGTCATGGGTCGAGGTTTGTCAATACTGGTCATACAAATACTAATTATCGTTGTTCAATGTCAATAACATGTAAACATTCAAAAACATGTATAATAAGTCAAAAAAGATGTTAATAGACCCACAGATTGTCTAAAACAGGTAATTATGTTAGAAAAACAGTCAAAAAACGCATTTAGCTGGCTCAAGCCTGCGCCCGCACGCCTCACACCGCCGCTTCGCCCAGGCCCCATCTTCATCCGCACGCCCGCACGCCTGCCTTTGTTCACATACCAGCACGCCCGCCTTCGTCCGCGCTCCCGCATCCATCCCCGTGCATGTGTCTGCTGATTCTACCACCCCCACTTCCGATTTCAAACTTTTTTCACTAAGTTTGCTACTTTTGCTCCTATATTATGCTAAAAATTGTAAATTATGACAGAAAAGAACTTGGTTTAGCAAATCTGAACTACAAAAACGTGGACTCGTGCACCGGCTATCCTCCCGCTCCCGCTCTTGCTATTGGTTCAAAGAGAAGTTAGAGAGAAATGTAGAGAGAGAGATGAAGAATTTGAGAATTTTAAATATTGTGGAGAGATAGAAGAGGGTAAGGGTATATATTGAAGAATCTGAGGGAAGGGCAAAATGATAAAGTTTTTCTAGATTCCGACTGAGTGAAATAAAAAACACGACTGAGCATACGAGTTCCGTATTTTTAGGTATCTTGTAAACAAAATATATTATTTTATTAACTAAGAAACTCTCATATCTACAATATAAGAGTTTCTTAGTATTCTCTCTCCTCTCCCAAACTATTTTTACTTTAGCTTTCTATTAGAACTTTTTATTTTTTTTATTATCATTGAAGTGTTGTAGCAAATCATATTGATTTACAGAACGTTCCTTAAATAAGGAACGATGAGAGAAATAAGAGGGATTCCACCCCAGTGCAATAATTTTTAGTTTTCTTACTTACACATAAGAGTGGAATCCACACCATTGTAGATGCTCTATAAATTCAATTTAGGATGACACTTGTGTGGTTCGTTTCTATGATGATGTCCCTTATTCTTCCACTTCCTTCATCTAATTTAATACTTATTGGCATATTTGGACTACCGTCTCTTCCCCATTTTAGGTTTAAATTTGTCTGGACAAACTTTAAGCTTGAGGCATCACAATTGTTGATAGATGTTGGCTTGATGAATGTGCTTCAAATGCTAGCGGAAATCATTTCCTCACTTTAGGTTTCAATATTAGATCTAGTGATTTACATGCAATTGGCTCGGAATTTCTATCAAATACATTTCTTTTCACACAACATCTACAAATGAATATCCTGTTAGACATGCGTAGAAGATCCAAAGACCGCATCACTCTGGCGTACATGTTGTACAAGCTTTTGATTGAACATTACAGGATGATTCTTACAAACCCAAGTTGAGACAGTACTAAGTTCATATCTAATATCAAGTTCATTATCTAGTGTATTATAATAGTAGAAGTCCAACCACAATACTAGTGAAATACCCCTATATTTTGAGTTAGGAATTTTATATTAATTAGGTCGTTACAATTGGGTATAATTTTATAGTTGTTCGATATTGGGTAATTACATTAACCCGAAGTTAGAAAAATAATTAGTGGACCCAGGGAAGCTAAACTAATTATTTTACTCACCTCTTCTAACTAATTTTATTATGTTCTTTCCTTTCCCAAACTAATCTGTACGGACATTCTTATCTTCTTCTAAAACAATTACGTTCATTTTTATCTTCTTCTGAATTAGTTATCTATTTTACTTCTTATCTTCACCCAAATTAATTATTCTACTACTTATTTCTTCTAAATTAATTACTCCATAATAATTTATCTCTTCCTTTAAAACTAATTATTTTATTATCTTCCGCCTTTCTTTTAAGGGAATTATTCTATTTAAACCCCACCCTACTTCCATCTTCCTCACCAATAATCGTGACGTGTTACGCTCTTCCCCTCCCAACTCCATATTTCATCCCCTTCCTCTGTTTTCTTCGAGCTCTCTTCCTTGGTGCAAATTTAGAGCCTCTGGAAGGGTAAGGTTACTACATGGTTAAGGGTAAGATGTCATCTATTTCTAGTTGTGAATTGGTGAGTTTTGAATGGTGATTTTGTTTGTAATCTTAGATCCCGAATTCGTTGACGGAAGATATTTGTGAATTTGTCTGAGCCTTTCTGGTGGTGGAGTGTGAGACCAGGTAAATTCATATGCTCATAATTGATTGAATGTGTGGAATGTTGTGGATTTATTCTTAATTTTGAAACATTTATTTGAGAATATGCAATTTGGGAATCATTCCCTCGAGCCATTGTGAATTAGAGTTTATGATAATACAACTTGAGGAACAGATTATCGATTTGGGAGACTTTCACTAGAACGACTGCATTATTGGTACCGGTTGGTACTCCGTGTAAATTTGTTGGTACCTTGGTACTCCGTGTAACTTGTTGGTACTTTGTAGCCCATGTATATATTTATTTGCGTTGGGAACAGTGAAACACAGTTAAGCTCTATGATCTACTCTATCTAGTCAGAGACTGGTGGGGGTGTGCACACTTAAGGACTTAGGGTGAGGTGGTATTCTTATTATTGCGGCCCGTATTGGGTGTTCGTCCATGTAAAAATTATGATTGGTTACTGGTGGAAGCTCCTCTAATTTATTCATGGATAGTGATTGCTGGATAATGGTTTTGGATTGTTGGATGATGATTTATTGTTTGTTTAATGGTTCCAAAGGTTTTCAAATTATATTTTACACTATGAGGCAGAATTTACTCAGTTACACTGATTTGTACGGTCCTTTCTTATTTGTATATATGTTTTTTATCGCAGGTATGGATGACTAAGACTTGGGGTTGGATCGTGTTGCCACATTGATGATAGGAATCCTTGTTATGTCGAGATGGTATTGTTTAACATACATTGTTTGGATTTGAATTTCATAATGTTTTGTGTTGAAAGATGAGGATTAGCCTTAGCACTCAAGTGGTTAAGTGTGGCGTTAATGCCTCGGATTTAATTTATGTTCCACTGTTATTTAACTTTATGCTACAATTTGAACACGCAAAGATTATGGATTAATGAATGTTGCTAATGATGTATATTGGTAATCTTGGTATACGCTTTTAAAAGGAGGATGATTTAACTAAGTTTTTGAAGTTTTGGCTTTGTTCGAACATATGTCCGAACATACATGTTCAGACAGGCCCTGAGTGTTTACTGATCTTCGCTGTTTTGTGGTGTCTGAACATCTGTCCGAACTTGCATGTTCAAATAGCATACGAGGAGATGTCTAGCTTGTAAGTCTCGGTATTGGTCTGAATTACATGTCTGAACCAATGTTCCGACCACGTACGACTGGTTTTATTGGAACTTGTGTCCGAACTTAAGCGTTCGGACACATGTTCAGACTTCGTGGTTTTTTACTCTCGACTTGTGTCCGAACTTCAATGTGCGAACACAAGTTCAGACACTCTGGTCTTGTTAAACTTTCAACTCTTGACTTGTGTCCGAACATCGATGTCTGGACACAAGTTCAGACGTATTGCCTTGATCTCTCAGACCTTGTCCGAACATCCAGGTTCGGACATAAGATTGGACAGATCATTAAATCTCAGTTTTAAGACTCGTTTGAGATCTGTTTTAGTTCTCGTTTACGGCGTTAGACTCGTGTCGATCTGTACTTTATAATGAGGTAAAATCTAGGGTGTTACAACTTGATTGCTTAAACAATTTCTCTCATCATATAAGGATGGGGATTGACTCCCTACCTTCTACTTTTGTTCTTTTTATTATGGCTTCACCCTCTGTAATGCATTACACTTTTGCTTCTTTTAAGTATCATCATATTTTTTGTATCTTGGGCACAAAGTTAATAAAATCCCTATGCTTAACTTTGAAACTTATCTTAATAATTTCTTGTTTATTGAAAAAATAATTGTGAACATAAGAAAATGTTTGTCATATATGTTTATCAACAAATCTATCACCTAAAATTTTGGCTTTGTATTTAGATATTAGTAACTCTTTTTTTCATAAACGGGAAACCTTATCATTATCTCCAAACAATACAGTTGGTTGTTAGATGGTAATGACATCAGTGAAACCTATACCAAGCCCTGACCCATGGAAAATTTTCACAAAAATGTCGTTTTCAGGAAAAAATTACCCCAAGTGGTATTTTTCAAGAAAATTATGCAGATGTGCTAAACAGTGTCAAAGAAGCATCCTTATTGTAGGGCGGTCTCTCAAAAGCTGCCCTGGGCTGAGGCGGTTTTAGGCTTTTTTTTGCTAGAAATCGCCCCGAACTGAGGCGGCTTCAGGCATTTTCTGCTAGGGAAACCGCCCTACAGGACGGCTACTTCTTTCCCACCGTTTGGTACATCTGTGTAATTTTCTGGAAAAATAACCACCGCGGGTAATTTTTCACTAAAACAACATTTTTGCGAAAATTTCCCCAAATCTACATGTGAGAAAGAAAATCATAACTGTCAAAATATAAAACGAGCTCATCCGGCTCTTGAAACATGGACTAACCATACCAACAAAGGCAATAACCAAATCTAGATAAGATACAACTCTTAACGTAGATAGGTGAACTAGAGAACCTAAATGTAAAAACAACATTATTAGAAGACACACTTAACAATACAAGCCAAACAGAGCAATGAGGACATTATCTAGAGAACTTGTGGCATGTCGGGATCCCACATGGCAGAGCTTTATTCCATAACCACCTCCACCAATAGGAATCGGACTACAACCGCCAGCCTGCAGAAATGCCGAAGATAACCACCACACCCGCTCTATTACGGGAACACCGCCACCGGTACCCCTACCTCCACCGTCGGACACAAGATCCAGGAGCTATGGTTCTTTTTCTTTTCTTTTCCGCCCAATATTATCCCCAATAATCAATCAGGCAGTCCGATTATTCCCCGGTCTAGCATCAATACCATTTGGAGTTGGAGATGGTGGTGATGGGATCAACGATAGTGCTGATGGTAGGTACGGTTGAAAATAGGTAGAGGGAGATGCTAGAAGGAGCAGATAAGCTTTTGAATCCATCACCATTATTCCAACACACTTGAATCCACCAACATGCAACATTGTACTTCGCTACCTTATGATCACCAAGATGCACTCCACGGTTTATGTGAGCCTACATAGTAAAAACATCAACATACAAAAGAAAAGAAACCAATAACAAAACATAACCACCAAGCAAATAGTAGGTAGAACACTAATGGAAAACCAAAGATGCAAACATCAGAATCAGGATTCCAGTCTGTCTACACTTTTTCTTTTGGCAGCTGCAAAGATGAAATTATAGCTAGGTTTTGTTTTTTGCCAGAAGCATGGAGGAAGAAGGAGAACGTGGAAATCTGGAGCGGCTACATCTTTCTAGGTTACAGGGGTGGCTATCTGTTGGGGTAAAACCTAACGGCAAGTGTACCGGTCAATTCTAGCAAGTTTTAATAGAGAGTATTCCCTAAGTATCGAACCAGAGGAGGCGATGTCTAGTTTAAATCTTTATTAAACGGAAAAGAATAAAAAGACTAAATAACAAATTAAAACAGGAAATTGGGGGTTTGATTTGATGACAAATAAAAACTGTAAATAGATTGTAAAACAGTAAAAAGCAAGAAAATAATTGTTGTGAAACTGATTGGGAAAGGGATCCCGGTTTACTACTTCTCCCTAAATCTTGTAATTCCTATCCCTAAGTGATTTCCAAGACAATTCTGAGTAAAACCCTAGAACAAAGATAATTCACCTCCGGTCTCCCGCTTAGCAAATTCTAGTTAGCAAAGACCGAATTCTAACTCTCGTTACGAACCCACTGTTTACTAACCGCCTTAAGAACAGTCTAGATTATCGGTCAATTAGTAATTTAGAGGAATTACCGTCTCTAAACTAACCGGTTATTTTCCTGTAATCAATTGAAAGCCGCAGTCGTCACATATAAGCTAACAAAATACTAATCTTTATAATTGGCCAGATTATAACGATTAAAGAAATTAAGCAAGGAAAATAACTTTACTTAATAGAATTGCATTAAATCAAAAAGGTACAGGAATAGTCAATTTAGGGGTACAAAGCAAACCGGAATCTAAAGGAACTACTCAGCCATTGACATGGTTACAATAAGCAAAACTGTAATGAGTAATAATAAAGAACAAGAAGAAACTCTGTTCTGAGACTTCTGGTGAAGTCTCTGTGATGAATCTCTTTCTCTGCTCTACTCCAGGCTCCCAATCAGAATCAATCTCAAACTAAGCTAATCTCTCTGTGTTGTATCGTGACTAATTGTGGTGTGTGTAGGCATATCTCTAACGTTGGCAGGACCTCCCCTTTTATAACAATTGATTCTATCTTTTAATCTCTAAACACGGCGGCTAGATAAAGATAGAATAATGAAATTCCGTTATTTCCGAAACAAATCTCTGGCGCTCCGCTTGTATTGGTCCAGGTTTGCAAACAAGTACGCAAACCCGGACCACCAATAAAACTAGTCAGAGAGTTCTTCGATGAGATGGTCCGGGTTTACAAAGTCGGATACAAACCCGAACCCTCATTAAATCACG